>RDPX01000023.1:3921456-3963956 GCA_003991215.1 Morbakka virulenta
AGAGAGAGGAGAGAGAGAGAGAGAGAGAGAGAGAGAGAGAGAGAGAGAGAGAGAGAGAGAGAGAGAGAGAGAGACACACACACACACACAGATATATTCTTTGGTTTTTTAGTAATTATCGTCTTTTAATATATATGTAATTGAGATTGTACGTTTTAGTACATTTTGATGTATTTCCAATCATTATTTGGTGCAAACAAACCTTAATGAGCCACCCAAAAAATAAAGCGTCGTGCACTTAGACATTGTATTTTTTGAACGCCCTGTTCGAAAGCAGACCTTTCACGTAGTAAATTTAATTCATTTAACTGAGGAGCACTGCTTCGTTGCTTAGCAAGAAAAATCTATTAGATCAACGGTACCATTTAACTCTGAAGAGAGTAATTTGTAATGCTGTCACGAATTTGTATTGATTTTTTCGACCCACTCTTTCCATACATTGTTCTCGCTGCATCTTGATTATTTGTGGTTGCTTTAGATCTTTTTCACCCATTGCTGTTTGCATAACAAGAAATATGGATAGAACTAAAGTTCCCTGAAAGTTTTCATGGAAACATTTCTGTGAGTTCAATAGATCCGGAGTTTCTCAAGGACCACTGTTGCTGTTTGGTCAAAATGGTGAGTGACCTCTTGAAGATATTAAACAGCACAATAGTCCTGTATAACCTCTACTTTGTATTTGATAGAAATTAAGAAAAATATTTACTGCATAATTGTTTGAAATGCCTGTAGAGCAAGGTTTAATTATATACCTCACCCCATCAATATCTCATCCCACACAACTACACCCAAAGATGTAAAGTTGCTGCTATGGTATTATTGGTGAGATGTAACTTTTAGTATTTTTATTGCTAATACATTGTCTATCGTTGTTCCACGTCTACTTCATATCAGTGTATTCATCCGCTTAAGTATCGCAATCGCTGCTGCAATCTCAGATTCTACTACAATCACTTCTACCACCACCACCACCGTTACTCCTACAGTTAGCAATTATATTTTTTTTATGACATATTTATATTTTAATACCGGTACATTCATCCCAACTACTTATATTACTGTTAAACGTATTGTGACTTGTGCTGTTAGGACTAGGATTGTATACAGTATACTTTATTATTATTCGAATAACTGGACAAGATTCTATCGATTAATCGATTGACTGAAGAATGTAAATGTGGCATGGGTGTGTCGGAAGTAAAAAGGCATTAGCTTTTGTCGATAAAAGAATAATTAATTTTAATCATTGTAGAAAACATAGCTACTTCACTGTTGAAGTCTGGCCAATTTTCTGGGCCTTTTTAGAGACCTTTTCATCAAACTGTATTCGTAAATACCTATGCTTCTATTCATATCACCCCCTTTGTTTCTCCTTCAGAAGTGTACCCGTTTATCCACTAAAGAGCTTATTATCACACTACACAACAGTCTAGCGATTGATGTAAAAATAAAGACTGGGCTTGTATGCTGTTCTAAGAAATAGGAAAAAAGAAAGGTAGTCATGAATACCTATTCCGGCAAAGTTAAACTCAAAATTTAAAAAATTGGATTATACTATTTTAGGCGTACTTATTACTTGGAGTTATTTCTTAGTTATTCGTAGTGTTTCGCTAAAATTTTTCGCTTTAAATAGAAATCTTTAGTGTCAATTAGAAAAAACTTCTATTTAAAAGGTTCTTTTTCCAAAAGATCTGCACCTTCTCTTTCTTTGATGACCTCACCTCATTGACAATATGCCCCTTTGACTAAAAACTCTCTGTGATGGCACGGATGTTGCAGGTCCGCATAGAAGCTGCTGGGCCAGAACGACACAGCAGTGTTTGATAATCTCATTTTTTTATTTTCCCCCACTTAAGGGGGCTCTTGTTTGGATGCAGGGTATACTTCTCAACAAACTCGTCACGGAGCGCCTGTTGTTTATCAAAATAATCCTCCCCCAAATAATTTTATTTTTGACTGTTGTTGAACTTTGGACAATTATGGATCTATTTAAGTGTGGACTTTTACTCGAAATCAAAGAGCTTGCTTCCTCTTTTTTGCACACAGATGAATGTTTGTCTCGTACATGAGCCATTAGTGAAGTTGTGCTCCAATGTTAGCTAAATCCATCCCCGCAAAGCCTGCACTGTGCCTTGCCATGGACTCTCTTTCTAAAATATTCCCAGGCTGGGCTTACCTTCCTCACTTTGTAGACCGTAAGATTTTTTTAAAAACATTACCAGATCTTGAAAAATGAAACGAGAACTAACGTGGAGCCTCTACCACACGTTAGTCAGTCGGGGATAAAGGAAGTTATGTTGATTTTTGAAAATAGCATTCGTATTAATTTGTTTTATCGTAATATCCATGGGTACTACTCTTATGAAAACCCCTCTCTATTGTAATGTAACTCACGACAGTACTGAGTCAAAGTTACGTATAACAAAACCAAAGTGTTTGGGCCATATTGTCGACAAGGAAGCCTGGAACTGTTTTCTTGCATTTTTGTACACAGGACATGGATATCTGTAATGCAAAATCAACTTGGGTCTAAACCTTCCTAAGTTGACCCCTATATCTCAAGCCCCATGCGTTTAATTGACAAGCCAATGCAGTCGCTTCACTGGTCGCCAGATATTTGATAACTAATAAAATTGGAATACAGACCAATATAAATTTTCAATGCGTGTCACAGGTCAAGAAAGTCACTCACGGACGACCTGTGACCAATATAAGTACACCCAAAAAAAGATTTTTCTGCCTCTCTCCTCGTTAAAATCCACCATTTGCGAAGCACAGGATGCGACGCTTTTCGCACTTATGTATTTTGCAATTGTTAACCCCCCCCCCCCTCCTCCTCTCCTACTTCGTGTTTTGACTGCACAAAAGATTATTAAGCTGTGTCCATTGTTTAACCATGGGCACGTGATCCTTGTCAGCTCTCACTGTAGAGATATTTGATTATGTAGTATTTGTAATAGTTTTGTGTGGTATCAGATCTCTACCCCAGACGTCATTAACCATTTCCTGAAATCTCCATGTATGTTCCAATATGGTCCGGAAGTCCCCTCCAACGCGGTCGATGGGCAGCGCTCCTAGGACAGGCAGGAGAAGGCACAGGCCCCGTCAATGCAAACGTAACATCCATCCGACCATGTCCAGAGATCAGCCTATTTAATGATGCCCACTTTCCACTGTTGCATGTGTCGAATCCTAGTAATTTGGCTGTAGGATTGTGAATTACTTCTCCTCCTCTAGGGACGTCACTGTTCAACTCCTCTCATCACCTCCTGGTCTCGCCATAATAGTCTACAGTGGCTTTGTGGAACGGTTTCCTAGACTTAAGCCGGGTTATGTTGGGTGTCAGCTCCATTACTATTTTCAGTGGTGCTACATCCAGCAATCCATCCAACCTCTGAAGAAACCTTTTGTGCCCCGTTTCCCTTCCTAGATTACGGGGAGCAATGTTTGACATGGTTGGTAGCCAATTTATTGGCTTAGACTTAAGTGTTCCTGTAATCGTTCTCATTACATTATCAACCTTTGAGGTGTGAGTGTTCAGTGCCCACACAGGGGAGCAGTCTTCTGCGACCCCAGCAAAATGCCAGTGTTTTATGTACTTATGGGCTCCCAAAGTAGTCCCTGCCAGCTTTTTTATGAGTGGTGCCCTTGATTTCAGCTTCTGAGAAGTGTTGTTCAGATTGGTGTTATAGGTGAGGCATCTTTCCAGAGTGACTCCAAGGTATTTTGTGTTCTGGCCTGTTGGAAGAACTTCATTGTTGACATTCACAACGAGTGTTTTGTTGGCTTGATGGTTGGTTGTCTGGGGGTAACATTGCTTTTACTGTCTTTTGTTGGTTCATCTTCAGCTTACGTATTCTGAAAAACCTCGTGATTCTCAAAACTACGTGACTGTGCAACCAACAATTGTCCAGTCATCTGCATAGCCAGCCGTTTATGACTGTTTGTTTTTGGTAGGTCTGTGGAATAAACGTTGAACATTGTAGGAGCCTTTGTTGACCACAGGGGAACTCCATTGGGCATGTGCTGCAGTTTACTCACCCGTCCACCTAAACACACAAAAAAGTAACGTTTTCCTGCCATTGCTCCAAGAAGACCAAGTATCTTATGCTTGATTATCTTCACCAGCTTCATCATCAGCCCATCTCACCAGACTGTGTCATAGGCAGCAGAGAGATCTACAAAAACAGCACCAGTTTTCAGACCACCTTCAAAACCAGCTTTATTTGCTGAAGTCAGTGCTAAAACCTGCTCTGTTGTGTTCCTGCCTGACCTGAAACCAGCTTGTTCCACAGGAATGTGTTCCTCCAGCCCTGGTGAAATTCTTGATGGAATCACTCTTTCTAGTAGTTTCTAGGAGACACATAGGTCTGTAACTGTTTGGGGTCATCCGAAGGCTTATGTGGCTTCAAAACAGTCAAACCTTTAGCTCTTTTTCACAGGAAGAAAGATTTTCCCTCATTGATATTGAGTTGGCCAACCATTTTGTAGCTTTGTGGTCCAAGTGTTTTATCACGTTGTGGTATATCCCGTAGATTCCAGCTGCTTTCCCGGCATTTACAGTTTTCAGTACAACTTGGACGTTGTCCGCAGTCAACGAAACAGAAAGAAACCTCTCGGCTGGATACAAATTATACATCTTCTGGTATTGTTTCTGAGTACGTGTCTTTAATATGGAGTTTGGAGTATGAGAGCCTCGGTTTTGATATTTTTGGCAACTTCGTCCGTTGTTATTCTGTATCCTCTCACAGGAGTGAACTCCCCTCCCCTCCCCCCTTCCACACACACACACCGTCAAGCCACTTCAGCAATCTCCATGCCTGTTTACTTTATCTCTTAAAGTCAAGATCCTCCAAGGTCTCAACCTACCTGTGTCGTCTCTGCCATTAAGCAATTCAAGCGCTGATTTCCAACGTCATCATTTTCTGTCCATTCAAACCATCTCAGGAGTTTTTTACTTTTTAGGTATAAATTTCTTACTAGTCATGGACGAAAGCAAGATCAATCAAGTGAATGAGTTTAAGTACCTGGGATCGACGCTGGAGAATAGCGGGGACTGCGAACGAGAGGTGCAGAGGAGAGTGCAGACAGGCTGGTGCGGTTGGCGTAAGGTGACAGGTGTCCTGTGTGATAAGAACATGCCAAATAAAGTTAAGGGAGCGATACATAAGACAGTGGTAAGACCAGGTATGATGTATGGCATCGAAACAGTTCCAGTGACGAAAAGGCAAGAAAAGAGGATGGAAGTGAACAAAATGAAGATGTTGTGGTTCTCTCTTGGGTAAACAAGTATGGATAGAGTACGAAATGAGACGGTGCGGGACACACTGGGGGTGGCCAGACTGGGGGAGAAGTTGAGAGAGAGAGTCCAGGTTGAAGTGGTTTGGGCATGTAATGCAACGGAACGAAGAGTACGTGGGAAAACGGGTAATGGAAATGACACCATCGGGGAAGAGGAAGCGTGGGAGACCAAAGAAACGGTTCTCTGACTCGGTGAATGATGACATGAGGGTGGTTGGAGCCTCCTCAGACAACACCACCGACAGACAGAGGTGGAGAGCGTTAGTTCGCTGTTGCAACCCGTGAGGGTAAAACCGAAAGAAGAAGAAGAGGTATAAATTTCTTATGATATCTTTGGGAAATGTACTTTCTGGCACTGTTCAGTATCAGCCTGTTGAATCTCATCACGCTATCTAGGCCAGCTGGTATTCTCCCACAATTGTCCTCAATGTGTAGAGTGAAAGACTCCCAGTCGGAGTTTCAGAAATTCCATCGGGGGCCTGACACCTAGTCTGTAACAGGAATTCTAATTCCGGGGGTGATAAAGACTGGCCGATGTTGGCTGTTTTGAAAGCTGCTCGTGACCACTCGTGTTGCTCTCGTGTTTCATTATCTTTTGTGGTGAATATAAGGTCAGGCGTGTAGTCCCGTTCCCATCTTGCTGATTTGAAAGTCCAAGGGTCTCTGGGGTCAAACAGCAGGTACAAGTTGCCCTGGCTGGCGAGTTCCTTTCCAGTCAGTTTATTTTCAGGGTAACCCCACGATGAATGGTAACTGTTGAAATACCCTCAATGACTGTTGGATGATTAGAGCTAACGAGGGTGAGTTGCCAGGGTTGTTTAGGTGGTTTATATATGTTTGCAATGGTTGTGTTTTTGTTGAGGATTTTTTATCAGGGCATGAGGCCGCTTAAAGCTCACTCATCTTCCTGTACTAAGTCTGGTTCTTTGATGTATGTTGCTACTCCATATTCTTTATGATCAATTCTTCAGATTAGTGAGAAACTCTGTATTTTCAAGGCGAGGAGGTTGCTTCCAAGTGTATCTCCTGCAGCAGGATGACATCTACCACCTTCTCTATTAGCAGTCTAGCCATGACATCACACTTAGCGGCGGAAATTCCCTCTATATTTAGGGAAAGGATTTCCATACCTGAGCCCACAATTAGGTTTTCGTTTTGAGTGTGATCCGAGTCTCGCTTGGTTTTGCCTGATGAACTCTCAACAACAGACAGGCTGACCCTATTATCCTGGGCAACACCCGAGCTACTATGGTTCTTCTTAGCTATCTTCTTCAACATAACTTTTGAGATGTGTGGCTGGGACCAGTTTCCTGGTCTAGACACCAAGTTTGGATTGCTCTTAGTCTGTCCTTCTCAAGCAGAGGAGACACGCAAGCCCCTGCACAATGGCAACGTGGCAGTCCCGGTCATGGAGTATTTGATTACATATCAATCATAAATAAAACAACTGCCGTTTTGTCACTAACTCTCGACAAAAGCAATTATATACAGTTTAATGGTCAAAGCAGACATTCGATGATGGTGGACATTCTGCTGTCATATGAATCGAGGCATTCGAAAATCGTTTTGCTTGAGTGATATTAGAAGGTAGAACCATCCTTTGGAAAACTGATGTCCGTTGGACAACGTTATTTAGAAATACTTCTAACTCAACTGCTGGTCTCTGGCTTATTCCTCCTTCGCAGTCATATTTCCCGATGTAGTAAAGAATACATATCTCCATATTTATTGAAAAATAGATATATACCTTTGCTAATGACTGTGTAAATCTGATCACGTTTCTTAACCATCAGCATCCAGGAAAACAGCAGGATATCAGAAAATAATGACGGCTTAACACAAAGAGATCATGCAAAATCTACAAAAATCCATATATGGTTCGCAGCGAAAACTTTATTCTTTTGATAAGAATAGATCTTTTTTTAGATAATTTCTGCAGTAGTTGTTTTGAAATCGTTGCCACCTTCCCAAAGAATTTTTATAATGTTTGTTTTCAAGATGGTAGGTAATCCATCAGATCCAGGCAAATATCGATCTGCAAGTCTGCTTCCTATTATTGGTAAGGTCTTTGGAAGACGTGCCAACATTGTACTGGTGAAATTCCTGGGCGCATAGATCTCTTCGCTGATGTTCAATACGGATTTATAGGATCTGACTCTTGGTGATTTTTGACAGTAATCAGAAAACCTATATATAGCGTTTTGAATATGTGTGATGAAGGACACGCTTTAGCCTTCCATATTTACTAGTCATTTGAGAATGTGGGTAGTCCAGCTTGTTATTTAGGCTTTTTCGATTACGTTGTTAGTCCAAATGTCTTTGGTATTATTCAGTCCTTTCTCTGAAATCTGGATGGAGTGACATCTGATGACCTTGCCTTTATGTTTGCGCTCCTCAAATTTCAGTTCTTAGTCCAACTCTTCCTTCTTTTCACCAATATTTCTTCTGGAAAATTGATTCAGTTCATCAATAACTCTGGTGATGACATACCTTGTACACTGGCATGCAACACAACGCATCGCAGGAGAAAATGGTCAAACTCGTGAAGATCTGGAGTCTGGTCTCTATTCTTGGGAAGAAAGTGGATAGTTACTTTTAATGCTGGAAAAGCTCTTTTTTGAAGATCTTGTTGAATATATTAGTATGTCTATTTCTAACAAGGTTGTTTCCTTATATCGCGTTACAGAGTACCTTACAAATGAGGCCATGTTGTATCTCTATGAAACTTTATCTTTTGTCCTTGCATGGAGTACTGTTGCTACATCTGGAAAGTTACTCCCTCATCTCATCTTGATGTTCTGGATCGGATTCTGAAACATATTTGTAAATTAATGGGTTCTGATCTTGTTGCTTCTCTTCAGCCTATACCTCATCGACAAAAAAATGGCCTGTCTTGTTCTCTTCTATAGGTATACTCATTGAAAGAGGCCTTGTAAGCTTTTCTCGTTAGTGAATGCTTAGTTTGTTGCATCTCTTGTTGCTCGTTTCTCTCAGCATCTCCATCTTTATGCAGTATTACTCGTACTTGTAATAAATCTTTCTGCGAATGCAGTTTCTATCCTCATACAGTAGATCGTGGAAATGATTGGGTTCCAGTTGCTTTTTTCTATGCTATAACTTACTGTTTTTAAGTCTAAGGTCATCTCTTATCTCTTGTCCAAACTTTGTTTTCCGATCTTTTTTTTTACAGTCCCATACAATTAGTGGTTTTGTGTCTTCAATGGCTCTTGACCATTAAATTAAACGGGTTAAAATTATTTCTGTAATACATAATGAAAAAGAGTAATGATAAAAAATAATGATAAAGAATGTTTTATTTATATTTCATATATGACAGGAAAAATAAATAATTCAGATTTGAAAGAATGGGGGGGGGGTGCATGGGAGAAATTATCCTGAAAAGCCTACACTTTAATACAGAAAAGGTGACGATGCATAGAAAGGGGATTTGTCAGCCAGTTTTGCAGGTAATTTAAAATGCTGCCTTACAAAACCAGAGCAGAGAATCACCATTTAATTCCAAAACAGCTCAAAAATAAAAAATTAAAATGTATTTTCATAAAGTTGTATCACGTCACAAGATTTACCCGGGGCTACTTTTCGAGGGAATTTTTTAAATCTAATTGATAAAACCCTAAATGTGTGTAGAGAACCTTGCTAAGAACCTTGATCAAAGTGAAGAGGATCACAAGGGAGATGTTCAAATAGACCACACTAAGAGCCATGAAATAGCTGAACACTGTTGGACACAAAACCACACATTTGACTGGGAAAATAAAGAAATTACAGACAAGAAAATCAATGCAAAGAGAAAGAAAATAAAAGAAATTCTTCATTTCCTTATAACAAACAAAGGAAAGGTATGGCATTTCTGCGCCATACCTATCTTTTAATAACTCCATATCTGTCATTTCGGAGGTCCGCACTGTCGAAGTATGAAAAAGCTGTACCTAGTCATTTTAGTAGCTGACGATGGGAAAAGTATCTCTGGAAAAGTAGATAAAAATGCTTACAACTGATGGCAATCATGGCCACATCTTCTACCAACGGAGCCGTCCGCACCACGTTCTCAGGCGGAGCATGGAGACAGTGGTTTGTACCAAGTTCAGTGGATACACGGCTTTTACTTCCTTATAAATCTGAATCCTCTCCTCGATATTTTAAAATAACAAATTAATGCCAATACATTCTTGTGGAGCAACAACTAGAAAGGGGCCGGGCGTGGTGAGGCGGGGTGAGAGTTTTGAGGGAGATTTATACCTAAGTTTTTGAAATTTCGTAGCGGAAGAAGTATCCTTGTTTTACAATTTTGATACTTAAAGAAATGTAT
Organism: Morbakka virulenta; assembly: GCA_003991215.1. Taxonomy (NCBI): domain Eukaryota; kingdom Metazoa; phylum Cnidaria; class Cubozoa; order Carybdeida; family Carukiidae; genus Morbakka; species Morbakka virulenta. The sequence goes on from RDPX01000023.1 coordinate 3,931,088, forward strand.
TGATAAATAGCTTATTTCTGTTTCGTAAAAAAGGCACTTTTAAAAGCTTAAAGAGGAGTGATCAGGAAGGCCTCTGAGCTTTAACCTTTCAATTATTTTCGACCGCTACCCTTACTATCCAAATGACCTTAAAATTTGTTGAGGTAATAAAACAGAATATATTTTAATTGAAAAACAAAAAATACAAATTTCTTTGATGTATTCTAACAGCAGATTTAACAGTATTATAAACCTTGTTTTTGGAAGGGTTCCTTTCGTTACCTATCTTGAAATGTGGAACTTTACTATTACTGAGCTTTTATTCAGTCAGGATTTTTGCTGTGGATGAAGAGTAAAATAGCAATTTGTTCTTCCCTTGGAGTGATCATGAAAATATTTCTCCGGTTGCCCTTCAAGTTATGTAAGGGTGACGTAACATCGCTTAGACATCATGATGTAGTTTGTCATGTCACGAGCTTGATGATGGATACCGAGATATGATTCTCTCTCCATCCGGCAGGAAATGTGTGTCAAAACGTAGCCTGGCCTGGAAAAACATCATCAGGTCCAAGATAAGATAAAAAGTTTCATGTCAGTTGTACTGGGCTGGCAAGCAAATATACTTGGCCAGACTCCTTTGCTTCAACAATATAGTAGAGAAGAATAACGATCTATCTAAATGATGAAAAATAATGTGAAAAATGCAGGGTCAGTTTTGTACTAGTTTGGGAAACAATTACCAACATTCGATGAGAAATTCGTTTTAAACGGAAGAAATCGAAAATGCGGACAAAAGTAAATCTGGAAAGAAAAGAAAGGAACGGAAGGACCTGGAGATGAGGAAGCCTTTGGAGTCATGAGCAGTGGGGTTGGAAACTAACGCCTTGACAAACAGCAAGTTGACCATCGCCATTCGGAGACCAATGTTTGGGTAGTTTACAAATACTTAGGGTAAGAAGGGGTTGCTTCGTTATTTGTAGTGCAACAGGAGTGTAAGCTTTGTTTAAGTTGGCCAGTGCTTGTTGGCACTTTGAACAATTGGTGGCTAAACTGGCCATTTCGTCACACGATGGTAAGTCGATGCATTACAGTTATTGGTTTGGACACTTAAGTTTATTGCAACTCCTGGGTGTTACGAACGAAATGGGGAAGACTACGTTTAGGTATGACAATACTTGTTTGATTAGGAATGTTTCGAGGCTACTTACCCGTTATTTTATTAACTGACATACTTTGTAACTGTGGCATGTGGTATAAGTGATCATATCTCCTATGTATGACTCATAGTACAAGTGTAGGTTGCAGCGGGTCTATTTCCTTTTTGCGCACCCCTGTTTTCTACGGCAATCGTTTCCCTGTGCTACAAAAAGGAATTTATTTCTTGTATTGAAGCTTGAAATAACAGTAAAAATGTACTTATGTTTTACAGTGGAACAAGAAACTCGGCTTTCTTCTCTGGATCTTGACACATTTTTGAAACTTGAATTACAACAAAATTAGTTATGAAGCTGCAATTCTGCAGCCTTGTTTCCCACACCGAGGGTGGAACCTTGCTATTTCTGCAAGTCCTTTTAGTGTTATTATGGATGCGACCAAGACTTTAAGGAAGGTGAAGTCAATAATGATACCGTACGGTTAAGAAAAGGCTACATGCCACAAGGATATACCAAGGATTGAATAATAATATAGATGTAATGCAAAATTGGAAACAAGTCTATCGGTGTCCATGCAGCTGAGGTTCATTTTTCTTGTTTGACCTCCACTGCCTCATGAAGCACCCCAACATTTGTAATGACTATCACATTGCACATTTATTTTGTTGGTTCGCTAGATGGTTCATTGGCTCTCAGGAGCTATGAAATAATTTCGGACCATTTGTCATGTAGGCCACCGATTATATAATGGGGTTGTCAATGATTTCAGCCCAGTCGATGAAATAAAGGATGTACTGGGGATGTGACAAGACTTCAGGAGGAAGACCTAAGTGCCCTTGATTTTGGAGGTAAAGATGCAGTTGCAGTCGTGTTGCTTCACTGGCACTAGTCATGCAAGAGGATGAATCAGCTTTTTATCACTCCGAGCTAAGGAAGGGATTCATAGATAATTTTCGTTGTATTCACTGGTATCTGATATTTAATGCTTGATACTTACAGTTTGTTTTGCACACAAGGTTGGGTATGGACTGATAGCACTTGCCCAAATTATATTTCCGAAAGAGACAACCCCAAGCAATAGAGGAAGTCTAAAAAATGATACAAAAACTAAATATCTTAAACTTGACTTCTTTCAATGTTTAGAAACATCGCATAAAAGATAGAGACTTTTTGTTTTTTTGGCTTTATCTTATTGCATGTCACTGTCATCTAAAAGTTTATTTGGTATGAAAGGTGCCTGACAATATTTGCAAAGCAACATTTGGTTTGCATACTCACTGAAGATGGTGCATATGTTCAAAGCTTTTTTCACAAACAACACACTTGGCAACAGGACCTTTTAAATCTTGTGCATTACTATCCAACATCCTATGAAACCTGCCATGTTGGTCATGGCCCAGAAATAGCAGACCAGTATTCGAATGATGAACTATCATTGATATTCCTCAATGAAATTGCTGTTGGAAAAAAAGGCCATAACAGGATTTAGTAATTTTATTTAAATAAATTAGAGAATGCATAGCTAACAACATAAACTACACCACTATGTACCTAAGTAGGCTGAGAAACCATTTTGACTCCATCCTTTTACTGTCTCTTTGGCAGTTCCTATAGGTAGCACACCTTGCATACTGCTTTAGAGTAACTACAAAGCTATCATTTTAATGTACCACTGAATGGTAATCATATAATCTCCATAATTAACCCTCTTGAAGAAAAAAAAAATTATCTGTACAGTTCTGTTGGCTCAAAAACCTTGTTCTTAGAGTTTGTCCATGAAATTGTTGGAGTAAAATTGTCAAAATGTAAATGATTTGATGGTGGCACTGAACACAGTGAACTGAAAGATTTTTAGTACTTGTGAATTAATATTAAAAGTTCTAGCAACCTTTACAGCTGTCAACTAAATTGATATGAAGTGAGAGATTTCACCTTTGCTGTGACAGGCACATTCATGGAATCAAATGAGAGAGCCATACCCCCAGCAGTGTTGTCTTGTCCAAGGCAAATACTGTAAGCATATTGTCAATGTTGATGAGCAGTCAGATGCGGAGCCGTGGCTTAATGGTTAGTGCACTGCACAGTAACCAAGAGTTCCGGGTTCGATTCCCCGAGCTGTCGAGGAGAATTTGGAACTTCACAAAAGAAAAAAGCCATTGGTTGGCGTCAGGAAGGGCATCCGGCCAAGAAATTCCTCACTGCCAAATCCAGATTATATTGGTGTCGCACACTAAGTTATGATCTTAAATCGCTAATGGAGTTTCTTGAGGCATGGTGTCAGCAAGACTCCTCAAACCTCAAGCAATTTTCGAAGTACCCTTGCAGACTGAACTAACGTAGTTTTCTGCAGTTCGACTATTCTTGTTTTGAACCCAAGTTCTCCTAACCACTTTTTAAAATTTTTTGGTGGGGTATCCAGAGCTCCTATGATNCAATGTTGATGAGCAGTCAGATGCGGAGCCGTGGCTTAATGGTTAGTGCACTGCACAGTAACCAAGAGTTCCGGGTTCGATTCCCCGAGCGGTGGAGGAGAATTTGGAACTTCACAAAAGAAAAAAGCCATTGGGTGGCGTCAGGAAGGGCATCCGGCCAAAAAATTCCTCACAGCCAAATCAATGTCCCTGTGAAGGGCACATTAAAAAAAAAAAAAAAAAAAAAATGCACTGGGCTTACCACTTGGAAGGAATGGACAACTCCATGCTCCCTAAACAACTGTTCACTGTGAAATGTCATATGAAAAAAGACAGTGTAAGCCATAAAATAGTTTCAAGGACAATGTCAATGAGAACCTGAAGCATATGGAGATTGCTAAATAAAGCTTGGAAGTATTTGCTGCTGATTGTGAACATTGGAGAGATTTAATCTTTCAAGATGCTCAGTTGTATGAGGAGAGCCAAACTTTTCATGTCAAAATGAAGAGAATCTGCAAAAGGCATGAACTTTTGCCTGCTGATTAAGACCCTCTTGTAGGGTGACACTCTTGGCTTGTAAGGTGTGTGGTTGGTGTCTGTTGTCCAAAGCACGAGTGGTGAATCATCAGAAGTCTCATCAGCTCACTAGACCCAGGATCATTACTGTTGTGTTCCTTACTGCTAATACTGATAATTTTTCCATTTACTTATGTTCATCCTGCCCCAAAACCTGCAGCTTGGACTCATGACACCTCGGGATTCATGGAGATGAAAATCCTGCATCTGTCATCCCAAGGTCATCCCAAGGTGGCAAGTGATTCCTTGGGGTGCCATGTCTTTCACAAAACCTTGCAAGTTGCTTGCAGGTCTCAAGAGGCACATAGGACTACATGGGTGAAAAAATGAGACAAGAACAAATCATTATTATGTCTATGTATGTATGTATATGTATGTATGTATGTGCCCAAGGACTTTTGCAGACGTGTTAAAAGCACATAAATGCCTCAGCAGAATGCAGAGCTTTTCCCAGTCAAATCTACCCCCACATGGATGTTGTGAGCACTGCTTTGCTAATGGGGCTCTGGTGATCAGCAAGAGTTCAGCACCATTAAAAATGCAAAGAATGGGCTTCTGTAAACCATGGTGAAGATACCCATTCCAGGAGAAGCACACTTCTGATATCAAAGGCAAGCAAGTTGCAATGTTACAATTTCAAATGTGGTCACCACCTAAGAATCTGGTGCTCAGGAGACAAAAGAAGTGGGTCATAAGTGAACAGGATCTTAACCAAATTGGAAGGACCCAAATTGGAAGTTGCCCTAATTCTTGGGAAGTGCCAGAAAAGTTGCATCAAACATTGCCTGTCACATCAACAGTGGTTGGTAGCCTGTGACTAACAGTGGTTTGTTAGCAGGACAACAGAACATGGAAGAAACACTAAAACATTTGCAAAAGATAGAGTGGAACTTGGTGTTTGTTGTTGAAATGTAAGGACCTTGTTGGACCAAAAATTATCTAATCAACCAGAAATAAGAACAGCTCATGTGAGGAAAGAACTTGGAAGAATGAACATTGATATTGCAACTCTGTTGGAGACACACTTCCCAGATGAAGATAAGCTCACTGGAACAACATCTGGTTTGACACTCTAATGGATTGACAAGCAAAAAGGTGAACATTGTGATGGTGGTGTAGGTTTTGCACTCAGAACAACCTTATTAGAATGTGTAGAGTGCCCCTGCAGCATTTCTAACCGCATAATGAAACTTCAAAATCCTTTCACTTGTGGTAGATAGGCAACCATTTTCTCAGTTTATGCTCCAACAATGCAAGCTAGTGAAGAAGCTCTTATGACCTTTTATGAGGATCTGCATAAATGTCAGTTTTGTTCCAGTTGATTAGAAACATTTTATTCTGGGTAATTTCAATGCTCAAGTTGGTAGTGATTTTAAAACTTTGGATGACCTTGGTTGCCATGGGAATGGCAGAATGAATTCACATGGCTTGAAGCTACTTCAGTTCCGTTCCAAGCTTAATTTGGTCACAGGCAATACACTTTTTCACCAGATAGTTACACACAAGGCTACACGGGCTCACCCTAGATTGAAACATGGTCATATGATTGACTTTATTATCACCAGGAGATGTGACAATTGTGGTGTGTGTAATGTACATATGATGAGGAATGCAGAATGTGAGATTGATCACAAAATGGTTTGTGGGAAGTTTAAACTGTATCATCATCATCATCATATTCGGTTTAACGTCCGGTTTACATGCTAGCATGTGTTGGACAAAAATAATTTTTTTTAGTTTTAACGTCATTATCCCCCAGCAACTGGGGCTCAGACGGTGCCATTCACAGGGACTTTGATTTGGCAGTGAGGAATTTCTTGGCCGGATGCCCTTCCTGACGCCAACCAATGGCTTTTTCTTTTGCAAAGTTCCAAATTCTCCTCGACAGCTCGGGGAATCGAACCCGGAACTATCAGGGTATTACACTTAAGAAGCTGCTGTTAAACAATGCTGCTAATAGAAGATGTCTGTCTAAATACTATTCCTGAATCACAGAGCAGCTTTAGACATAGCAGAAGCACCACTGACATGATATTTACTGCATGTCAGCTCCAAGAGAAATGCATTGAGCAGCAGATTCCACTGTATAGAGTCCATGTTGATTTATCGAAGGTTTTATGCTGTGAACCATCATGCTTTTTGGATGATACTTGGGAAAGTAGGGTGATCACCATTCTTTGTGAGCATGTTCAAGCAGTTGCACGAGTACATGAAAGCTTGTGTTCTTTTCAATGGAGAACTGTCTGAGGAGATTCCAATTGATAATGGTGTTAAACAAGCAGACATTTCAACACCAACACTTTTTTCATATTCTTTGCTATAATGTTTTCACATGCATTCAGTGACTGTGATATAGGTGTTCTTTTACAATTTAGAACCACTTGAAGGGTTTTCAGTTTGAGAGGTTTAAGTTTAAGTCTAATGTCTGACAAGAGTCAAATCAGAGAATTTCTCTATGCTGATAATGTTGATTTTCTTGCTTGTTCAGCTGAAGATATACAGCTCATTATGGATTATTTTTCTGCCTCATGCACCGTGTTTGGTCTTATAATTAGTCTGAAGAAGACAAAAGTCATGTATATACCAGCACCTGGTGAGCCATACATTGTAACAGATATCCTTGTCTGTGACAGTTCATCAAGTGTGGTAGACACCCTTGTGTATCTTGTGAGCACCGTGTCAAGAGATGGTTCCCTTGATACAGAAATACACCAGAGGATAAAAAAACCTCTCTTGCATTTGAAATGCTTGAAAAACAATTTTGGGTAGATTATGGCATCACCTTCAAATCCAAGCTCTGTGTGTACAAGGCTTGTCTTGACGGCTCTTTTGTATTCTTGTGAGACATGAAGCATACATGAAAGACATCTCAGACTACTTGAACACTTTTGTCAGAAATGTTTGAGATGCATACCCAATATGAAATGGCAAAACCAAACATCTGATAGTGATCAAAGCCAATGGTCATCGTCAATCACATGTGTTGGGCAGGCTATATTCTTTATATGGAAGATGATAGACTCCTAAAGCAACTGTTTTACAGGTAACTCCAGACTGGGAAGTGACCACAGCGCAAACCAAGAAGACTATCAAAGAAAATCTAAAGAAACTAGGAACAGACTTTAAAAACTGGGAAAGGCTAGCCTTGGAAAGAGCTACTTGGAGAACGCATATGAAAACAGGTTGTGCAGTGCTTGAAAATAGTTTCCTGGAGCATGAACTCTTAAAGCATAGATTGTGCAAAGGCTGGTAGAATAATCTTCAAAGAGCTGGAAATGTGACAACTTTGATCTTATTTTTCTGTCAAAAGTTGGCTTTGACAATCATTTGAAAACCCATGTCAGATCATCAAGGCCACTTTCTAACCTCCCACTAAGTGCACTCAACCTGTCATGTGTTATGTGTGGGAAGATTTGTAAATCAGTGTCAGGTCTCGGAAGACATGGCTGTACACAGACCCAAAATTTCACAAAGTGATACCATCAACCCAGTGGAAGCTACTTCTTTCATCTATCACCTTTTGTTTCAAGCCTTGCAGAGAAGCTGACCTCCAAAGTCACCTGCAAGGTCATAAAAGAAAAAAACAAGTTTTACTGACAATAGTTGAAGTCACAGATGGCAATCCTGTGGCAAAATGTATGTCATCACCATGTATGTATGTATGTATGTATGTATGTATGTATGTATGTATGNCCACTTTCTAACCTCCCACTAAGTGCACTCAACCTGTCATGTGTTATGTGTGGGAAGATTTGTAAATCAGTGTCAGGTCTCGGAAGACATGGCTGTACACAGACCCAAAATTTCACAAAGTGATACCATCAACCCAGTGGAAGCTACTTCTTTCATCTATCACCTTTTGTTTCAAGCCTTGCAGAGAAGCTGACCTCCAAAGTCACCTGCAAGGTCATAAAAGAAAAAAACAGAAGTTTTACTGACAATAGTTGAAGTCACAGATGGCAATCCTGTGGCAAAATGTATGTCATCACCATGTATGTATGTATGTATGTATGTATGTATGTAAGTATGTAAGACTCTGTCAAATTACTTGATGGTTTAGATTTGAGGTACTATCATTCCAGAGACTCATTGTGGTTTCGAGCTGGATGTTAGACAATGGATATGACCTTAACTGCTTACTAACTTATGGAGAAATGTATGGAGCAGCAGGTACCATTATAACAAGTTTTTATTGATCTGACCAAAGCTTTTGATACCATCAATTGTAGTGCACTGTGGAAGATTCTTAGGAAACTTGGATGTCCTGTAAGTTTTGAAGAGGTGGTTAAACATTTACACCATAAGATGAAGGCTCAAATAAGCTTCAATGGTCCACTGTCAGAACTAGTATCAGTTGAGAATGGTGTGAAACAGGTTGACATGCCGGCTCGTGCTCTTTTCTTAATCTTGTTTTTTTGTGGTGCTTTTTAATGTGTTTAAGGATTGATATAGGGGTAGGCATATGGTTTTGAACATCAGGTAAGCTTTTCAACCTTCAGCATATCAATTTGAGCTCCAAAACTTTTTAGAATCTTGTTTGTGAACTTTTGTGTAGACCATGCTTACCTCCTTGTTGCACATTTAGAGGAGGAAATGCAGCTGATTATGAACAAACTCTCAAGTGCTTGCAAAGCTTTTGGTCTCACCATCAGTCACAGGAAGACGTTGTTTTGTTTTTATCTCCAGTTGGAGTACTACATGTTGAACCACTTATTCTAGCTGATAGAAAAAGATTAAACGTTAGTGATAGTTTTGTATATCTTGTATCCTAGTACACTGAGCAGTGATTGCACACTGGATTCTGAAAAAATCTCACAATTCTGCTGTTGGTAAATTGGTAAAATGGGTATAGTCAGATCTGGGAATTACATCAAAGACAAAGATTAGCGTTTTTAGGGCATGTGTGGTTACTTCTTTGTTATATGGCTTGGAAACGTGGACTGGAAATAGGCGACATCTCAAGCTTTTGGATAGGTTTCATCAAAGTTCCATCAAAGAATCCTTAACATCAGTTGGAATACTTTCACACCTGATACTATAGTCATTGAATGATCTAGCAGCACTAGAGTTGAGGTGTGTATCATCCAAAATCAGATGCACTGGACTGGACTTTGTCAGGATGGAAGATGAAAGACTCACTAAACTGTTGTTTTATGGTGAGTTATTCAAAGGGAAAAGATCACAACACAAGCCAAGAAAAAGGTTTAAGGATGTGTTAAAGGGCAATTTGAAACTACTGGAGATTGATGTTCATAGCTGGGAAGTGATAACTGCAGACCATCTCCAATGGAGGAGAAAAATTAGGGATGGATGTAAATAATTTGAAGAGAGGCATTTAAGTCATGCTGTATTAAAGCATTCTCTGAGAAACTGGATGAAAGTGCAGTGCCTGATAGTATTTAGGGGGAAATGAAGTGCACTGTGTGTGGTAGATTTCTTTTATCAAAATCTGGACTGGTGAACCATCTTAAGTCACACACTTAAAGGCAAGATCAACAATTTTATGAGAAAACCATGGCACCTTAACCATTGATGCGTAGTTGCACTACCTGTGGTCCAGTCTGTAAATCAGCAAGTGGTCTAACAAGACATTCAAAGATTCATAATGAAGCTCATATGTATGCAGCTCCAAAAGTGAGAGAGTTAATTTGTCATGCCTATGATCATCCATGCAAGACAGCAGCTGGGTCACCTGTGTGCATATGAAAACACAGTATCAAATTGAACAGATGGCAAACTTATGTCAAGAAGGAGCAATCATGTATGTAAGTATGTATGTATGTATGTATGTATGTATGTATGTATGTATGTATGGTTGCTCTGAGGAAATTGGGAGCATATGAGTGGTTGGTAAAAGTGGTCCAGGCAATGTACAAGAAGTGAAGGTGTCAGGTAAGAATCAGCAGCTCTTTTACTGACAGTTTCAGTGTGGCAGTTAGTATGCATCAAGGATCTGTACTGAGCCCATTACTTTTTATCTGCATCTTGAAGGCATTGTCAAGAGAGTTCTTCAGTGGGTGTGCAGAGGAAATGCTTTATGCTGATGACTTAGTTTTGGCAAGTGATACTGTTGAGGGACTTGTAGAAAAGCTGTGGAAAAGGGCTATGGGAAGCAAAGGCTGAAGAGTTAACATGGGAAAAACTAAAGTAATGGTCATCTGCTCTGATTTTGTAAAGCCTGAAACAAAAGGAAAATTTCCATGCTCTGTTTGTTGGGAGGGAGTGGGAAGCAACTCAGTTTTTTGTGCTACATGCAAGCACTGGGTACATAAAAAGTGCAGCAGGGTAAAGGGAGGGTTGTCAGAAAACACCTCTTTTGACTGCAAAAACTGTGCAAGTGGAGATGAAAGTGCCAATCTTGAGATTCTAAATGTGCATCTTGATGGTGAAGAAATTGAATTGGTGGATACATTCCATTACCTTGGTGACACCATAAATGTCAGTGTAGGGGCAGATGCAAGTGTTACTGCAAGGGTGAAGAGTAAATGGAGTAAGTTCTGCAAACTATTACCACTGCTAACCAGTAGAGTTCTATCTTTTCCAACCAAAGGCAGAGTTGACCAGGTATGTGTACAGAGTGTTGTGATGTATCGAAGCAAAACATGGCCAGTGAAAGCTGAAGATTTTAGCTGCATGGAAAGAAATGACATGAGAATGATTCAGTGGATGTTTAATGTAACCCTGAAGGACAGGCTAAGCTCCATGAATCTCAGAAACATAGTAAAGTTGGATAGCATCAGTGAATGCATGCAGAAAAGAAGGGTTTGTTAGTTTGGTCATGTTGAGAGAATAGATGACAATGATTGGGTAAAGAAGTGCATATCAATGAAAGTGGAAGGTGCTGTTATGAAAGGGAGACCAAAGAAAACATGGGAGGGAGTAGGATAACTTGGAAGTCAATTTCAAGAAATCGTCCAACACATGCTAGCATGTAAACCGGACGTTAAACCGAATATGATGATGATGATGATGATGGAGTAATCAAATCAGATTTGAAGCAAAAAGTTGTCACCAAAGATCTAGTAAAGGACAAACTGGTCAGAAAGGCCATTTTATTAAACTGTCCAACACATGCCAACATGTAAAATGGACATAAAACCAAATATGATGATGATGATGTATGTATGTATGTATGCATGTATGTATGCTTATATCAATTGCCACATAAATATAATAACGATCACAGTATTACAGTATGAAAGGATGGAAACAAAATGAAATAGTTAAAAACATAAGGAGATTAAAATTCACCCCTAATTTTGGTGAGAATAGTATTAAAAGGTCATGGTGACGTTATTTCTATAATGACCCCCCATCCTGGAAGGGATTTGCAAAAGAGAAAAAAAAAGCATCAGTACACACTGTTGGACAAATCAAAATTTAGTGAGGCAAAATCAGGAAAGTGAGAGAATATATGGTATTAGAGGAACTTGTATATATCATTTTCCTTTCACTGTATACTTTTTAAAAAGTAGGCTTTTATTTTGTTTAAACAATTTGATATTACTTTTGAGTTTTTATTTGAAAGATAGGACATTCCATATTTTTGATCCCATGTAAGACCAACATTCTGGGCAGCATTAGTTTTAGTTTTTTGAAATAGAAGGTTCGATTTAAACTTAGACCTTCAAGTTGTTTGGTCAATTAGATGGAATCTTTTTGTTCCATATTAAATTTCTCATTTTTGTTGAATAATTTTGGATTATCATTTGCAGTCGTAAAGAAACATTCTTAGAAACCCAAAATAAGAAACCTTTTGGTTTATCTTGTGGATAATGTCATTTCCCATTCAGATTTATGCATATTTTGACTTTTCTCTTATTTTTGTATTAACAATTTAAACAAATAGGAAAAAGTGAAAACCACCATTTCACCACCCCATGAGATCATTTGACTCTTGTTTGAAATTTTTTTGAAAGTTGACTGAAAAAAAAGTTGGATCATTGCAACCAATTTATAAAGTTAATGTGTCAAAGCACTTCAATTCAACTGTATATACTGTCAGCAAATTGTGATATCATTGGGAATATTGTATACAACACAAATATTTGATTAATGCACTTTGTTCCAAAGTGTCATTTGTATACATTGAAATAACCATGACATTTTAGAGGAGAGTGCAGATACTTTACATGCACACAACATAGTCCTTTAGACTTTTGAATTGCAACTCTTTATTCTCACGTGACAATTTAGAACAAAATGGACCATTACAGTTAGACTGTTAGAATAGTAAGCCACAGTTAGTTATTTGTATAATGTTGAGTGATAGATATAGCTGCTTAACAGATATGTTTAAATAAGCCAACAAATGGAAGGGTTTTTTTGGAACACTTTTCCCCCATGATTCTATAAATGTAAGTGTGTTTACACTCCTATCACTTTCCACCAGTGGTAATAACCAAACATGCACACTTGAGTTAGTTTGTTTTACTTTGTAATTTTGGCCATTTCCTTATTTTATATTGTATTTTTATTCTTAGATTTGATGGAGTTGCCAGTTTTAAGCTTTATGGGTGATAAAAGTTTACTGAACACTCCTAAAGGTTAACTGCAGAGTGAAAAGAATAATTTCAGTGGAGGATGCCACCCCCACCACCAGGCCCTCCTCCACCAGGCCCCCCTCCAGCTCCAGCAGCCCCATCTTTAAGATCAGCAGCACCAAAGGCTGGTGGAAGTGGAGGTGATAGAGGTGACTTACTGAAATCAATTCAAAAGGGGAAGAGGTTAAAAAAATGTGAGACCAATGACAGGAGTGAAGCATTAGTTGGAAGTGAGTAGACATTTGAGCATTATTTTAAGTATCTGATTTTACACTTAGCACCAATTAATTTTTTTTAAAAGCAGCAATGTTTCTTCAGTGACTCTTTATAGTTTTTGTTGAGAAAACACTGGCTACTGTAGGTCATCTCATAAGTCACAGACAGGAAGGTCACAGAGATAAGTTATTGTTAACTAAAGAATTGGCTCTACATTCTGTAGAAAATTCCTTCCTTATGCATTAGTGGTCATCAGTCATTGCAGAGAACAAGGACTAGGGGAAAAGGGCACTCTTGACAGCTTCTTTGTTTCAGAAGCAGTAATTTCACTTCATGAATTAATGAGTTTTTACTTCAACTCATTTTCCAATTAAGGTAATGGAGCAAGATTTGAATTTTATAAAAATATAACATTCACACTCAAAACGAATTGTTATTTGTTAAAATGGAAAACAGTGAATTTTATCATAGGAAATGTTTAATGTTTTCTCATTTGATAGTAATACTGTTCAAAAACTGATTTTTGCCTGCTTTTACTCCAACAACAAAATGTAAAACATGTTCTGATTATGTAATTTTTTTAGCAAGCCCAAGACACCAAAAATTGTTTCTTTTGACAAAGCCACAAAATTATAAAGAAAAGTAGAATAAATAAACAAGTAATGAAACATGAAGTAAATGGATACAGTTCTGTAGCAATTCATAAGTACTGTGGTATGACAAAATTAGCCTAAAAGAATTTTCTTAAGCTAACCTTGATGGGTCAGAAGAAAAATGGTAAGATTCAAGTCTTGGTTTGGCCCAGCATTATTACTGGTTTGCGGGAGCCTCCTGCAAAGTTTTGCTGCAATTGGAGGTCTCTTGGACTGGAAACAGCTGTACTTCCTGTCCAGAAAAATCACTTCCTATTTCATGACATTACTTCTGGTACCATAATTTTCTCCCCTGCATTCTTAGTGCCCCAAACTGCTTTACTTCCTGTTTAGCGGGTCACTTCCAGTTAGTTGAGGTCACATTCGGTTCTGTTTAAGACCTTCCAATGTCTATGAGGCTGAGCTATACCGTCCTGCAAAGTTTTGCTGCAATTGGAGGTCTGTAAGGCCTGGAACAGCTCTACTTCCTGTTCTATTTTAGTCCCCTTATTGTGTTTGTTAGGCAGTCCTAGGGCCTCCCACCAAGTTTTGCTGCAATCGGAGCTTCCTAATGCCCAAAACTGCATTATTTTCTATTTAGCAGGTCACTTCCGGTTAGGTGAGGTCACTTTCTGTTCAATTTTAGTTTTTCCGATGTCTATCAGGCTGAGCTATAGCCACCCACAAAGTTTCACTGCAGTCAGAGATCACTAGAACCCGAAACAGCTCTACTTCTTGCCCAGAAAGGCCACTTCCTGTTTCATAGGTCACTTGCTGTGCCCCTATTTTCTACCCTGCATTCCCATGGAGGTTTCATCAAAGTATGATGTCGATCAGACAAATACTGTGCCTCTTATAGTCATCTAATTGTCTTCAAAATGCATATTTGACCCCATAACGTCACTTCCCAGATTTTCTTCCATGTTCATGACAAATTTGGCTGTGATCGCCCTCCCATTTGGATGCCAACCCTGAAAAGACAGACAGACAGACATTACCACTTTACATATAAGATATACCCAAACAAAGACCAACTTTTCTACTGCAAACGGAGCTAATTCAAATCGTAAGTCATAAGGTCAGCATTTCTCCAAGTTTGTCAACAAAGCATAGTCACTTCTTGAAACTCAAATAATACAACAAGAATGGTTAAGAATAAAATTTGAATTATATTTAATGTTTGGATTTGGTTTGTATGTGGTTTTTTTCACTTGGATAATAATTAGGATAAAGCTGTTCTGTTAACAAATTAGTTAATGGGTTGGGATGCTGTCCAGCTTAAGCTTTGTAATCTCCTAGTGCATGTTGGTGTAGGTGGTGGGTTGGTTGAAGGGGCTTTCCTTTACTTTGTCATAGTAATTCATCTTTTATATTTTAAGTTCTCTGTTTTATTTTAAAATGCTTTCACACTGAGCACATTTGTAAATAACAGATGGCTTCTGGATAACATACTAGAAAGAGCATAAAAACAGTGTCAGCACGGTTTGTTATGAAAAAAAGGGGGTAAGATGTTCGGCATCAATTGTTTTTCATAAGTTTCATTATTTATTGATTAGATAAACACTAATGGAAAAAAATTAAAATCTTCTAGACATGCATAAGCAAAGTCCAGTACCCCCCCCCCCCAAAAAAAACAACCCAACAACAACAAAAAACAACAAACAAAACCGAACTCTTCTCAGTTTATTTTCTACTTCACCCTTCTAACCTACATAGTGATCTGGTCTAGTTACTGCAGTTAAAGACAAAAGCTTGTACAATTCACCATTTTACATAAAGCAAACACCCTACATTTTGCAACCAAGTATGGTTTTCATGGTAAAGTTTAACATTAGATGCTAGGACCACCATTTAATTTTAATAGTGATTATTTGAAATGGTGAAGACTAAAGTGTGAGAGATTTTCCAAACTGGCAAAACTTGCAAGAAAATACTGTGCAGTTCCTGCCACTTCTGTACCAACAAAAAGAGTATTTTTAATGGCAAAAAACATTGGGGGAAAGGTGGTGCATTCTTGGGCCAGAGATTTTTAATAGTTTACTGATATCTTTAAAAATATTTTTACCTTAAATTTAGTAACTGGTCTTGTTTTTGCTTTTTCTGTTAACATAAGCCCCCTATTCATGCTAGGATCCACAGAAAAAAAATTTAAGTGCAAAAACTGAAGTTTTTGTCCATAATTTCACTTACTTTTAGGCTTTGATTCAGGACTCATTATAACTGTACATGTCCATACATGCCCAATAGTTTTTAGTGGTTCATACAGATTTCAACTAGTGATCTGTAATCCTCTAATTTGAAGAGTCATCAGGGGTGTGTTGGACAGGGGTGCAAATGATAATTAAGTTGCTGTAGGGTATCCTGCTCTTGGTGTACAAATATCTTATTATTATTATTTCTAAACCAGTGATGCTTTAAGCTGTCAATGCCAAGAAAGAATTTTAACCCCCAAGAGGGATTATTTTAAGGCAAAGAAAGAAAAATATAAAGCCATTAATATCTAAGGGCTGATTGCTAATGTGATTGTGTGTGTATATATGTATGTATTTATGTATGTATATATGCCTATGTGGGGTTTATGCATTTAAAATTTTGTACTTTTAAGAGTGTATGATTGCTAGAAGTTGATGTTTTTCAGAGCTAAACCATGTCACCAACAACTAATTTAAGAGCAAAAATGCAAAAATGGTTATAAAAAACCACAGAATATTTGTAACTAACCGAAAAAAACATCACTGCAACAGAACAACAGAAGAGTCAAAACATGACAATATTGTCATCCCTACCGGAACTGGGTTACTGCTCCAACTGCACACCATTCCTGACATCCTCACCAATGTGCTTGTGCAACTTCCATGTACATGAAGAGTTACATACATCACATAGGCAGTCAAGAGATCAGCATTAGATAATTATCTATAATGACCTCATATAATGCTACACCGTTTGTTGACATCTTGATCACAACTGGCCAAGCAGAGCATCTTGTTATCACTTTGGTTTTTCCATTTAGTTATGCAAAGGCCAGGTAAGTAAAAATTGGACCAGCCAATTTTGAAATTTTGAAATTTTTTTAGCCAATTTTTCTTCTCTAATGCAATCACGTAGCAAAATAGTTTGGTAGATTATATAGAATAATTGTCATATTAGTTGCAGGAGGAAAAGGCCATTAATGAAGTACTAAGTAAAAAATATTAATTAAAAACAACTAAATAAAACCAAAGCAACTGCTAACAATTCAACTAGTTGTTCAAAGGTTCCCAGCTGATTCATTCAGATGATCCAGCTCAATGTTTTGACATGATTCTCTGTTATCAATAAGAGTTGCAGTTTTGGGCAACCTTTTTGGTATTGCTCCTGTACAGCCCTTTAGTAATGTCAGTTGGTGTAAGGCAGCAAATTCTCTTAAAAAGGAGAAAACAAGCAAATTAAGAAAAATTAAAACTGTGGCACATTTTGCCCTCAGAGAATGGTAAAAACTGGATTTACATAGAACACATTTAAAAAATCCACACTAAAAATTTTAAGAAAGCTTGCATTTGAGGAAAGAAAGTCAAAAAAGTATGTGTTTAAAAATTGATGGGCAATAACTGTTTAGGTATTGCCAGAAGACAAGATTGAATTGAATTTTCTTCTGTAGGGCTGTGAAGGTGTTAATGCTACTCCAAAAAACATTTCAACATGGAACTATAATTTTTTTATTTGTTTGTCTACGATCCTTTTTGTAATGATTTTTCCACTCTGTGATGTATCATGGCCACCATAGTATCTAAAAACACCAGTTCAGTGTTTTACCTATAAAGTCAGACAGTGTTAGGATCAATCAGTAGTCGGATTTCTTCATAGTCCGAGCTAGCTCGACGCAGTAAGTAAGTAAGTAAGTAGTCGGATATGACTACAGATCAACAGTTGTATGTTTTTTTGGTTTTTGACTGCTTGTAAAGGTGTTGATGTGAGATTTTACCTTTTCTTTGAATTTGATAGATGTGAAATCTTCCCCCAGGAGCAATGGTCCAGTGGGTGGTGGTGGAGGAGGAGGTGGTGGTGGTGGTGGAGGAGGAGGAGGTGGAGGACCACCACCTGGGGGAGGATTAGGAGGTCTATTTGCAGGTGGTATGCCAAAGCTTAGACCTGCTGGAGGACAAAGAAAACCACAAGGAGGTAAGCTGCATTATTTGACACCAGTCTGGTAACAGTGCACATTTAAAGCATTATTAAGTAAGGTACCTCTAGCTAATCATTATATCTGCACATTTGTGCTCCAACATTTACTTTGGCAAAAGCTGTTTCAAAAATCAAAAGCAAAGTAGTTATCACACCAGAGTAAACCTAATATCAAGTTGGCATGCATTGTTTCACATTTGGATCTTTTGGATAACTATGGTGTATATATCTATTTTTATACATAGTACTGTAATATTAATTTTGAATCAAGTATATTGAATTTCCTGACAAATTGTAGAAATAAAAATACTAAATCAATAAGAATATTTCAACATCCCCATGAATGGAATTGGCCCACTCCCTTGCCCACAGTAGCTATCCTGTCTTATTTTCTCTATGATACCCTTATTCCCAGTCTTTCAGATGGACTGAGATGGTGGTCGTCTAGAAGATTTAACTGGAACAGCAGGGAATCTTATGGCTGGATTTCCTTAATGAAAACAACCAGGAACCCTCTAATTACTAATTACAACTCTCTCTCTCTCTCTCTCTCTCTCTCTCTCTCTCTCTCTCTCTCTCTCCCCCTCTCCCTCCCCCTCTCCCTCCCTCCCCCTCACCCTCCCCCCCCTAACCCTAACCCTAACCCTAACCCTAACCCTAACCCTAACCCTAACCCTAACCCTAACCCTAACCCTAACCCTAACCCTAACCCTAACCCTAACCCTAACCCTAACCCTAACCCTAACCCNCTCTCTCTCTCACTCTCTCTCTCTCTCTCTCTCTCTCTCTCTCTCTCTCTCTTCCTCCCCCTCACGCACGCACGCTTCCTCTGCGCCACTCTGCTGACGTTCGAATACGTTATTGTGTAACATAGTCTATTTTACACCCAGTATATTGAATAGCATTAATACTGTAAGTTGGAAACATGTGAAACTGCCAGAGCATCAAAAGTGTCTAAAGTTGAAAATACTAAGAGATATTAGACACTTTTTATGCTCTGGCAGTTTTACATGTAGCCAACTTTCAGTATTAATGCTATTCAATATATTGAGTGTACAATAGACTTATGTTACACAATAACAAAAAAAATGCGGCTGTGGGATAGTGTTCTTCCTCGCTTCGCTCGGTCGAAGAAAAAGGGTACTTCTTGTACTACTATCGGCGCCGTCATTCAAGTAACTTTTTTAGTACTTAGATTTATATTTTCGTTTCACCCCAAGCTGAAATTGAGGCCCGATATTTTTGGCAGGAACATTACTTTTATTCCTGTAACTCATAAGTTACATGAATTGGTGCGGCAGGTAGCGTTATCAAGAAATAAGATATTTCATTTTTCTAAAAACAATTTACGTTAAAACTGCCTCTATAGTTGCCGAAATTACAATCTACTTTGAATTGGAAATGTGAAGCTTAGCGGGTTGAGTTTTTGCTGCTACCCAGTGAAGGCCAATTCTTTTCTACTTTTTACACAACTTTTACTAATAAACTTTTTATCGTCCACTGCGACTAAAAATGCAGCAGCAACTCATTTTTAATTGTGTTCTTTCACGGCATCTAATTGCAATTCCATGCCGTGAATCAATCGGAATATTTATGACAAATGGGTGTCGTCCTTTACAGTGAACCTGGGGGTTGAGTGTTTAAAAATCACATCGTACAGCAAGCAACCGTATTAAACGGGTAAATAATCGAGAAAGTTTGAAAACACAACGTGACGGTCCAAGAAGCAGGTTCGGATCCGTTGTTGAATTTTGGTTTTCGAAATACCTGTTGGCCTTTACTTTTGGTGTCAAATAAACGGCGGGCTTGGTCGTTGGCATACTAAATTTGATATCATAAGTAAGTTGAAAAGCATTAAAGAAAATCCACCTCAGAGAACATATAAAAACATAAAGAAATATACAATAGTTAAAAGTATAGGAGGTAACACCAGTAATTTATAGCTTTAGATACTAAACGGTTTTTGTTTCCAGGCAAAGGCAGAAAGATTGTTAATAAAAAACACCTTTGGCTATTGGATTCTTACTTCCGCCATAAATGGTCATGGCAAGTTAATTTTAGTCCCATATTCATGCACACTTTGAATTTTCTGGGGAGTTATGTGCTTCTTATTGTTTTACCTGAGGAAGTACTGGATCTTGACCGAGCTCCTGGAAAACCCATTAGTCACATTGAGCAGAGTCTCAATTATACACTTTGCGAGAGTGTTTATGAAAGCTAAGGTTTTTGTGTGTTGTTTAATGGGTCCGTTTTCAATGCTCTAATTAAGCATGAAGTTGTCAATGCAGTTAATTTCTGCTTGAAGCCAGTTGGAAATGATGCATTTTGATGTTACAAATATGAACATCAAAGGAATTGCTGACATGAAAGCGTACAGTGTTTCCACAGTATTTCCTCATCTGAGCACAATTAAAAATGAGTTTGAAAATCCAAGATTATTGTTCTTGAATCAAAACTAGTTGGAATAATATCAGAAAGTGGATAACAACACCTGGAGTAGGAATCATCATGGCATGTTTTCATATGATGCACACCAGGCGAACTCATGCTGGCAATAACTGGTCCTTTTAAGGATCTGGAATTTCTAGCAGTATAAATGTACCATCACTTGTATCACAATTTTCTCTCTTCATGTTTACCAAAGCGGTAGAGGACATGGCACCAATTTACGCTTACCAATTAAGTAGGTTTTAAACAAAAATATACACCAAATATGCCATGGGATACATAAGATAAATAATGGAGTAATTACAGGTTTTTAGAATCCTTTTTCATATGATGACAGTAACGCTTATATCCGCTATTCAAAAGACTTAATTGATCATTACACTGTGAGCTTTAAGTGCTCTGACTGTATAGGTAACAATGCGTTTTTTATGGACCACACTAGTTGTTAGGTAGATTACTATGGGGAAAAGGATGGCTATGGTACCTGCTTCATATTTTTTCATAGCACAGTCTTGTGCTGAAGATACATAAGCCGAAGATAAATTGACACCTAAAAACTTGCAGCATTTTCAAAACACGATAGTGACATTGTATCACATTGGTTTTCCAAACTGTTGTATGACTTTAATTTCCAAATATATTTTGAAAACAAGCAAACTTTGTTGTTAAAATCTTCTAAATGTTTCTTCACTAGATGAGAGGAGGGTAATTATTGAATTAGTGTATACTTTTAAAACTGTGAATTGTGTTTCATTTTCTTTAAAGCCTTTTGTTTAACTGCGTTTAAATCTTGTTTCAAAAGATCTCTTTTCCAAAAATAGCTCTGAAAGCAAAATAAAATAAAATAAGGAAAGGAACATAATGAATTGATTGCATGGGAGAGTATTTTTCAAAAATGCAAAAACTTGAATAATGGCAGGTTTGTTCTCAGATTGATTGATTGATTGATTGATGGAAAGGGAGATTTGTTTTGTATTGGTATTTTACTGGGCTTTGTTTTTCAATGTTCATAAGCAGTGAGTGGTGAATCAGATGATAGAAGAAAGGCCATATTTGCACCATCTTGTAAATTGCTCCAGGAATGGTATTCTCATTCATTATTTCCATAAAGCTTTGCTATGTATTGTGCTTGAAATCCCTTTGACTGGAAAATTAGATTCCCGGCTCGGAAAAGGCATACAGAGAATCGCATGCGTGATACACATTTATACCAGGAGTTGGAAGAGTGAAATGGAGGTACAGTAGGCAGTTAGAAGACCGACATCAATAAAACAGCAGGGGGTCGTCGATGCCTTTACTTGCCGTTGTACCGGAGGAAATGATTGTCTTCAAAGACAATTGCGCAAACTTTTACAATCTGTTAGAAGTACAGTATTTCACTTGTTTTTGTTTTTTTAACTGAAGCTCAGTAACAAAAATGTCGCCATTTCTCGAGATAATACCCTCTTAGGATCAATAGTATTGGAATTTCTCAAAGACCAGTCGAAGGAAGCAAAGGTCCTGCAGGTAAACTACAACAGACACACACACGCACCACATTAAATACACACATGCATACAGAAACACGCAGGCAAGGAAGCTGTTTTTTCTACTGTGATACTGTAAAATAGACGAAGACTTACGTTTTTGAAAATAATTGTATTAATAATTATATGAAATATTTATATTTTTTATCGGCAGGAGCGTCAGGTCCGCCCCTCATTCCACCAGGAGGAAGAGGGCCTAGGCAACCAGCACCAGCCAAAGCGCAACCATCCAATGATGTTGGGAGAACAGCATCATCGACAGCAGTAAATAACAGACCGTCGATTCCATTAGGGCCAAAACCTGGCCAGCCTAAGACAGCACCAAACCCTCCATCTGTTGAAGGTGGTGACAGGCAACGCCCGCCAGGTTTAGCAGCAAAGAACACACCAAAACCACCAGCAGTGGCATCTGGAAAACCACCACTTTTAAATAGACCCGCAGGGATTGGACCTCCTCCACCACCAACACGGGGAGCACCACCACCACAATCACGTGCACCTCCACCCCCACAACAGTCACGGGGACCCCCGCCACCAATGCGGGGAGGACCACCCCCACCCCCATCACGTGATGGCCCCCTACCTCCACCACCAACACGAGATGGTCCTCCACCCCTACCACCAGCACGTGATTGCATGCCACCCCCACCACCAACACGAGATGGCCTACCACCCCCACCACCTACACGTGAAGGTCCTCTACCCCCACCACCTACACGTGATAGCCCTCTACCCCCACCACCTACACGTGATTCTGCTCCACCGCCACCTACCAGGGGACCTCCGCAAGGTCCGGCACCACCCCCTCCTGGAAGGGGTTTACCCCCACCACCAGTAGGAAGAGAAAGTGTGACAGATCCTCCACCTCCTCCACCACATTCGCGGGGTCTTCCACAACCCCCTGGTCAGCCTAAAGCACCGTCTACACCATCTCCCTCAACAGCCCCGCCACTGCCACCAAATAGACACAGTTCGACATTGCAGAGTGGCCAACCACCTCCACCACCATGGAGAGGTGGAAGCGGTGCACCACCAGCACCACCTTCAAGAGCACCGCCTAATTCAGGTCGTGCACAGGCACCACCAAGAGGAGGTGATAGAGGAGGGCTGCCTACCCCACCAGGGTCACAACGGGGACCTGCACCACCCCCACCACAGAGAGGAAGTGATAGTTCGTTGCCTCCTCCACCACCTCCATCATCAAGGGCGTCTAGGGAAGTTCCACCACCTCCACCACCGTCGAGAAACCAAGGTGGATTGCCACCTCCACCATCGAGGAACTCTGGAGTATTTCCTCCACCACCCGGACCAAACGAACTAGTCGGACCAGGTAAGGTATTTTTCAAAAATATTGGTAACCCTACCTTAACTGTGTTTTCAATTTTACAAAATAATTTGGACACCTGTTTCGTTACATATTGTATTTTCTGGTTGAGTTAAGATCGTAGTGTTACGTATTGTTGTTAAAGCGTTTTAGTCTTAATAAAATATGCACACAGTTCGTAGACCTATTTTTAGGTGTGGTTTGCGATTTGTCTACTTATTCGGAATGAAAGCTATTTAAATGTACACAAGGTACAGTGAAGGTTCAGACGAAGCAAGAAATTAACAGAGTGCACCACATAAATAATCAGATTTCAAGAACAAAGAATGAGAATAGCGAAAGGAACTGCTTTGTAACATATGTTGGTGGCAGTTATTGTTAAAATTACGTAGATAAAGCACAGGAAAGTGTGGAGTTTTGGTGTGATTTTTATAGTTGAAAACCTTCTCCTCGGCTGAGATTTTAGATTGGAGGGCGAAGATATGGTACTTTCAGTTAAACGTAGTCCAACAAAAGACTGACAAGCCATTCATATTTTTCTCAGTATGGCCATTATATTTGGTGGAGTGGAGTACTTTTCATTCATTCACAGAATTGAATTTTTCCCGTCGACCTCAGTTACTTAACGTGCTCTCAGTTCAAAAGACTTGCGACCAGTAGTGGAACTGCTGAGTAGATTTGTTTTGTTAGTTGAAATAAAATATCCTCTGTTCAAGGCCGGCTGCGACGTAAGTTGACACTAAAATTCAGCTTTCTGCATTTTTACACCTCTGATTCCATTTGGACTACTTTTAAACTGTTGGTTAAATTTAGGTTCAAATAGAGTTGGAAGAGACATCTGTTTACATTTAAGCCGTTTTCATGGATGTTCCCAGGAAAATAAAGACAAACGACTTGTATGCAGTAAGACCCATTGTTCTGAGTGTACAGTAAGTTTTTTTAATATCCTGCACAAAGAAAACAAAAACTTGGATTGAGCTACTTCCAAACAGGCTCGGAAGTCACAATAGCAAAGTTGTTACTGTTTTATAATATTACCACAATACCATTTTAATACCTTATTTGAAAAAGAAAGTGATGAATTGAAATTCCCTACTATACTCCCTGTAGTTCTTGGTACCTTTATTGTACCGCCCTAAGTAAGTCAGATTTTTTTAGCATAAGAATTGTGTTCACGTGGGAAAAGTTTAAAAAGGTAGAAATCTTATCAAGTAAAATTTGGTTTGAACTAATCAGAAGATCCAGAAGTAAACAAATTGGCTTTCCAGGTAATATTGCTTTATTTAATTAAACTCAGCAAATAAAAAGGGTTCAGAAAGAGGAACTAAAAAGAGCCGGGAGTTATACAATTCTTTAATTTGAAAGAGGAGGGGAAACCCCAGTATGAACTTCGTCATTATTTTCAGTGGTGAAATAAAGTTAAATTTTGTTTTATATACTATGAAAATCGCAGGTTAGACAAAAAAATGAGGAATAGTGATCCCCCATTATTTGGGAAACATAGGATAAATAAGAACGATTTAGAACGATTTAGATTTTTTCGTTTCCTTAGACGTCTTGCTCTTGTAGTGGTTTGAGCACCCTAGCCCATCTCAGAAGCTGCGGCTTCTAGGTCTGCGCATGCCGAGCACTGGCTCATGTTATTGTCTTTGTGGCAATTTATGGGGTCTTTGTATGGAATGCAAACATTTAGAGGTTCCAATCTATACTGATGAACCGTGGGACGGCGAAACAGATGTCTGCAGACCGAACTATATATATATATATATATATTTATTTTTATATATTACGTTTACTTGTAAACAGTACGATTTACATGGTAAAAATATACATCGCTAATCTTGTATATATTTATTGTTACAGCTAAGTTACAAGCCGGTGGCAATGTAGACTCCCTACATTTTATTAACTTTTAGCTGTTTAGGTTGGTTTGTCATGTGACTACCCAGGTTCGTCACTAATGAGTAAAATCTAAGTGGGTAAAGATCGCCGCTTTAACCTAATGAGCCAATGTTGAAATGAAAAAAAATATACATAATCAATTTTGAAGACACCTGTTCTTCATCAGCCTGTAGTGCGTCTTAGGTCATTTCAGTTTATTTTATCTATTTATGTAAAATCCTCGCACTAAACCTTGACGTGGTGGAGTGGCTTGCGTGTTTTTACGATCCGGAGAGCTATGCTGGCGGGAACTTTAGTTCCTGGTAGGTTCAACCATGCCAGACAGGTCGAAGGGGAGAAACCAGACAAAACTAGTGCAAAGAACCAAACCCATGGCGCGACTGTTCCAGAATCTGGCGGCAATATGGTAGTTATGACCTCTGTGTCTGGAAGCAGCTTTCGACAAGTTATAACTGTTTCAACTGGCTGTAGAAGTAGCGAGCGCAGTCAGTATATCAGCTATCGAAAGACTTTTTTTATGACTACACAACTCCCCAGACATTCATCCCGCATCGCTCGTCGCGCGGTTCACCAAGGAGCGCGTTCTACCGCTGTTCAGGATTCTCCGGCGGAGTTCGAAAAGCAACTAGAGACCCAAAAATCAAACCTGATGAAATGCAAAAATACCATCATCATTTCAACATTTAATGTACGCACACTCAACACCATTAATCAGATCCCCGAACTTGTTGTCAACTCAATAAAATGGAAAATTGATGTCGTATGCATCCAAGAACACCGTATATTTCATGATACGAACGAATTAGAATACAAAGATGTTGGGAAAGGCTGGACCCTTGTCACCAGTTCTGCCACGAAAAACAATATGAATGCAACCGTAGGTGGTGTTGGCATGCTCCTCAGTCCAAATGCGATCAAATCTCTAAACAAAATCGAGAAGATTAGCCCAAGAGTAGTTATTGCAAATTTCAACGGCAATCCGGAAACCACCATAATCTCCTGCTATAGTCCAACAAACGTATCTGCCNACGTTTACTTGTAAACAGTACGATTTACATGGTAAAAATATACATCGCTAATCTTGTATATATTTATTGTTACAGCTAAGTTACAAGCCGGTGGCAATGTAGACTCCCTACATTTTATTAACTTTTAGCTGTTTAGGTTGGTTTGTCATGTGACTACCCAGGTTCGTCACTAATGAGTAAAGATCGCCGCTTTAACCTAATGAGCCAATGTTGAAATGAAAAAAAATATACATAATCAATTTTGAAGACACCTGTTCTTCATCAGCCTGTAGTGCGTCTTAGGTCATTTCAGTTTATTTTATCTATTTATGTAAAATCCAGTGCCTTCTTTTTTTGAACACAGTATCTTTAATAGTATACTTTGGCGGCATCTGGCTATGTTGACATGTAATAAAACCTTTGTTTGACCCAGAACCCAAATACCACTACGTGCGAACTGCTATCCGTCCAATATTTTAATGAATGAAATTGGTTTTAACGTGTGAAAAGGGATTTCCTGAAGGTAAAGCCTCCTGATATGGAAAAGAACTAAATGGTGGTATCGGTTAATGTTACAGTTTGAGGTACAGTTTATCCGGAAGTAAGTATCTGCAAATGTCCCAAAGCCTAGAACAAGTACGTTTGCCCCATGTGAAGGTTTCGACCGCCCTCTAATTATTTTCAAATTGGCCTGATCTCTTCTTGATACTTTTAATTTAACATTTGTCTATTTTCTCTTTCAGCTGATTTTGAAAAAAGGTTTAGATTTAGTTCAGATTTACCTCCACCAGATCCATTTCAAAACGTCCCAAAACAATACCCTAGCAAAAGTCAACAGCGAGGAACGACAAAACGTAAGCATTAAGAATTACTAACATTGGGTGTGATGATAGTAATATTTTATATTTTTGTATTTTATTTACTGGAAATGATTACGACTACACTAGGTTTCAGTAAATTCGTAAAACAAAAAATGGCAGAATCGGCGTATAAATGAATTAAGTCGTGTATATTTATTTTTCTTCGGAACTATATGCCAGGATTGTGATGATTCAATTTATGAAATTACTTTTTGAAGGTTTGGACTGTGATCGTGCAATAAGATTCCTCAGAAAATGACTTGCAAGCATAACGATCTTTAACTAACTTTAATCTTTAATTAGTTAGAGATCGCCATGCTTGCAAGCCAAAAGTAAAACCTGTGGTACCCAAGAAACCATGTGTACTTTGGGATTTCATTCGTTGATTGCTGTTTACATTACAAAGGGGTTTTAAGTTCAGTTTTAATAATCCCCTTCTCTGCCATGAGCACCATGGTGACATTGGAAAAGACGAAGGAATTTCCGCACAATGTAATTTACAGTTTTGGGGTTGGCAAATTGGACACATCCATTAGAATATAGGGTATTAGCCATGACCAGATACAACATGACCTCTTGTGGTGTATTATTTAATGTTGCGGAGTGGTTTGCTTGTGTTATGTTTGATTATTTGATTTTGTTTTGTTCGGCCCAACTCAAAGCAAGTATATATATTGCAGTGACACACTAACAGACGTAATGAAGAGAATGGAGCTTTGCAAAAAGTGGTTCCTTTAATTATACACCTCCGAAAGGTCTAATTGCAATATGAAATAAGACAACCCACCTTCAACAATGTTAATTTTTATGCTGTGTTCTTTTTAGGACCACAAGGCCCAGGACGAGGGGCTCCACCTCCTCCTCCACCATCACGAGGTGCACCCCCACCGCCGCCACCACTACGAAGATGAGAATCATAAGTATAAATTGCTGTACCGTAGACGCCGGTTTTGTTTTAGACAAATATGACGGGTGTTCGAGCGGAGTTCTTTGATGTTGAGTATCGAATTTTTTTGTGCGCATTTGAAACAGTTCGGATGTAGTAATATTGAGCGGACTTCTGAACATGAAGCCGGAGAGCAATTTTATTTTTCGTATAGCTCGCAAGAAACATAAGCTGGGTTTCCATTTTTGTATTTCTGTAGAGTAAGCATGTATAAATTTGGGATATTCCCACAAATTAACTATTCTTCATTAGTAATTTCTATTGACAGTGTGAACCTGTCGTTATTCAGTATGAAAATGGGGCTGACTAGTGATTGGTCGTTATACGTTAATTACTAGGAGAAAAGTAAGAGTGCAAGAATCTTACTTTATGGTCGTACAATTGTAAAATTTAGTATCAATTTACGATACGAATGGCATTTAGTGTTAGTTTTGCCTGACCCCTTTTACCTTCCTACCTTCAACGAATACGTTGTTGCAGACTGGAAAATTCAAGTTGTCTGTACCAGGCCGCTTTCATTCAAGAAGCCAGAATTTTCTGGGCAAAATATTTGTCACTATTTCGTGGAACCAAAGATTGTCGTTTCTGTAAACTTTTAAAAATAGGTCTCGGATCAGTAAGTCTACACTCGTACCATACAACCTCTTTGTTTGTTTTAAAGGAAAGTGTTAAGGTGTTAGCTGGAGGCAATAGAGGTGCTCGTATTGCAGATTCTCTTATTTGGTACCACGACCTAGTCGGGCAATCAATATGAATAATATTAACTATCACTTACTCGGAGTGAAATTTCACATAGTTTTAGCCAGTAGTTTTGCAGTGGAAAATATCGTATAGGAAAGATGAGTTTTGGGGGGGAAAGTAGCATTGTGGGAATACGCCCTTCGTAAAATGTTATGTACCTGACATCTTTATATACGCAGAATCTAATTTCCCAAATCCAAATGTTCAGTTTGATCGTTTCAAAATCGTAGATAGGATTCAATACGGTAGAGTTTAAGCAGCACGAACAAAACCATTATCCTTTAATTAGCACAGCGGTTCGTTTGACACCTGTAATTTTTATATAATTATTGTTCGATGCCGAATATGACATTGTTTTACAAACGAGTTTTAGTATCTACTTTTTCACAGTAATTATTTTCCTTACAGAACTACCTTTGATGCTTTTAAGCTTGCTGATATTAACCCCTTTATTTTGCCGTCCAGAAAATAAAGTTGTGGTATGTGACTATTTGCTGAGACATTTGTGCTAGGTCTGATAGCAATAAAATCTGCCTGTATTTTCTGGAAGCGTCTACATTTGAAAGAGTGCAGGAAGCCTTGGTGAAGTTAAATTCTTAACAATTTAAATGTTTAATTTGACCTCGTTGCTGGGGCCCAAGCCTACTTGTTGTAGATAGAAGTTCATTTCAAGGTCCGCCAGTTGACCTTGCAGTTTTAGTGGTAATATTGTATTTAGTGGTGATGTTGAATTAGCGTCTCTTCTTATGCGTTTCCTCCACTAATTTTAAAAAAGGTTCAATGCGTTCGGTGGCTTCCTTTAATTCCTCGATGTTTTACTCAGAGCATTAATATCACTGGGCATTTTGCCTTTGTACCATGACTTTTGCAGATTATGATATTAGTTGTGTCCTGAAAATTTGGGGCTCACAGGGGCCACAGGCTCCTTTTTCGTCTTATCCTTTAGTTTTAGTAGATAAAATTATTTGTTGATAGCATGCCATATGTCAGATTTAAACATTCAATACCCAATGGCTTTGAGACGCTAGGTAACCACTACGTTAGATTTACAATACAATTCTTTTTACCAGACCCCGTCGTATTTTTTCCCATTTTGGCTCGGGTATTTTATAGTTGACTGTGTCATTAATCCTGTTTCTAAAGATGTGGTAATTGTATTTTAATCCCGTCATCATTTCTACGCGTATATACGAGTTAATAATCCAGAGACCTGGCAGTTATATGTTATTATTTCAGCAAGGTCAATTACATGCCACTTTTGTTATATGCTGATTACTTGTGTTAGATATATTGTTCGGAAAACAAATTGCTATGGTGACATTTTGAAGGATCTGTAGGCTTACACATCAAACATTCCAATCTGAATTATGAGGAAACTGTCTGGTGGAGTTCTTTGTTACTGCTACAGTAAGATGTTTGTAAGTGGTTAAGGAAATCGCCAGAATTTCGGTGTAGCTATTTTTTGGTAAGCAAGCAATTCCTTTAGGCTTTAGGAAAATATTCAGGCATTACTAAAAAAGTATGAAACCCATACATCGGTCAGTAAAGTCCGCATGTCTGCACGTCAAGTACCAGCTTTGGCACACATTGTCTTCGGTCCGTTGGTGACTTGTATTCCAAAAAAGAAGTTCCTTGTATGAGCATTTTCTGTTTTATATCCTCTCCAAAACTTGTTTAAGATGACAGTTACCACATTACAAACAGATCTTGATACGACAGGTCAAGATGGCCATGACTTGAACTCATTTTGACACTGTTATTGCCGGATGATGGCAACGATTGCTGTACAACCTTTGCTGTACACATGACTGAATGGCTTTCGAAAGCAAATGTCAGCTTTCATCACTTAAAATGTTGTTGCAAGGGTTTACTTGGTCACTGAGAAAAAGCAAGCTTCCTTTGAGAGCCACTCATGGTCGGGGAGATATGAATGTTCTCCATTCTGGTCGCAGAGCCATTGACATATAATGACCCCCTTTAGCATATAGTATATGCTAAGTGTAAGGATACAAGTGTGAATCGTATAAAATTTCTTTCGTACAGACTGGTTGGCCGTTGGATCACAAACTTTGGCTGTTTAGTCCAACTGGTTTTTGGGGCCTTTAACCAAGTAAATCATGGTTAGCACCAGCATTGCTTTGCGACCTTTAAGTCCATGTGCGACCAGAATAAGAGATTCCTTTTGTCTTTGAAATGGTTCAGGATTATTTGCATGAGCGCAGGATTTCTGCACCCAATTCAAGGTCAAGCTTTTGTTCGGATATCATCGACATTTAAAACTTGCTGGAGAACTGGCTTCCAATACTTTAAATGGTTTTGGCTGTGACATATGTTCTTTCAGTAGTAGTATATCCTGGAATCGTGACCATCTTGGTTCTGTTTTGTCACACATTAGTTTGTTTTCTCACAGCTCAAAAGGAAAGCGAAACCTGATAAATCACAAATCTTTGGCAAGATATAGTTTAAAACTTTGTTTAACCATACAAAGACCTCACACTTTAAATGGGAACAATCTTTTTCACGAGAACCTCCCTAAAATATTGTTTCAAGATTTAAATGAAAAAAAGCAAGGATTTGTGGGGTCCAGTCATTATGCACGGTTTCTCTGAGGTCCTGTCTGAGGTCTCCTTTATGATTTTGGGACTATTCTGCTTGCTGAAAACTAAATTTGAGGCTGTTAAGAGAAACATGAAACACCACAATCTAGAAAACCCAGATGATTCTGCTGCTGTTATTCGCTTTCGATGGAAATATCTGCCTTTACACCCACCAATGACAGTCTTCTTTACACAAATAGATTAGGGACTTAAGAAATAAAATATTTAACCTATTCGTCAAGGAGCGTTCACTTGCGATGGGGATTAAACATACAGCATACATACATTAAACAAAGGTCTTGGTTTTGACGAAGTTGTTGGGGAACTGTTAAAAAGCGTTGGAGATATTGTCCTTGCTTACTATTACAAACGTAATGATTTATGGAAGAAAAAATGGCCTGACGACTGCTTAATCGGTTTTCGTCCCTACAAATAGGGCAAAATTCTACAATGCAACAACCAAAGAAAAATTGCGCTAACCAGTCATTGTAGCAAGATACTTTAAAGTGAATGCAAGAAGAATTGAAACTAAACTAGGGGGAGAAATAAATGGAGATTAAGCTGGTTTTAACCCTGGCAAAGGAACGAGAGATCAAATTTTATATTTGAAGATGGTAATTAAGAAAAGCATTTTCCTTTGTATTAAAGCTTAAAGTAGAGCTGTCGACATGGTTTCACATATTGTTCATTTACATAACAAAATGGACTTCGCGACATATGTAATCGAATTGATAAAAAATCCTTACACTGACCAAATAGCAGCAGTGAGACCTACACGTGTTTAATGGTTTAACGGAGGGGTTTGAAGTGAAATAGGAGTGTGTCAGTACTGCACATTATCACAATGTTTATTTGATATTCATGCCAGAAAAAATAATGACGAATGCACAAGAAGACTTTTTGGTGTCAAAATTGGAGGCCAAACCGTTACCAACTTGCGGTACGCGGATGATGCAGTGTTAACAGATGTCAGTTAACAAAGTAAACAAGAAGAGTACAAAAGTTGGCAAAATCATTACTGCCAGTAAAATTAAAGTTATGAAAATAGTAAAAAGTGAAACTATAACTGATGAGAAAAAAACGGGTAGTTATTAACAATCAGAATATAGAAAACATGAAAAACTCGCATAATTTGGTGCTACGCTAGCAAACCATTGCATTGGTACAAAGGAAATACAAAGAAAAATGGGAAGAAATGCGAAGATGTCGCTTCCAAACATCTAGAAAGATCATTCCAAAACCATAATAACAAAGAAACAATACCTCCAGTCACTGGTTTTTAGTATAGCTACCAATGGCTTAGAGTGCTTGGCTCTTGACAATTGGAACAAGAGGAAGATAGAATGCATTGAGTTATACTGCTAGCGTTGTTTTCTTGGCATTAGCTGGACTTCTGGAAAACAAACAAAGGAGTTTGAGAGAACATAAACTAATGAAAGATTACTTTATTCGAGAAAAGAAAAATTGCGTTTGCTGGAAATGTATTAAGAATTAGAGACATCGGGCAACAGTTAATTTGTCAGTGTTGGCTGTGGTAACAAAAGAGGTGGCAAACCAAAAACTAGATTTAGTGACATCAAAGACATTGGTGGTAAAAGTTTTATCGACAAAATAAAGCTGACACAAGGCAGAGTTGCATCAAGAGCCACAGGAAATCAATATGAATCTTCCATCTGATGACGACGATGAAGAGTAATTAGCCATTAATAACAGGACTACACTTGGCATTTAAGTAAGATTCCAGCCTACGGACTAAATTTTCTGCACGTATTTTTGCATTCAAATTTTCTAATTCCCTCAAAGAGTATAACGTTTGTCAGGTTTACTCAAGGAACTGGTAAAT
>RDPX01000023.1:3968956-3973345 GCA_003991215.1 Morbakka virulenta
ATACTATGTAAAACTTTCCCATTCATTTTCCCTGGATTCCTGTTTTTCGGAAATTTACTTAAATGAGTGTAATACTAAATGATTGTTCACATATTTTCGAAAGAATTAACCGATCCAACATCCCTCCAGCAACTTTAATATTTCCATTCTTACAAAAATACCGTTCTATTTCCCATGTGTTTGTCAAGCTGGATTGAACAATTGCCTATCGTTAGCCTCGCCCCCCCCCCCCTGGCAAAAGTGGTACTCATCATCCTAATTCATAACATTTGACAAAAGTACCCTTTCACCGACATTGTNCGATCCAAAATCCCCCCAGCAACTTTAATATTCCCATTTTTAAAAAAAAACCTTTTTTTTTCCCTGGGTTTTTTCAAACTGGATTGAACAATTGCCATCCGTTAGCCCCCCCCCCCCCCCCCCCCATGGCAAAAGTGGTACTCATCATCCTAATTCATAACATTTGACAAAAGTACCCTTTCACCGACATTGTATTTTAAATTCACACCTTTTCACTGACTATTCACTGATCTTTCTTTAGTTTTAAATGATAGCACTTTTCAGTTGCTAGATACATGCTGTTGCCTAGGTAAGTTTCTTTGGGCATGTTTTCTAAAAAGGGCCCTCATTCTAAAATTTCTCATTATACGATAAAAACCCACCCCTTTTTTAAAAGCCTGAATCCTAGGATTGATACGAATTTATATCCTTTCCTTAGTGGATTGAAGAACAAGTTCTACCTGCGTCAAGCAATGTTAGTTTATTCTTATATAAGAAACCACTGTTCTCCAAAAATTATTCACAAAATACAATTTCCTCCACCCATTTCCAAGGACATTTTTACTCCTTTTCAGTTTTTATTTCTTTTCTCATTACATTTGTGGAGCCACGATAACACCACATTTCGCCTTGTATTAACAGAAAAAACTACAGAATGCAATTGGCTACATCTTTCCCAGTCTCTCAAGGTAATCATTGAGTTATCTGTATCCACAAAGTTCCATAAAAATATTTACAAAACTGGAGAAGATACTCAGCGGTTCGATAAAGGTTAAGCTAACTGATAAAAAAATATGAAATCTGACTTAATCGGCCACTGTTCTTCTGGCTTTGCTAATAAATTTTGTTAACTTAACTTTTAGATGGCAGGTCTTTATCTTTAAAAATGGGCCATGATGCCCTTTTAGTTCTTATTTCCAGCCAAGTGGTCATGCTGAAAAGCAACAGCCTATGTTCAGTGAAAGGTTAAAATTGTCATGACATCATTTTTTTAGCTTATTACCTAGCCTGGTTAAATTGATCTATCGATTATACTGGAGGTCTTTATTTCTATGAAAGGATCAAATGACCCCCTCAGATATCTACCACTTTCTCAAATGCTCATAAAACAAAATAACATAACATTGACTGCTTTTTTTCCACACCTAAAATTACTCTGAAACAAATTTGAGCTTACGACGTTAGTTATTTGGATTCATGTTTCATTGCAGGCGTTTATCTTTGAAAAAGGACACTTTCAGTCCCTGTTTCAGTTCTTTTGACAGTAATGTGTAAAAGAGGATAGCTTATGTTTAGCACAGGGTTGTAAAGTACCATGACACCAAAGTCGAGTTTTCAAGATGGCTTAGTTAAATTCATTTTTTCTTTGTACGTTTACATTTAATAAATAGCAAAAAAGTCGTTTTCGACCCTGCTGGCCACCCAGGTACTAATAAAACAAAGTAGCATAGCATAGCCTAAATTCAAAATAGGTTTGCAAATTATCTCGATTTTAAAGCAAGGCTTCTAGGCCGCCTGGTTAAATCAATTTTCAACTTCAGCCCTTGTCCTTGCTATGGACCATCACAGCCTATCCTCTAGTTTCCAAACTTGTGATATTGAAAAATAACATAACCTATATTCAGTACAAAGCTGCAAAGCACGCTGATATCAAAACTAACAGTCAATGTTTCATGGTAAAATTCAGGTTTTTTTGTTAGTCTCTGTCTTGGAAAATCTCCCCGCATGACCACTTTTTATGCCCTATCACCCGCGTTAACAAATATATCACAAATCATCATGGCCAATTTTTTCAGTGGCAGGTTTGAAAGTGCTCTGACACCAAATTTAAGTTTTATTCGTTACCCAGTGTGCGATTTCATTCGGACCACTCACTCGCGCAAGCGCAAGCACACACGCACACACGCACACACACACACACTTCGAATTTTATAGATATTGATTGAGACTCATGGCTAACCGTACATTGTTGAAGAAGTACTGGAATTTGACCTTAAGCTTTCATGCAATTTCTTCAAAATCTGGATCTTAAGTTCTGCACATTAAAGATAGTATGCTCATTCTTCCATCCCTCCAGGATCAAGGCGAATAATAGCACAGAAATCCTCTATATAGTAAAGTTGGAGGAAGAATCTACCTAGCTCTGTATCGTATCGATGAGCAATCTTACCTTTGCTACACATATTAAATCTGTGCGAGTTAAAACCCAGCAATGTGTAAACCTGCTTAGAAAACTAGCTGGTCAAAACTGGGGTGAAAATTTAACCACAATTCAAATTATTACTACAGCTCTTGTTTTCTTAATCGCGGAATACACTTTGGTTTGCTTGGGTGCAAAGTACCCACACTAAAAAACTTGATACTACCATCAACCAGGCACTTCGGCTTATCTTTTAGTGCAATAAGACCAGTACTAACAAATGTACCACCTGCCATTACTTGGATTCCACCCCCAAGGCTTCGGAAAAACAATGCAAACTTTTAAACTCCTTTAAAAGTCATTGCAAGCGTCATCATTTATTTTAGGGACTTATTTACACAGTGCTCCACATCGCCTTAATCAAGAATTTTTCACCACTCGAGCAAACTAGCTGTCACTGTTTCACTTTCTTAGCGAAAAAAACTAGCTAATGGACTGATGGTCGGAGGAATGATCACAAACTCGGATATTCTACTCCATAACTACATTCCAGTCCATGGGGTAAACCATCTGGTTTTAATCTTGGACCTACTTCTTAGTTAGTATGAACAGACTATGTACTAGTTGGGATCTCACAGGGTTCCTCCTAAATAGAAATTGCAGGAATATCAGTCAAGTGCATTTATGGTGATAAACAAGCCGTGCAGCATATGATCGAAACATGCACTTTACTGAAACTACCACATGAAATACATAGCTTAATCCCCCTAGATGAAGAAACTAGGTCATGGCTAGCAACTCGTGATCTCTCAGATGATAGTTACACGAACAAAAGAATCCTAATATGACTTACAAACAGAATAATACTTTCAGGTTCTGGAGCTTCATATTCTTTACTGGTGACATGGTGAATATTTCACTTACTTCAATATTTTTGTGTTTCTCAACAGAGATAAGTTTTATTTGACTTTTTCAAAATGAATTTTTAGTTATAAATTAGTATCCTAACACTTAAGTTAATTATATTAATTGTATACAAGGGAACAATAAACAGGACATGTTGAAGCAAGTTCTATTCGTGGTACCAAATTTTCATTTACATCTTTATTTCTTAATGTTAGTTTTGTGCTTTCAAAGTCTAGAATTTTTGCTTAACCCAATTAAAAAAGTCTAAGGAAACGGAAATAGTAACCCTGAAATAGATTAAATTTGCCAAGTATTAATTCTGTTTGTCCCGCCTACATTTTTACGTTCTCCTATTTTATTTTATGGTGGGCCTGGTATGTACCTCTTTCACTGAGTAAGAAACACCGGGCGTCTTAATGTTACTAATTTTAATGCTTTATTTCTGTTAAAATAAAACAAAACAGAAACCGAATAAAAACATTTCCTGATTTTAAGATTCAAAATACAAGGAAATTATCTAGATCTTATAGAGATCTCTGTAAGATATAGATAATTTCCTTGTATTTTGAATCTTAAAATCAGGAAATGTTTTTATTCGGTTTCTGTTTTGTTTTATTTTATATCAAATTGTCTGGCAAAGATGGTTTTTATTTCTGTTAATTATTTGATTATTTTGATCGATAGCATTAAAGTTATTCCTCTGATAATGAAAATTACAGTACAATAAGGATACGATGTCCTTGTTTCATTTTAGTAGTCAACTGTGTGTGTGTGTGTGTGTGTGTGTGTGTGTAAGCTGCTGGAGGTAAATTTGAAGACCACCCCGGTGAGTTCGATCCGGCCTCATGAAACGGGAAACAAACCTCCCCTCACCGCCAAAAAGCAGATCGGTTTGGAAAGAAACCAGAAATAAAAAACTTTCACTTACCACCAGGGGCGGCACAAGTTCAAAAAATTTACTCCAAATCGACGACGAACCAGATGCAAAATCACATGAACGACGAAATCGATTTCTTCCATGGTACTGGAAAAACAGCTTAAAATGAAGGCTATTTGTTACCAAC
>RDPX01000023.1:3976212-4013989 GCA_003991215.1 Morbakka virulenta
TGTATGTATGTATGTATGTATGTATGTATGTGTCTATCTTTATATATATATATATATGGATAGTGTAGTTTTTTTATTCTTTCCAACTTATTATATCTTTTATATATATATATATATATATATATATAGTAAATGCCCGAAATGGTTGACATTGTAATCGACTGGTGATCCCTGATATCTTTTTCATAGTCATTATCATAATCTTAATCGTTATTCTTAGTCATCTATCATTTTACATTTTTCATCACGCTTCCCCATAGTTCTATCCTTCATACATCATTATTTTTCTTTCTCTCTGCGGATAGTTCATTCTTATGTTTTTTCGTTGTGTTGTCCTTTGTGTTGTGGTGTGGATTGTTCATGTATGGATTGTCCCATTATTGTCATTTTATCAGTCAGTTCCATCTTTGGCTAAAGTTTTCTTAGTGTTTCACTCTAATACTATATATATATATATATATGTATATTGTATGCAAACTCAAAATTGTAATTAAATATCATTTAAAATTAAGATACTTTCTTAACCTTGTTGTACTTTTGTT
Source organism: Morbakka virulenta (assembly GCA_003991215.1). Classification (NCBI taxonomy): domain Eukaryota; kingdom Metazoa; phylum Cnidaria; class Cubozoa; order Carybdeida; family Carukiidae; genus Morbakka; species Morbakka virulenta. Next base: position 3,976,755 of record RDPX01000023.1, read on the forward strand.
GCATCTCACTGATGTCTTCAAAGGATTTCACACAAGACAAAAAAGAAAAACAAAACAGAAAACAGTTTTTAGGGTTTTGTTGACACAGAAATTTTGAAGTAATCACATCAAATGGGTTACAAAATGGCAATCTGGTACAAGGGATTTTAAAAGCACTGCTCACTGAAGTGTTAACACCACATAGACCCAGTTACAATATATTGGTTTGCTGGTCCATTTGTTGCCATAGTTCACTTTGCTTCGTTGGAATGTAGTAAGGTACAACATGGGGTTATGGAATGTTTTATTCATTTTTTAATGTTTATTATAATAATTTGAAGCTTTCATTTTCCCAGTGGTAAACGTTAAGGGGAGGGGGGAGGGAGTGGGTAAACCAAAAAAAAAATATTTGTAGGGTCTAAAGCTTGCATTGTTTATTTCTAACCAAAGCCAACCAGGTTCCTGACAATAATATTGGTGCACCTTCTTTGTTTGATATATTGTTGATTTATATCCAAGAAACCTGTTCATGAATGTCTTTTTCCTCACTTGAGTTCATCAAATTATGCTATAATTATAGTCATATATATATATATATATAATTTGGTATCTGTCATGGATCTTCCTTCCATTGTTCCAAACTGATTTTCGCTGATGCTTACAGTCTCTTAACCTTTCATTTAGTATCCTTTCCCAAATCTTCATTCCATGTTTTTTACAACCTTCATCCAATTCCTCAAGATCAAGTTGTGGTTTGATTGTTTATTTCAAGGAAGTTTACCTTTTTGGGATGGTGGAGTAACATTACTGATATTAACCTTGGGACAGATAGTTCACTATGATCATTGTAACCTCTGCATTCTGGACTGAAGATAGGGTCATACTTTTGGTGTGAATGAAAATTGATCAACTCCTAATTGCTTAGTTGTTTTTCGTAGTCCAAAGTAATTGCATCTGAAAAGGACGTTGAAGGAGGTAGTACAGGGTCCTCTGGCTGGTGATGACTGATAAATTACTGGAGTTGGAGGATGTTGCAACTACTGTGTGGATCACTGCAAAATATTGTGACTTTGTTAAGACTATAGGAACATCAGAGCCATTAAGAATGTCGAAACTTCCTTCAATAACTCAAGATATTCCAGGCTCTGGCCAGGCACTATCAAGAGGTGAAGATTGATGGGGTTCAATAGCTTTCTTCTCCTTTGTAGGGTTGGAATGAGTCACTTTGAAACACCAATTATTTGCCAGGACAGATAACTTGTTCAGAATCATTGTGAAGTATGAAGGATTTAGTATGGTAAATATCAGAAGATGTGACAGGTTTGGATCTGAACAGGATTTTGAGTTGCTGATAGTGATAATTTCCTCTTTCAGATGGCATAAATGTCATTCTCCTTGGAAAATAGAATATCACCAAAAATTTTGCAGTCCAGGGTGTCAACAACAACAACCAAGGCTGTAATCAGGAGTAGCGAGGAACCAAAAGGTAGCTGTATTTGGCATTAATCATAAATCTTTAGTGGAGTCTTAGAAACCATCCAAGCTGATTGTTTGGTTGGTTGGATAGGGATAGAAGCATATTTGATGAATGATTGAGATACGAGAGAGAATGTAACGATAATGTGAATTTGGTGGTGATGGTAGAAGGCATAGACATATGAGGAGGAATCACTTTGAACCTTTTGTACACAACTCTCAGGAATGATTAATAAGGCTGCTACATCAGGCAAGTTCTCTGGATCAGAAGGTGCTTCATCGACATCAAGAAAAGGCTTCTGCAATTTTGAGCTTCTTGAATTTTGATAAAAACCAGCAGCCTGAGATGTTGTAGTCCTGGTGAATTTGACCTGTGGATTTACACCTGATGCACAATTGTGATGTTTGATTTGGGATTATCTTGTTGGTGGTACCTCCTCATTGATCTCAATATAACAATTGTCTCCATGATGGCTGTCAGCATGAATTGGAATAATTGATAGAAATGTCTTCTTAGACTGATAGGTCAGTCAGAAGACAGTCCACTGCTTCAAATAACTGTGGTTGAATTTCTTTCAGTGTTTTCATTTGTAGGTTATGGGCACAGAATCCACTAATGTGTGCTGGGGGGGCATTCATTGATAAGAGATAGTCACATGTTCTTCTTGAATCACTATGTATCATCAGATGATTCCAGTGCAGTGTTGGATGCATTGTCTGGCACTTCGGGTTAGATCAGCTTTGTCCTCTTGAGTGCAGGATGTCGAGGAGAAGTGGGCAGAGAAGGAGATGTTGCATGCTCGGAACCTCTCCACACTGGCAAGAGATGTCGCCATCCTCATTAAGCCCCCACTTTGTCAGGTTTGTTTTGCATCAGGCAACAGCAGTTCTCAAGCAATTGTGGCAAGACCAGAGTGGCCATGCTTTACTGGTGCCAGATGGAAGAGATTTGTGTGGCCTGATAGAAGTGTGTGGGGTTTGGGTAAGATGTTCTTCCACAGAGTGACATACTGCTTGTCTGGATTTTTGTTCAGAGTCTCTACAGATTGCAGGAAACTGTGCCTTGACTTTAGCTTTTTTTCTGTTAGCTCATGATTATAGAGTTGGTGGCCGTTGTCAGTTTCTTGTCTCAGCTTTTCCTTCTGGGATGCAACAGTCTNAGTTCTCAAGCAATTGTGGCAAGACCAGAGTGGCCATGCTTTACTGGTGCCAGATGGAAGAGATTTGTGTGGCCTGATAGAAGTGTGTGGGGTTTGGGTAAGATGTTCTTCCACAGAGTGACATACTGCTTGTCTGGATTTTTGTTCAGAGCCTCTACAGATTGCAGGAAACTGTGCCTTGACTTTAGCTTTTTTTCTGTTAGCTCATGATTATAGAGTTTTTCCTTCTGGGATGCAACAGTCTTCTGGATGCTTGGTGGAGTAATCCCACTAAGCAGGTACAGGTCATCAACCCTTGTAGGTTTCAAGCAGCCAGTGACAGCATGGCAAGGCGAGTTTAGCACTGTATCAACTCTGGTGGCATGGGCTGATCTACACCAGAGAGATGATGCATACTCTACTGCAGAGAAGCAAAAAGCCAATGCTGTTCTACATACTGTCTTGGCATCAGCACTCCACTTTGTGTTGGTAAGCTTCCTGAAAATGCTGTTTCTTGATCCCACTTTAGCTTCGATCTTTGTGATGTGTTCTTTGGAGGTAAGAGACCTGTTAAGTGTCAAGTGTCCCTAGGTAGACTGGCTTTGAGATGTGCTGCAGCCTCTTCCCATACCAGCTAATGTGTAGCTTGCAATTGGCTTCCTTATTTTTCAGATGAAATGCACAAATTTGTGTTTGTCGGGGTGGGCTCTTAGATGGTTCATGGAATAGTAAGGGATGAATAGGTCCAGTGCATTCAAAAGGGAGACTTGAGCTGCTTCAAAGGTACTCTTTTTGGAGGCAATACACAAAATCAGCATAGAGGAAGCATCTTGTGTCTGGTTGGGTAGGTTGATAATTAGTGTAGATGTTGAACAACAGGGGGGTGAGCACACTAATTTAAGAAAATCCATTCTTTTGTGCCCTCCATCTACTCCTACTGCCATTGAGGTCTATGAAAAATCTGCAATTTGATAGCATATTGCAGATCAGCTGGGTGAGCCTGACATCTAATGTCCTCTCATACAGTTTCCTGGTTAGTATGTGGTAGTTGACTGTGTCATATGCTGCTGATAGATCAACAAATGCAGCACCCATGATTTTCTTCTTCTCAAAACCATCCTTAATGAACTGGGTTAGATTTGGTAATTGACCTGTGCATGTTTTTCCCTGTCTGAAGCCTGCTTGCTCTGGAATAAGTAGGTCATCAGCAAAGGGAGCTATGCAATCCACGAGGGGGTGTTCAAACAGCTTGTACATGTGGCAGAGCAAGGATATTGGTCTGTAGCTCTTAGGAATGGTAAGATCTTTGCCAGGTTTCAGTACGGCAATGACTTTTGATCTTCTCCACATCCTTGGGATCTTGTTGGAGGTGACACATGCATTCATCAGACTGAGAAACCATCCACATGCACCTGATCCAAAGTGTTTGATCTGTTCCACAAGGATTCCATCAAGACCCACAGTTTGTTGTTCTTCACGGACTTCATTGCAGATTCTAGTTCACCCATGGTGAAAGGCCTTGTGAAACCTCTAGAATTTTCTGAAGGTGCATCAGATACTTGAGAAAGTTTAGTCCTCTGAGTATGTTGTTGAGGATTAGCCTGACTATTCAGCAGGAGTTGGTGGGCAACCTGGTCAGCAGTGACTTGCAGCCTTGGTTGTGACTTTGTGTAATTATTTCCTAGGGTATGGATAGTCCTCCAGGCTTTCCTACTACTATGGGTCATATCAGTTGATTCAATTAGCTCTTGCCACTTCTTCCATCTTTCTTCTGTGATAGAATTTGCTAGTGTTTCCCCAAGCTCTATGGTGTCAACACTAAAGGGATTGTTCTCAAATTGTGAAATGCAGTCATTTCACATTTAATACCTTTGAGTCATCTGTCAGGCCTTGGATATAATTTGTACAGCAACCACGTGGGATGTTACTATGCAAGGACAACTTGACTGATTCTACAAAGGCATCATAGTTGCTTTGAGTGGCTGGAAGGTCCACAATGGCAGAGTCTAGGCCATCAACAGACCCTTCCCAGTTAGCTTTCTTCAGATTAAAATGTCACCTAAAAGGGACAGTGTGAGGAGAAATGACTTCAGTAATCTTGAGACCTATTGAATGGTGTTGGGTGTGGGGAATTGGCAATGGCATCCGATGTAAAAATCAAATCTGAATTGTGCCCTCTTCTCCATCGGGAGCTGTTGAAGGAAGGAGGGAGCTTAGCATCATGGATAAGAGACAGTTGATTGGAGTCTGCCCAGTTCTCAACCAGCTCACTGTCTTTGTTTCTTTCAGTATAACCCCAGTTGACACTGTGACTGTTAAAATCTCCCATAACCACGTTGATGCAATTGTTGGTGGCATCAGGGGGAATGTCAAAAATTATGGAGGCTGGTTTATGTTCTGAAGTGACAGGGATTACCTCTGTGCAGATGGTAATGACTTCAATATTGTTTTTATCAGAAATCAATACGTTGTCTCTATGCAAAGCTCTGTGGAGAAATACTGCACTATCATACTGGTCATGTGGCCTCTCAGTGATGAGGGTCATGCCAGAGATGCAAGGACAGATGCAGGAAGGTCCACAATGTGTCTCTTGGATGCAGAGGATGTTGCAATTATTCTTGATGATAAATCTTCCAGAAGATCATTTTGGCGCCAGCAAGGCCTTTGATGTTTGATGATATTACACTCAAGGCCAGTCCTGACAAGGACCCATGCTTGCGACCTGGGGCACCACCGAAAGATCTGAGATCTTGTTGAGTCATGTTAGCAATGAATAGAAAAACTGTTGTTGATAGTGTAGTGTAGTTGAAGGATTCACAAGTGCAAAAACACCTGACAGGGACCATGACATGAATGCTCCTTCAGTGGCCCCCAGTTACATGTTTACAGACAAGCACCCTAATGTTACTGGCATCTCATTGGATGTGGGAAGCACACCATCATGAAGATCTGACTGAACAGTTAATAGATTGTCTTCTAAGTGGGCTGTGATGTATTAAAAGAAATTTTCATATTACTTGTCACTCATGTTTGATGAGTGAAACTTTAAGAAAATTCACCACTGATTTCTTTCTCACCTTTCACCACCATCTCCTGTTCAGGTGGCAGGTGTCTGCCAGTTCTTCACCATAGGTTGAGAAAAAAAAAATGCTTCTGCATGTGCTGCCAGTTGAAACTCATTCTCTCCTTTATGGTGCCATTTTGTAATGATGATGGTACAAACTGAGTGGTGAAAGCAAGTATCAGTTCCAAAAGTATGTTGCTGTGTCCTCTCCCCCACAACAGTCAATGGCCAATTTGGTACAGATTTCTTGAACCACTGTGAGTCCAAAAACTGGCCAAAGTCATTGTTTTGAGTAGGATGATATAAAATGATCAACTGGCAGTTAGGAAAACTTGTAATTGTCTCATTTTTAGTCAATTGCTATTGTTTCAGTGGCTTAAATGATTCTGCCATTATCAGATATCAACAAGACAGTCAATAAAATCAGTATTATCAGCCAGAAAGTCAATCTGTTGCTTTTCACATTTTTTACCTTTGGAGGAGTGTTGTTTTCATTGACACAAAACATCAAGTTGCTGTCACTACACCAAAACCTAATAAGCAGTTTTTCCAATAAAACTGGATATATATATATATATATATATAAAGCTTTCGATTCGGTTATCAGTATTAAAGTGCTCAATACATAAATGCAGAGCGTAATATAAGATATAATAAGTTGGAAAGAATCAAAAAACTACACAGGCCATTTCGACAAGCCTGTTTCGTGATTTTATTCACTCTTCAGGAAATGTAAAACTAAATCTATAATATATAATATATTATATATAATAATATATAATATATATTATATATATATAATATATATATATAAACTATATATATATATATATATATATATATATATAACCTTTCTTATGTAGGTGNCGATTCGGTTATCAGTATTAAAGTGCTCAATACATAAATGCAGAGCGTAATATAAGATATAATAAGTTGGAAAGAATCAAAAAACTACACAGGCCATTTCGACAAGCCTGTTTCGTGATTTTATTCACTCTTCAGGAAATGTAAAACTAAATCTATAATATATAATATATTATATATAATAATATATAATATATATTATATATATATAATATATATATATAAACTATATATATATATATATATATATATATATATAACCTTTCTTATGTAGGTGTGTGAATTATAAACTAGAGGAGTAAAATATACACAATTGGTATTGATACACCAAAGATGACTGAAAACATGATAACTTTTGTTCATTAATGCAACTATGCATATATTTTCTGTTTGCAGACATATTTATATTATGGGACTACTTACTTACTTACTGGGGAATGTTGAACCTGATATTTCACCAGTTCTACTTGCACTTCAGGAGGCAAGGGTGGTGAGCTAGTAGTAGTAGACAGGGGTGTGTGAGGCACAATACAAGTGAATCGGAAGGGTGGTGGTTGTGTTTCCAGTTCAACCTGCAATTCAGGAGCTAGGGGTGGTGCACCTCCGGCAAACTTCCAAGAAGCTCTTAGCCTCTCCACACCCAATGACCGCTGTGCATGGTGAAGAGCCACATCCTACCCGAGGTACCCCTGTCTGGAACAGAACACAGCGGATCTAGAGGAGTAGACCTCGAATAAAAATCCTGCTTTGGGTGGCAGCATAGCAGCAGTGATAGTGGTGGAAGAATCCTGCTGGGTCAACAGTGCTATCACACAATGTCAGGCAGATGAACAACTGATTTTGTCAATGGCTGAGATCACCTAGCTTCCTTAGAAAGTTACTGCGACCTCAGGAGATGGTAATATTGGTGAGGGTTCGAAGAGTGGTAATCTTTGATTCTCCTGCTAGGATTGGATGTGAGGCTTATTGTGTGATGTTTGTTCGCTGGATCCCAAACCTGTTCGGGGTATTCAAGTGATTAAACGTCTACTGATATGACTCTGTGAGCTGGCTACTCAGAAAATTTGCTCAGTTATCCCTACCCTGTGAGGGGGTTGGCATCAGGAAGGGCATCCGGTCGTTAAATTCTGCTTCAAATGAACTTCTGTTTGAAATCCTTTTTGTTCTTTTTTATGGGACTAATTATGTAAAACAATTAAATAGTTCCATTTGACTCACAATAATTAGCCAAAAGGAGTAGCTTAAAGCAGTAACTGAGAGCAACAGTTGAAAGCAGCATAATATTGTGTATGACATTTCATTGCACAGCCAGCATTTCCAATTGCTTATTATTCCCAGCTAAGGGAATTAGTGCCAGAGAAACCAACAACAAGAAACCATAACTTCCATACTTTATGATGGATTTTCATAGTCAAGGTATCTGTGTGCTCAGAATAAATTGTGTGATGTCAAACTCAAAAAACAAGGAAATTTATGGTTTGTATTAATTTGCATATGTTAATTAGACTTCTCTCCATGCTTCTTTGCACTTTGGTCGGTTGTGGAAAAAGCATAATTCCAAAGTAATTTGTTGACATCTCACCATGAAATTTGCAGATCTAAATGTAGAAAGATCAAGAGTTGGGGATAGATAACAAAAGGTCATTAAACTTTCTGCTTTATAAGGTGTGTAATTAAGTTCCAGTTTGTTGCTTTTTTTAGGATTCTGTATTATTGCATGTCATTTGTATGATAAACATTAAAATCCTGTCAGTAAATTTCTAATTAAGATAATGAAAAGAATACCAAAGAAAATCTAAAGTGAGACTGAAAAATCGGAATTAGAGAACTCATATGGGATAACACTAAAATAAAGATAAGAAGGCATTGGGTGGGTATCATTATGGTAACAGAAACAAATGACCTGAAAATAAGGAGAAAGGAAAGGCACCAATGGGGTAAATGAAATTGAGACTAAACATGGCAGAATAAATGATTAAGAGGAAATGGAAGTAAGAATAAGAAAATAAAAAGAAAAGAATTGTTGCCAAATCTAAACAGTCATGGCAAACAAGAAAATAGAAAAGCAGACCGAAAGAGACAAGTAGGATGATAAAAGGAGCAAGGGAAGTATAAAGGTAAAGTTAGGAATATATAATTAGGTGATGGGAATAAAAAGGTATGTTAAATATGCAAAAAGTATTTAGGGTAATTAAAAAATATTTTAGAAAGAAATTCAGGAATAAAACTGAAAAAGCTTGAAAGATTTATTTTTAAAAAAACCAAAAAATTGTGGAAGGATGTGAAATTAAAAGAAAACAAAAGAACATACAAAGTAAAAAGGAACAAGATATCCTGAATTCAATAAAACATAGATTAGAAATTCTACATAAAACAGTAACAGTAATAGTAAACAGAGCAGTAGAAGTAGAAGTAGAAGCAGTAGCAGTAGAACACAAAGAAATAATTGTAGCCAAAAAATGGTACGATTGTATAAATCACTCTTGTTATCAACTAAGTATGTATATGGAGTGTATTAGAAGATAATGTAAGGAACGTAATTTGCAAGTAAAAGCAAAATCCAGTCATAATACATGATAAATCTATTGATGCTGACGATACAGATTGTGTCACCAAAGACTGAAAGGGGAAAAAGGAGTTACAGAAAAACAGCTAGCAGAAATTTAGCAAGAAAACCAAAAGAATACCTAAAACTTGATGATACAGTAGCAAAAAAAGACAATATTGGAAATGATTGAAAAGGTACAAGGGCACAATCACAAATAATTTGGTTAATTAAAACGAATTTTGAAAAAGGCGATATTGAGAACTGGAAGATATCAAAGAAATTAAGATTACTATGAGATGGCACGGTAGGTGTTGGTAGAATCTTGCAGCTGAAAGCTTTTGTTTCGTACAGAATGAACAATACATGGACGAGGTAAGAGAGGGTTAAGTAAAGTTTGAAATTGAAATATAAATCTGCCAGCAAAAGAATCCTCATTTTATTTCAGGTACGCGGAGCCCAACAGAGCCACGTAGCTACTAAGAAAAGTAGTGAATGTAAAACGCAGCAGGTACTGCGACAAATGAAACTTTTTATTAAGAAAGTAACGAAAAATTGTTTTCTGTAAACTCAGATACGCAGATGAAAGCTATTTGGGCAAACTGTTAAGACGACTTTACATTTGGACCCAAATTTATGAGCCATTTCTGTATTAAAGGGAGTAAAAGCAAAGTTAATGAAAGACTTTGAATTCACTGCTTATAACAAATGAATGAAGACAGGTATGAGAGTAGTTTATGTTGAAATATTGAAAATATATTATGGCCTACAATTATTGAAATAACAGATAGGAAGAAATGGAAGAATACAATATCTGATTGTAGTTTTTCGTGCGAAAAGGCAGTTATTTAGATATGAAGGGGTATTAGGAAAATACGTATAGGTTATTTATTTATGCCTAAAGATACAGGGAAATTTACTTAGAGCAAAGTAAGAACTACATTCTGGGGTTTGTTAAAAGGGGCTTGCGTCACCTGATCCAAAATGAACAGTTAAATTGTTGGGGAGAACATAAATTTTGACATACCTATTATCACATATAATGTAACCATAGTCCACAGGAAGAATCTTCCTCAACTTTTTAACCAGCTGAGTACTTCTTTGTCATAAACTATTTGTAGAAGAGACAGGTATATGCTTTTTATACGTGTTGCTTTATCATATTATCTTCAGGTAATTAACATGAACATTTTTTTGATAAAAGACCTTCCTATCCTCAACCAGCACTCAGAAAGAACATTTTCATAGTTTTAGTGTCGTTTCTGTTGTTTGGGCGTTTTTGGTATATGTCTCCTGCTACGAACTACAATATGAATAACTTCATGTTAATTTTAGGTGGAAGTTCACGTATGCAAAGAGTATCCAAAACTGCCAATGTGTACATGCGTATATGTATATGATCCAAAAATTTCGCTGTACAAATAGTCATAATAACTTTGTCGTTTTTCCTTAGAAATAATGGGTTCTTAGGCGACTCAACTTTTTCACTGGGATCAGATGGCACTTACTCGGAATCAGTAACGGAGTCTACTCCAATCTTAAACCGTATTCTACATGATGTGCAGGACAGAAAAGGAACATTATTTTCATCGATTTTCACTCTTGTGTCCACAATGATTGGTGGAGGGCTTTTGTCACTACCATTCGCACTTGAACAAGGCGGCTTTGCAGTAGCATCATTTGTTCTAATATTTGTATTGGCTGCATCAACGTACGGTGCATTTTTAATAGTAAATAGTAAAAAATACTGTCAAGGAAAAATAAAAAATATTGAAGATGTTGCTATGGTTGCATTTGGAAGAAAAGGACAGGTAGGGTCTTGTTTGGTACAATATCAGGTCGATTTTTAGAAATTATAGCTTTTGCTTCATAAGTTTTATTTGCATGGTTTTTATTAGTACGTTAGGAAACAGATTCATGTAGGTTTTATTTGTCTTATTAATCGGGTGTTGTATGTGTACTATTTCTAACACACCGCATGTGATCAAATAAGGATCTATGTATTGTTTATAATTTGAAAACTGATATTTTATTCAGACATTGATTTCTGGCAAATGTGTATTACGATGTTAGAGAAAATTGACAACAAATTTTTAAAACTACATTTATATCAGTTGTGGGAAGAAAGTTATAAAAAGGGAATTATTGTTTCACTTGTGTCTATAGCCAGCTAACATTTGTAACAAGTGGATACTAACAATTTGAAATGTAACATTGAATTGGATGCCAAAACAGTCGTGTTTAAATGAGTATTTATGAACATACAACACATACTAAACTTTGATAACATATATTTTCTACAGTTGCACTCCAATTTTATCATCTTTTGGCAAAAGCCAATTACAATGCAGAGAATTAAAAGTTGATATCTTTGAAAACTGATAACAGTGTTTTGAATGAGTTTAGGTTTGTCATTACCTCTTTTGAAAATTGGTCCCATGTACTGACAACGACTTCTCACGAAGAGCAGTGGTTTGGTATAAAATTTGCAGCGAATTCTTCTTTAGATTGTTACCAGGATAGAAGTACCAAGCATCTCATGACAAAGAGTTTTTTTAGTCGATTAGGTGACCAGCAAGGTTTGTTCTTGATGTGCCATAAAAACTTTGACTCTTCTTTACTATTTGTTTCTGTGGTGATTGTTGTGATAGTTTTGTTAGGTGTGGTAGTGTTAAATAGATTTTAACCTTTTTATTTCGATTTAAGCAGAGCTTTTGTTCGAGACTGTCCGCTGATAATGTAAAACTTAAATTGTGTACAGCTACACAGGATAGTGGTTTTCACAGACCTTATCATGCTGAATTTTTCTTCATTTCTGTTGACAAATTTGAAGTTTAGCAATCGTTTAATGTTTAACCTGACCCCCTTTTTATTTCTTTAAAAGATTGGTGTTCAGGTCCTGCTCATTTGCATTTTGTTCCTTTGTTCAGTGGCCTATTATATTCTTGCAGCTGATCAGGTAAGCGATCATGTTTGATGTATTTTTTACCTTTGGTATTTAACTGGTATCCCGTAAAATAGGTGAAAAACAATTCAGATGCTTTAGTCACAGAATTATTTTTGATTTTATGTCGTAATTACTGCAAAATATATTATTAAAGGGTCTTGAAAATTATTCTGACGTTATTTACTGTATTTATTAGTTCAAAAGGGACTTATTGCGCAAGAAAGTACAAAAAATGATCTAGTTTCTTGTGGTGCATTAACAACATGTTTACTGGAATCAAAGGATAAATTGATGTGGCTGACTTAAAACATTGCGTCTTTGTTGTTCTTCCTGCCCACCCAGGTGATTCCAGCTCAGCATGCCACATAAGCAGAGCCATAATTCCGCCGTTGCCAAATTAATCTTTATATCTACTTATTTTGTTGGCCTCATCTTGATGATCCTTCCTTTGGTCATTCCCAAGAAAAATTTGTATGCAGACATTTAAGATTTATTTTTCTGGGGATGTACTGCCGCATATCGTAACAAGTAGGGCTTTTTGCACTTGCAAACTCAGTTTATCTAGTAACAGACTCGGACTCGCATTCGCATTCCTAATGCGATCACCTGAAGAGAATCCGTAAAAGCGGCGTTTTGCCACCTTCATCGAACAATACGTGCCATGTTAAATGCGCAGCAACCAAGGAGAAAATATGTCACATATTCAATTGAGCGTCTGTGAGTTTTGAATTGACGCACTGTTAGTGATAGGATCTTTTACATGAGACTTGTTTTTATTTTCATTTATGGCATGCTGCCCAAAATGGTACTATTGGTAATTTTGGTACCTTGAATACCGCAGAGAGTAAAAAGATGTGCATGTAATATTTGGTGAAGATCAACCTTTAAGGTTCATGGGTATGGCCACAATGTATTGTTTTAAATTTCGAGACAGTATTAAATAGACCTGGTGGAAGAAAGTATCCTTATACAAGAATAGCCCATGCACTAATACCCTTGATGATATTTCCCCCATTCAACTGTCTCCAGTATCTTACGCGCTCTTCTCTTATTTTCACGGCACACTTTCCTTTTCATCTCTTCTACCTGCACTTTGTCTGCCTGCAGTATACCTAAATACTTGTATTCTTAGCCTTCTTTCAGTGTTTTTGAACTCCATCACCTGGCAATTTGATTCGCCCTGATTTGACCCTTTTCCTTCTTTTCATTACCAGTGTTGGACACTTTTTGATTCCAAATTCTATGCCAGTGTCCTTGCTAAACAATCTGACTGTCTGTATAAGTGAATCAAGTTCGTTTTCGCTCTTTCCATACAATTTAAGATCGCCCATATAAAGTAAATGATTGATCTTTTCTCACTTTGTTGCAAATTCATACCCAGGCTTTGTCTTTTTCGATACATTGGCTTGAGGAATGAATGTTACAACAAATAAAAGGGGCGATAAGGCATCTCCCTGAAATATACCTCATTTGATCTTAACCTCTTCTAGTGATTTATTACCACATGTCAGCTCAATCCTCTAATCTTTTTTTGTCTTTTCTAGGCAATGCACTAGAGTATTTGTTATTCCTATAATACACAAGCACTCTTAAATCCAGGAATGTGGCACCATGTCAATTGTTTTCTATAGTCAATCCATCCCATTGCCAAGTTCTTTTCCCTTATTCTAACCTCTCTGAGTATCATCCTGCCTATGTACAGCTGATCTGCTGTTCATCTGCTCTTTCTTTTGTATCCCTTTTGTTCCTCAGGCAGAAGCTGGTTCCTTTCCAAAAACGAATAAATTTCATTAGATAACAATACTGTTAGTCACTTCCAACAAAGAGGAAAACATTTGATGGGACGGTAGTTACCTGCATTATTCCTCTTTGACTTGTCTTTATGTAGCAGAATAGTTCGGCCCTTTGACATCCAAACTGGTGTCTGTCCCTCGAAGCATGAAATAAAATATTTTTCTAAATTTTTATGCATTCCTAAGTTTGTTAGCCAGAAACCTTGAACACCCTCTGGTCCAAGCACCTTCCAGTTAGGTACTTTTTTTAGAATCTTTTTTATTTTCTCTTTCGTGATATTCACATTTGCTTGTCTTGGTCCAGTGTTCATCCTCGTTTTAAAGTCTTTTAACCACTTTGCGTGCGTATTTTGTTCGACCTCTGTACTCCAAATGTCTGAGTAGAGCTGCCTTGCTTCATCTCCATGCGGCACTTCACATTCGCCCTGCTCTCCTTCACCATACATTTGTTTAGAACCCACCTTCGTTGTTTTTGAATTGTCTATTCTGTTGGTATTTATTATTGCTTGGTTCTATGGTTATATCTTGTAATCTTTTCGTTTTTTGCTTTAATCCTTTGTATCAGCTCCTCTTTCACAAATTGCAACCCTTTTTGCTCGAACCCATACTTTCTTTGCGATGCATCTGAATCTTTCTTCTTAACTGCTTTCTTGTCAATTAAAGCATATACTCGACCTAGATCTCTGTTCAGATCTTTAACTTGCCCTTCAAGCCTACGTTTTCACCGTGGTTCTTTTGTCTCTTTATTTTTACTTTTCATTCCAGGCATTTTTGTTTACGTTAATCTTGCCCATTACACGGACCACCTTTTTCATTGCTGCATACAGCCTTCCTTTTTCAACAGCTCTCAGTGATGGTTATCTTTTTCTTTCCGTCTTACCTATCTCATTTAATTGTATTATCAAATTCTTTTTATCAAGAAATAACCAGCAATCCTTTCAGCATCCTATCAGCAATCCTTTGATCAACATTTGACACCAGATCAACAACATTCTCATTTCTACTCCCATTTTTGATTTCCTGTTCCACCTGTTCCTACGATGCATCTTCCGTCGATCGTTTTATCTCTTCAAACTCGAGATTTGATAACCACTGCTTCTTTCTTTTATTATTATTATTATTATTATTATTATTATTATTATTATCATCATTATTATTATTGTTATTAGAAACCTTTTATCATCAAACCAATGTTATTGTCGTCATATTTCCGTATTAGGCGAGTCATAACTAATGACCTGGGGCTAATGGTTTATCCTTCCACGTATTACATTTCTAGTACTCTTCGTATTATCCATCCTGTTCCTAACAATGTCGTTTTCTACATATCCACAATATTGTGCTCAATATCCAGTTTTTGAATCCATTTCCGAAAAACTTTGCCAACACTCCCCAAAGCACCTGTCACAACAGCTCCCACTTGGACATTTCGCAAGCCCCGGGGTCTTCCTACTTCTCTTTTTAAAACTTGGTATTTCCTACCTTCTCTTTTTTTCTTTTCTATTCCTTTGTCAACTGGCACAGCGATATCAATGATAATACATGTATTTTCTTTGTTATCAGTTAGTACAATATCTGACCTTCTTGCCTCGATTACATTATCGCATTGTATATTGAGGTCCCACAAAGTTTTTACTTTCTCATTTTCTATTGCCCCTTCCGATGAATGTTCATAACATTTCTCTTTATGCTCTGAGCCGTTCTTCCTGCATAAGTCCCAGTGAATCTTTCTAGCAACTCCGTTGTGTCTTCTTTTATATTCCTTTTGCCCTAGCTTTTCACACTCACTAATGAACTGGTGAGCACTCTCACCTCTTTTTCCACACATCCTACATAAAGCACTGCCTACAGTTTTATCAATTTTTTGTTTAATGTAATTTGCCCTAACTGTCTGTCTCTGGGCATACATGCTTTTTTCCAACCATCATTGTTTGCACTCCTTCCATTTTTGTCTTAAACACTTTCTTCTCTAGGGTTCCTTCCGTTTGAATGATCTCGGCTACTTTTATACCCTTTATACGCAGCTCTTTAGAATTCGGAACGTATTGCCTGAGACTATTCTCTTCTGTTCTTACTACCACTTCTAGGCTACTCAAACCTCTACCACCTTCCTTTCGTCTCATGCAGAGCCTTTCAACATCACATTTGGATGGAACGCACCATACATTGTTATCTATTTCTAGTTTTCCTATAAATCCTTTCTAACTCACTGTCCCTCCACTCAATTATCCCCGCGCTGTATCTACAAATTGCTACCTCCGAGGTGTTTACCGCCCTATTTGGATGATTTAGACCTTCACCTTGGTAATCTTACCCCTCTTCATAATCGACACACCACATTTTCTGATTCCAAATTCCATGCCTATATTCTCACTAAATGTATGGACCGTTTTCACCAACAAGTCCATTTGGTCCTCATTTTCGTCGTAGAGTTTTAAGGCATCCATAACAAGTAAGTGATTTAGGGACATTTTTCGTCTATGCCATTCATATTTTGCGTTTACTTTTCTGATAATAAGAGACATTGGTTGTACAAATAACAATGGTATAAAGCTGCCACTTCGAAAGATACTCCGTTTCACCTCTACACCTCCCAATTCTTCTCCATTAGACGTAAGAGATGGCTTCCATGCTTGTATTAGAAATTCTATGACGTTTTTTGCTATTTCAAGCATTTTCATGCACCCCTTTATCCTACTGTGGGGAACAAAATCATAGGTTTCTCCAATTACCTTGAAAATTCTGAACTTTATGGACTTAAAGGAAGCCATAGATGTAAGAGCTTTATCATGTCTTGAGCTTTTTTTGAGCTACGTTCGAAAGATACTTCTCCCATCGTCAGGTTACTGAAATGAGTAGGTACGGCTTTTTTCATACCTTGGTAGTGCGGACTTACGTGTGGACAGGGATCGAGTTCTTTCGCGGAGTGGGGCCATACTTATATTGTGTTTGTTTTGTTTGTTGTGTTTATTTCTTTAGTGCTGAAAGTTATATTTTTGGAAGGGTGTAGGATATATTGTTGATGTGATTGCTACACTGTAGGGAATGGATTGTTTCTTTTATTCTTGTTTTAGTGTTGATTTCCTTGTCTAAAATCCTTTTATTTTCCCAGTCAAAGTTGTGATCTTGTGTCCACTATTTCATGATTTTTGGTGTCACCTTTTTGAACAGCTCTCTTATGTTCTTTTTCCCTTCGACGCAAGGAACGCATTGATTCGCCAATGTAGGAGGCAGGACAGTTCTTGCATTGTAGTCTGTAAACTGCGTTGTTCCTTTCTTCAAGTGGGACTGGGTCCTTTGATTTTGACAGAATTCGCGCTTTCCAATTGGCCATCTTTCTTTGCGACTTCTTCATTTCTGGCGTAATAGTGACGCTATTTTGTGAGTGCTGCTCACTATTCAGTTGTTTCATTTCCTTCAGCCAATTGATCTCTTTTTATGCTCCTTTTTAACACCGCAGATAACCCCGCAAAACGTCCTGCTCTCCTCGCCATTAGGCACCTCATCCGTTCTAATACCACCTTCACTTCACTCAGGTATAAAGTTCTTCTGATCACCATTAAATAATCCTTTTTGTCGAAACCGTTTGATTCTTTGTTCATATTGCTTAATTTTTGCACTTTTGTCAGTCATTCTGTGTTTAAATTATGTCATTCTTCCACTATATTTTTCTTCTAAGCTATATTTTTCTCCTAGCGACCAGTTTAACTGTTTTCTTTGTACCTAGATTTCTTATCGACTAAACTTCATCATGCTTCACCCTTTTAATGCCATTTTCAATCCTCTTACACTTGGGCTCCTTCTTTTGCCTCGTTTCAAATGTCTTTAACCCTAATTTGCTTGCGACCCATACGCTTGAGGTTCTTATCAAGTTATTTGTTTGTGATGTTTCTAGTCTTTATATATATATATATGGTAGCTTCATTAACGTTCTCGGTTTGTTTGTTAAGGGATTTCTTATCGACTTTTTTGAAGGATATGTCATCACAATTCTTTCCATTGCCTGATTTTTGTCATTTCCCTCTGCATCTCCCATCTCTATCTCATTTGTTTGGGTAATTGTTTCATTTCCTAAATCAGTTACATTCCCACCCTCGGCTATGGCTCTCACTTCATCCAAACACACTATTTAATCTTGTTTCATTTGTTTATGATACATTTTCTATTTCCCCTCTGGTTATTTTTAGTTCTAGATCCGTCTATTTGCTCTAATAGCCCTCGCTTGATCACACACACGTTACTCAGTTGATTCAAACAAACCTCGCTCTTTCCAGTGGTGGAACATTTTTTGTCTATACTTTCTGACAGGTTTATACCTTCTTCATTAAAGGGTTTACTACGTTACTAGCACTCCATAACGATCCGGTTTACATCCTTTGACCACTTCATTCTAGCAGTCGTAGGATGAAGACCGGGTCACCGCTTCTGTGCCGGGGAACACCTGGGCGAGAGACCTTCACATACATTTCCAGTGTCATTCACGCCGTTATTTTCATTATTATGATTTTGCATTTAACACTCATTAGAAAATTAGTGAATTTTAGGTTGCAGTACCACCAGTATTTTTATTGAGACACCATCTCTAGGAGAGCTGCTATTCAACGCCGAAGACCCCATTCTGTCCATGCGACACAGCTACATCACGCCAGACATCAGCCTGGAATTTACAACTACGGTTGGTTTATTGTTTTGATTTTTCCTTCTCATAGGACGACTTCCAACCAATGCAAATGACTTGGTCCTCGCCAGGTTTATTGTTCTGGGTTTTCCGCATAGGACGATTGCCTACCAAGGCGTACGACCTCGTCCTGGCCAGAAAGAGGAAAGGGAGGTTGAGTATATCTCGACACTTAAATGATACTCAGAAAGATGGAAAATTCCTGTACGATTCAGCAACCTAGTCCTGACCCAACATCAACCTAAAGACGGTTTTTTGTCCTGAATTTTCCTTCACACAGGACGGTTTCCAAACAAGGCTAACGACTCCGTCCAGGCCGGAAGAGTGAAGGGTTTTTAACCTTTCTGCCAAGGTGCTGGATATTTCGCGCCAGATGCCACTTGGTACTTCATGCCCACACGGTGTGTCCACGCGGACAGACTTAACTCCGTTGGACGTCAACCCTATATTTTGTGGTCTCGGAGTAGGCCAGCAGGTATACCCGATGTTGTTAAAGGCCCTTAAAACTCCAATTTGCTAGGAATTGCCATCGTCCCTAGAAAGATCCTCAGTCTCTTTAAGATTTTGATGAAGTAGTGAAGTTGAATTTTACCTCTGTCAAGGATGTATAAGATGTGGTTCATTTGTATGGTAAACATGTAAATTTATTATTAGTAGTATTAATGTGTTTAGTGTGGCCAGTGGCTAACTTCATTTTTTGCCCATCTTTGTTTGATATCATTCTGATGGGTAGCTGCACAAGGCTTGTAATTGAATAAAACGATTTTGTCTATGTAACCATCCAAGACAATGGGACAGTGGTAGTCTGGCAACTATATTAGTTATTTTATGTCAGTTAAACGTTCTTTGTTTCTGTTCAGATGTTTTTATGATATTTTTAGATTCAGCCAATCATACATTACGCTACTGGAGAAAAATCAATATGGACAGAACGAATCGTTGTGTTGACAATTGTTGTGGCAATTGTTTTTCCGCTTTCACTACTGAAGGATCTATCAGCACTGCGATTTACATCTGGTTTAAGGTATTATACCTGTGCTCATTTTCTTCTCTGATTTTTTTCTTCACAGTTGTGGTACGCCAAATGAGTAGCGATGGTACTTTTTATTTTCATTTCTGTAAGAAAATCTTTTAGAGTACATAGTCCTGCGAGTTAAATTTTTTTTGTTTTTGTATGAGAAAATAAATATTAAAACCAACTTAACAGAAAGAGGTTGGTAACTAGCCCTCGAGACGAGTACCCAACACATTGAAATTGGTTAGATAATAGTGAGTTTGACCCTACTTATTGCCTTTAGAAATTTAATCAAACCGTACGTGGAATGTTTCCTCCTGGAACATAGTTCACATTTAAATAAAAGGAAAGATGAAATAGAAATATTTGGTTGGGCAGTATATTGTAAAGCACTTCAAACGTCGCCCATGGGGATTAATGACATTAATTGTTTTGTGTTGAAAAAAAAGCCAAACGTGTTATAGAAAAGAAAGTATTCTGCACAGTTTTTATAGACAGCAAATATAGCCTGCTTNTAATCTTATAAAAAGTCTGGATCAGAGGAGAATAATGTGGTCAGATATTACAACGCTGCCATTTTAAGAACTCCATATACGTATTTACAACTTTATGTGACATAATGCTCTTAAAGATCTAGTTTCTGTTTAGACAAATGCACGACGGAAATATTGATAGAATATAGAACAAGAAGCTCGTGCCAGAAGATTGGAAGGGGAAAATACAAATTTCCTGGTTGCTTTAATTGTAGGTAATAATGTTAAAAACGATTGAATAGGACAAGCAGAAGTTCATTTTAGCCCTCGAGACGAGTACCCAACACATTGAAATTGGTTAGATAATAGTGAGTTTGACCCTACTTATTGCCTTTAAAAATTTAATCAAACCGTACGTGGAATGTTTCCTCCTGGAACATAGTTCACATTTAAATAAAAGGAAAGATGAAATAGAAATATTTGGTTGGGCAGTATATTGTAAAGCACTTCAAACGTCGCCCATGGGGATTAATGACATTAATTGTTTTGTGTTGAAAAAAAAGCCAAACGTGTTATAGAAAAGAAAGTATTCTGCACAGTTTTTATAGACAGCAAATATAGCCTGCTTAAAGGTTAACTGGATTTAAAAACGTTGGGAAAAGTTAGTAAACAATAGCAAATAATTACAAAGGAAACTTAAGAAAAATATTTATTGGGCGAACAAACAGAAATACTGACAACAGGTAACACCCTTCAAACTAACAACTGCTTATTTGTTATTTTGAAGGCTATGAATAGCTTGCATGTACAGGCTAGAGACACCATTTGAAAATTATTTTTATGATTAAATATCGAGAAGGGCATGTTGGTGTAATAGAAAAGTTTGTTTGCAATAAATGGAAGCAAATGCTGGAGGAAGCTGAAGTAATGGACAGTGATGAGAGTTAGGATGGTCAACATGAGTTACCATAAAGATAGGTACGGATATGATACCAAAGAGCTGTATGTTGATAATACTGAAGAAAACATTGATACAGAAAATCGGTTTTCTTTCCTAATTTTCCGTATTTCTTAATAGAATATCTTGATATTCCATTGAGATAAAGGGAATAGTCACCTTTGAGGCCTTTATTGTATTTTGAACCGCCAAGAATACTGTGTTACGCCCTGGATATTTTTTCGTTACTTGGCACACTAAATTTGAAAATACATTTATATCTACTAACTTTTTAGTAAATAGACAACTGTTTACTTAGCAAGATATGCATACAGTACTGGACACTACAGCTGGGTGTTATTTTGTCATGGAGCAGAGGAATAAGTCATGCAAATGTTTGGAAATGAAAACAAAAACTGAACAACAGAAAAGAGGAAACAAGGTCGCATATAGCTATATGAACTACCTTTTTTTTCAATACGCAACCGTTCAGTAACCATCCATGGCTGGGGACAGAAATTATTGTTGAACTTGAGGGCTCGTCCAAGAAACTGAAAATGTGAATCTTGTTTTCCTTCACAAAACTGACTTCTTTGCCTGGCGTTCATGAAAAGATTGTTTAAAGATTGAGTATGCAAGAGACCAGTTTTGTTCGAAAATTAGTCATCAGTCAATCAGTTTACTTAAAAGCTGAAGAATTTTAACAAGGGGTTGCCAATACTTGTATTCAGGTGTGCCGAGTTAAGCAACTCACAAACAAGTCATAAGACACTTAAACGGGCTGAAGTCTTAGATATTTGTAGAATTTTTTAATCCTGGTTTAAAAGTCAAGCTGGTCATTCAAAAAGTTTAGTGTTTGTTATCTTGTATTGTGTGTATTGACCTTTCTCTTATGATTATTTGGTAATCTTATTTAAGTTATCGTATTACTTCATTCTAGTGTACTTTGTGCCGGAATACTTTGTGGCTGCATTATCTATAGGTCATCATCTCAAAATATTGGTGGAAGTGCAACCCTCCCTTCGAACCCAGTCAAGTGGCATCCGGAATCGCTTGGACAATTTCTGAATTGCTTGGCAATTGCTGAACTAGCATTTTCTTGTCATTTCAACATACTTCCAATGCATTGTGAACTACGACATCAAACAAGGGCGAACAAAAGAATTATTCTATGTGCAGCAATGGGTTTAGCTTACACTATGAATTTTCTTGTTAGCTTTTTTGGGTACATGCAGGTATGTACCATATTATTGGGGAAACTATTCAGACTATTTTGTTATTTTGAGTATGTGGTAGCCTATTCCATGGGCCATCTTGACATGATTCTAGTTATTGATGCTGTTTATTACCGACAATATTGCTGAACATACTAGAGCGTAATACGGTCATTCACACTCATTAGATATAAAACGACTTGGCTTTAAACTTGTTTACATCAAAAGGTTAGTGAATTAATAAACAGGTCTTGTTGGATTTGAATTTGAAAGACCAAGAAGCAGACAAACATCACCTTTAAATCAACGGATTTTAGAGTTATGTCACGGAATAAATAACCTCATTGATGCCAAAAATGCTAAAGTGTGCCAGAAAAAGTCAGGAGATGACCCTGGTAAGAAGAAAAGGGAATTTAATAGAAGTAATAAAACGTTTCACAGACCTTTATTGCATACACACAGCACAACATTGTTGTGTTACTTTTGAATAAGGTATCGTAAGTTTAGTCTTCACCCGCAGTTCACTAATTTGATGTTAACACATCATGGGTTTTATTTGTTCTACCATCGCACATGAGGCAATTGATGTAAACTAACTGGTTATGACAGTTAGTTTACATTATATTTGGTTAATGTGTCCTTTGCTTTCTTTCTCTATTTCTCATCCCTATTTATTTTGGCATGCCTCTATCACTACATTTTAAACAGCATATAAAAATAACACCTACAATTTTGATATGAAGCATTACTTAGCAGGTACTGATGTAACCCCAACCACACTTTCTTTATCATCAAACTTTCGGAGCAGTACTAGATTGTTGCTAAAAGTATAGTTTGTGTATTATTGGCAGTGACGGAATCAAGTCAGTAGGAGACACGTAATTATTTATCAACTTTAGTCATTT
The DNA here is from genome assembly GCA_003991215.1 of Morbakka virulenta. Taxonomy (NCBI): domain Eukaryota; kingdom Metazoa; phylum Cnidaria; class Cubozoa; order Carybdeida; family Carukiidae; genus Morbakka; species Morbakka virulenta. The sequence goes on from RDPX01000023.1 coordinate 3,999,784, forward strand.
ATTGGATTTTCCCTCCTGTTTAAAGCAAACGGTGTTTTGTTGATATCACCTTTGGGCGTTTTGTTGGAATACCTTATAGAGCTCTTGCCAAATTCTTGTAATGGTTGTAAAACATGTTGCTCACCAATAAAAATGATAGAAAAATTCACTATTTTAATGTTTGAAAAAGAAAATTCCATTGCAACACATTTAAATAAGAATACAAGAGCATTGGTCATGGGTTTAAGCTATTGTTTAGTATGCTGTATACCAACGAATAATCTGAAATATTTTAGTTATGTATAGGAATAATCACAATTTAACTTGTATGGTAGACCAAACTGTTTTCGTTTGGAAAATCGTATCTACTGATAAGTAGATACGATTTGCCCTCCCATCGAAAATTTGATCCCAAAACAAGGTTTTCGCTTTTGGGACGATGACTGCTAAACGTTTATTATCGGATTTCCGTTAAAAATGAAATAACCTATTACAACAGTGTTGTCTGAAATAGGGGAATTAATTTTTTTGCTATTTTTTTCCGAATTTGTTTTCTTTTTCTGCCACTTTTCTTTTTTGGCACCTTTGCGGAATTCTTCTGGAATTTCGCCAATTGCTGCCGCTTTTTGCTCTTGTTATTCATTATCGCTTGGCCTACTTAAGGTACTTATATTTCTGTGTCGTGAATTTCTTTGATTCCCACCGGACCTGCTAGTTCTATCTCTTTTATTTGTTCGATTGCTTTGTCTTTGATCAGGACTTAATTGAATTATGAATTAAATTTTCTACCCATCTTTGTAAGTTAAACTTGTTGTCACAAGTAATCTCACCAATCTTGCCTTGTTTTAGTGGCGTCTGCCTTTTCCTTTCATATTCACCGTCATGCCTTGCCTAAGCACTCGTTCTACGAGTGGCTGAGCATGTAATCGGTATAATGCCTAACCTGCCACTAGGTTGCCCGTCAAAGTTTTCTATCAGTGGCTTTCTTATCCTGTTAGTTTTCTTCAAGGCCAAAGCGAGGCCATGTAATCGTTGACCTCATTTCCAGTTACAAACATAATGAGTCGTAGTTTTTCATTTTTATGAGATATTTTTTGTACACTTTTTTGCTTTTGCTACTTTTTGGAACAAATGCAAAGATTTGTTCAGGTAAAGCATTTCTCCTGGGTAATACGTCACTCGTCAGACTAATTGCCGATTTTGAGTCAAGGTCCGAATTTATTATTGTAAGACGCCATAAAAGCTGGGGAGATAGATATTAAGTGACGGCCTGGCAAGAGAAGGAAAGGAGTAATAACTTTATAGAATTTACATGGGGTCGTGTTTAACGCTTCTTTGAAACCCCGAGGTTAAATATTTAACAGAAATCTACAGTTGTTTGACAAAGCTGTTTATCATAGGACAGGCAGTTAGTCCGACTATAATAGTAGCATTTAGCTAGCAACTGAGGTACAGCAAGGTATACTAATTGATGAACTCAGTGGCCAGTAGGTTAAATTTGATGCTTATTCCTAAGTCGGCTTTCTTTTCTTTTACTTCGTAGAATTATGTATAAATCAGATGATATTGCTTGTTTTTTATTTTTAACTCTTTGACCATTTTTTTTTCATTTCAAGTTCAGAAAGTACACTGAACAGGATATCACGAAAAATTATAGGCATGATGATGTTGCCATAACGATTGGACGTACAGGTCTTGGTTTTGTCCTTCTCTTGAGTTATCCACTTCTTATTGTACCATGTCGCCAGACATTTAATAAGGTAACCTTTTTTTCTTTCCAAGTTTTTTGACACGAAATAATGTAATAAAACATTTAGTCTCACATTTGAATGCCGCATTACAGTTTTTCTATAAAATAGATTTCTGCTTCCCAAGAATAGAGCGACGCTTTGGAGAAGATAGCTGTTTTTGTTGTTGTAAGGGATATAGTAATTATGTTTGACTTCTTACCACAGTTTTCCATTTGGGCATTTCAAATACACAAATAAAATTATCCAGAAAAGTCAATCAGCCATAATCACCGTTAAGCATAATTTTAATGATCAGGTGTGAACCCAAGTAAAATTCGAACGTAAGAAAATTACACTGGTCAACACAATTTTTCTGGCAAAGGGTTTTTAAACAAATTCTAACTAAATTTGGGCTTCTGATTACGAATATGAACTCAGTTTTTGTCTATCACATCAGGATTTCGAGCTATGCAATTTTCCAATTTTGGATGAAAATTACTCATAAACCTGTAGCTATATCGAAGGTTTCAAAATAAAAACATGATTTTTTGTACTACATTTTGTATATTAGTAATCAAGGAATAACAAATATTGCTAAGTCGATGTACAGCAATCCAAATAGAATGACAGAAAAAAATATAAAACATAAACCACACACACACACACACACACATATATATATATATAAAACACAGATCAGTATCAAATAGCAGTTATCTGAACTTTCTTTTCTTGGCTGATCTCTGATGTACAGCTTCTGGGTTGTCTCTCATCAAGCTCCAGCAATAATCCGCCATCATGTTTGAGGCCTACTGTCCTTGATACCGTTCTTCCATTGTTTTAATGACCTGATGAAAACGCTCCCCTTGTTCCTCACTCACATTCCCAAGATTCTCCGGAAAATTGTCTAAATGGCTGTGTAAATAGTTGATCTTGATACTCATTCTACATCCAAGATGTCGCAATCTCATTAGTAGTTCTTCCACTATCTCTTCACAGTTGTCTGCTTTCCTATTTCCTAGAAAATTCAGCACCACATTACAAAATGTGTTCCAAGCTCTTCTTTCTGTCTCATTCATGGATGTGATAAAGTTTGGATCCCTCATACGTGTTCTAATTTGGGGTTCATCACATGTACCAGCTTTTTTTTTCTCTTCGCTAAGACCAGGAAAAGTTGAACATTTCACCAATGAAACACCACTGAAACATTTCACCACTGTAATCAAGAGCTTTGACGAACTGTTTCATCGATCCAAGTTTTATGTGTAAAGGAGGAAAGACAATGTTCTTCCTGTCCACTGAAGGATCATTGATGGGATTCTTATCGCCAGATGCCAAACTCTGTCACTGAGGCCATTCATTCTTTACCCAATGCACTGCTGTAGCTCTGCTGCCCCAGTAACACAGGAAACAGTGGTATTTTGTGTAACCTCCTTGCTGACCGAAAAGAAAGTTGACCATTTTCAAATCCACAGAAATTACCCACCCATGGACATGATATTGCAACCTCTCTGGAACAATCTTGATGTTGTTATATTCTTCCATTTGTTTTACAGAATAACCTATTGGTGCCGAGCCATACTTTTTTCCATTGTGTAACAAAACACATTTCAAACTTCTTTTGAAACTGTCAATAAAATGCCTCCAATCCCTTGAATCATACGTTGGAAGTCCCACAAAGAGAAGTAACCCTTCTACATCAGTACAATAGACAAGCTGGCCATCTGAATGGAAGTACTTTTCCCTGTTGCGATAAAATGAGACACTTGTGCGGGGTTTCAACATTTGATTTTCTTGCAATCTTGAAGCCAACAGTTCAGCAGACTTTTTTGGTAGATAAAGATTTCTAACCATATCATTCAAAGCTTGCTGAGTAAACAAAATTGGTTTGTCACTATCTTCATCACTGGAGGAAGGTGAGCAGAGATCTCTGTCATACATTTGTGGAAGCTCAGTAAGTATTTGTACAGGTATTTCTTTACTATGGGCAACTGGTCGAATAGCTGTAGGGATACTTGGGTACTGAAAATATTACTTGTTTTTCGCATTGAAACCTTTTAGATTGACAAGGAGAAATGGCGCTCATCTAAGTGATTGCTTGGTTTTCTCCAAACCATAGGCACTCCAAACTTGTGTTTTGCATTCTTTTATTGAGACTATGATCTTAAGGTCTCAACACAGGTTTTGCACACTTTGTGAGGAGCCCAATGCTTGTCTTGGTNAGGGCTGAAAAATATCTGTAGTGACTTCTTCATCACTGGAGGAAGGTGAGCAGAGATCTCTGTCATACATTTGTGGAAGCTCAGTAAGTATTTGTACAGGTATTTCTTTACTATGGGCAACTGGTCGAATAGCAGTAGGGATACTTGGGTACTGAAAATATTACTTGTTTTTCGCATTGAAACCTTTTAGATTGACAAGGAGAAATGGCGCTCATCTAAGTGATTGCTTGGTTTTCTCCAAACCATAGGCACTCCAAACTTGTGTTTTGCATTCTTTCCTTGAGACTATGATCTTAAGGTCTCAACACAGGTTTTGCACACTTTGTGAGGAGCCCAATGCTTGTCTTGGTCTCCAAGTGGTACTTTGAAGTAAGCCAAATACACACTCTTAACAAAGTCAGTAATGTTGCGCCTCTTCAAAGTAAAGCTCCCACAGATAAAGCAAAATATATTTGGATCACTTGAACACTGTCTTCTGTGAGATGAAGAGGCCATTTTTAGGTTAGCAACACATCCTGCAGACAAGAAAAATTTGTTAGCTACCCGAGTTGTTCCTTAAATTTCTACCCAACCTCGCACACCTTAGGCATTGTTTCACAAAAAAACCCAGCAGAATAATAACAATAAATAACTAAATTTAGTGATAAAATCAATAAAATAACACTACCGCCATACGAGTGTCGTGTAAGTTGAACTCTGTTTGTTTACTTTCGTATCATAAAAAATGGTTATGCTATGCATGTTCGAAGAAAACAAAAATTTTCTTCAGTTTATTGGGAGATCAAATGAAAAGTAAATTTACCAAAATAAACCATAAAATCCGGGATTTTTTTGCTACACTATTTGATAGGATATTTTTTTCTTTAAAATTCATGACAAAATATAAGTAAGATCAGATTAGCGCAAAAACTTGATGAAGAAAATGTAAGATCAGATTTGAACTCAGCGCCCTCAAATTAGTCTAAAACTGTTCTTAAATTCCATGCCAGAGAAAAAATGTTTTTCGTTGTTTACCAGTGTTATCAGTCGTTATTGGTTGTATGATAACCACAGGAGCCGTGGCTTAATTGTTAGTTCAACAGTACCGTAACCAAGAATTCCGGGTTCGATTTCCCGAGCGGGCGACTTTGGTAATTCACTAAAGAAAAAGCCATTGGTTGGCGTCAGGAAGGGCATCATCCGGCCAAGAAATTCCTTATTGCCAAAACAGAACCCCCTGTGAAGGGCACCGTCTGAGCCCCAGTTACTTGGGAAAATGACGTTAAAACAAACAAAAAATGGTTGTATGATAACCGAAAAGAATATTTATTTACAAAGTTTGCCCTGAAGCCTTTAAGAGTACGTTTTAGAGAAATTTCAAAGGATCAAGATAGGTTAGGATTAAAAGAGGTCCTACGCAGAAAAACCTCATAGATTTGAAATCATTAGCTCCAGTTTAGAGAGTCTGAAAACTGGAAGCTAACTTAAAGCTGGAAATGTTTTTTTTATGGTTGATCATTAGTGGTATTTAAGATTGGAAAGTAGCATAAAAAGGAAACTTGACTAGCAATCTTTTTTCATTATTGGATTTTGAAAACAGTTTGCTAGTTGTTTGATTGTATATTTGACTTGTTTAAGGGAGTTAACTGGTTAGTTAAATGGTTAGTTAGTGAATTCGTTAATGAATTGTATATAAAAGTAGTGCGATTTAACATCACCTGTTGATAACTGATGCGCTGCTTTAACGTGTTTTGTTGGCCAAGCGGCTCAGTGCAATAGATGACATTTTGAAAAAACGAAATTGGAAGGTAACGTCGTTGTCAAAGGTCATTGTGTGAAACCAGGTGTGTTTTTTGTAATAGCTAAATGTTTATCGAGTTTTTCCATGGGTTTTTTTCTTGTGTGGATATCGCCTCATAATGGCTGCTGCATATCTTTACATGTTTTGATACTCAAGTTGTTTTTACTGTTTAGTTTGCATGCATTTAAATTTCTTTTGGTGTAAAGATTATTTGGAATGCGGCACATCCAATTGCTTGGATCGAAACTAGTGAATCAAGACTGGCAACATTTTTGTCGAATGGGACTCGAACTGGACCATCAACAGTTATTTGGATCCTTGAGACATTTCTCGTTGTATTCTCTGGATACGCCTTAGCATATGTTGTCCCTCAGGTATGAATTTTACAATTTTAGTAAAACAAAGCAGCAATACTCGTTCAAAAAGAGATTAAAGGCATAGTCCGATGATCAAATCCAATGGAAGAAAAATTTTCCACAATATCCTGTTAAAAAAAGAGTGAAAGAGACTATATACATTTTTGTTATAGTAGTAGCAGAATTATCCGGCATTATATTTGAAAATTCAGCCAGCTAAAAATGATACCCGAGATCGACTTTTGGACTTATTGCAGATGCGCTCCCTCCATTTTGGTGTCTCTTGACACGATAACGGCTTCTTATATCCTGTTTTGAAAATGACCAGGGGAGCTAGGTTTTAGGCTTGAGACATTCTCAGAAGCGAAACTTGGACTGTGACTAGGCATAATCCTTAACTATGCACTGTGAACTTCATGATAGAATACCGTATCAGCCTTTTTGTAAAGAGCAGATAACCGCGATCGTGAGTCGAAGCCTCAGTTCGTCTTTTAGCAAATGTAGTGATTTGGATGTTGTCCGCACTTTTTCTATTTTAGATGCTACGTCGAAAATGGACACAGGCAACAGTTTTTTGGTCCCAGACAGTGTTGCTGCACCAATTTGCACTCTTACTTGTTGTGTTTTTGTCACAGACTATCTTACAAGTGGATTTAGAAATTAGTAGCATTTGACGTGTTTTCTCAAAGATATACAAGATATTGTCTTAATTTTTTAAACTATTTTTTACGATTTTTCATCAATTTTAAAGTCAGAAAGCCCAGACAGAAACATTGCATTTGTTATTGACAATTGTTACCATTAGGTAACTGAACCTTGGATAAGGGACTGTATTTGTGCGATCAGAGGTATGAAAAATTGGGCCAGTCTTTGCTGAGAAGTTAGTGTAGAGCATATGGTAGTGGATGAGGGTGCTGTGCCATTTGGAATGCCCAAGTGAAAAGTTCTGTTTAATGTTCACCATGAACATCAGATGGACATACATATAGAAACTTTATCATGTCATTAGTTGTAAGCTTTTTCGAAGCTACGTTTCGAGAGATGATTCTCCCATCGTAAGCCTACTAAACCATTTAGGTACCACTCTTTTATACTAAGACAGAACGTGTTAGCTTACGTGGTAAAAGAGATCGAGTTAAGGAGTGGTACCATATGTATTTGTTGTGTTTCTTTCTTTATTGCTGAAAGCCGTATTTCTGAAAGAATGTTAGGTATGCAGTAGGGAATCGTTTGTTTTATTTTTGTTGTTTTTATTGGTCTTTTTTCCTTGCCTGTAATCTATGTATTTTCCCAGTCAAGTGTGAATCTGTGCGAAGCAGTGTTCTGCAATGTCATGAAACTGAAGAGTCATGAAATAGTCATATCTCTCAAAATGTAGCCCAGAAAAAGCTTAAGACTCACGACACGATATAGCTGTTATATCTATGTGGACCACTGAGTTCACAAAGACAAGAATTTTCAGGATCATCTGGCGGACATTCGAGATAAATGTAAAGTACAATATAAAGAAAAAAGTACATTGGAGATTAACTTTTTTCTACACATGTTTTGTGTTGATAAACGTTATGGTTAACCTTACGTTATTGGTGACCAACGTCGTCAGGGTCACAGGCTAAGGAGACTTTTATCTGCAACGAGTTTGAGTAACAAATTTTGTATTCAACTCATTCCCCCTAAATTGAAACCACGCCTGAAACTTGTTCTACCGTTGCACATTTTGGGTCAGACGGGAAGATACTTTGTACTGAGGAAACTGACTTGTGTAGCGGATTTTACGAGAAATCGAAATTTAGAGATGTATTTTTATCGTGGCAGGTTTATGCATTGTTTTTGAAAAATTTTCAAGTCAAACGAAAAAACGTTGTATCAACTCTCTAGCATTCAAGTAATTTTTGATATTCATAAAGAAATGGAAAGTAAATTGAAGATATTTTTTAAAGGCGATTTCACAGCTAAATACATCGTTCGACAACGTTTTTTTGAAACAAGAGTGCATATCCTCGGACATCACTGCAGTTGCTTTGAATTTGTGAATGGAAGTAGCTACTCTGTTGAAGAAAATATAGCAGATCCATCGCCTTGTTATAATGATCTTCTAGTGTGCGGGTTCTATAAATCAAACAAGAGTATCACTAGCAGACCAAAGAATAATATGATGATTTCGTGAAGGAGAAAGGACGGACAGAAAGCGAAAAAGCAGTGGAAGTACTACAGAGATGACTGTGCCCTTCAACGCTGTTAAAGATAATCAGAAGTAATAAAAGGAGATACTGTCTTTTATATCTTTTATCACCAGGTAATCACAATTATTCCCACACGACAAGCAACGACAGCGTCTTCAGAATAAAAGGCCCAACAAACAAGTTAAAATAGCAATTTTCTCTTTGGGAGCTTCGCTGTCTGATCGTTGGCTGAAAATCTTATCAAATTTACCATCGCTAGAGTGGCGACTAGGTTTAAAAGAGTCGACGTTGCCGGCGACTCTTTTAAACCTTTAAAGACGAGTGACGGTAAGAAACTTGATCTGAAGATGTAAATTTTACCTTGGGTTTGGCTTCGTCATTAATTACTTCTTGCTACTCATCAACATGGTCAACGATCGAAATTTGACTGGAGCCTGTAGTGTTTATGTTCCTGTCAATAAAAATTGTAGCAAGCATGCTGTAAGGAAGAACACTTGGGTTTCTTAGTAATTCGAGATCAGAATAATTATTTGGAAGTGACTGATTTCCCCCATAAGTTGTTGCACAGCTCTTGTAGTATTCCGCTTGAAGATTTACGTTTATTCGTTTCAAACAACCGTGCTTATAAGGATGTCAGCAAAATTTCCAAGAAAGTTAAATGGTAGCTGATCACAGTCCTCGGAGCGAACCAATTACAGCATGCCCTAAATGAAGCTACAGCCCGCGAAATTCAGTCGTTGGATTTGCCTGATTCGATTATAAATGATTCATATGACAATAATAATAAGTGTCCATGATATTCATAAAAGAATCACATGTACCACCTCATCTTTAAACCAGTGTTAATTTTAATCGCATTCCAATCTACGCATATATGTCCAAGATTTTTGTTCATATAAGAGTTGCCATCGAAATGGTAACACGGTAGCTTTATTAAAAAGATGGCAAGTCGTTGTAAGTAAGTCCGAAAAGATGGATTGGAGAAGGGGAAAAAGGTGAAACCACTCGTGGTGCTTGTAGGTATTTTTTTTGTTAGAATCCCACAGCGTGGTGGTTAAGTTCAGCAATAAGTATAACCCATGCACATTTTAGTGCATATGTGTTGGCAGGATGACGTGGAGGCTACATAAAGTTTATAACTGCCCTGAGAAAATTGTTGCTGATGATAAATCTTTCACAAACGTGTCTTCTGCACAATCTTTGCCTTCCGTTTTAATGTAGTTTTGATGCTGCACGTTTGCATCTTTGTTGATACAGATGCTTTCATTTATACAATTCAGTGTGTATTCAAATAAATCAGAAGATAAAGATGCGTTTAATTTACGTGATGAGTCAGTATTATGTTTGTTTGGCTTCTAAGCCATCTACCGATTTTGAGATACTGTTTACATAAAAATATAAAAATGCACTTTGGTGCTACTGGCACACAATGTTTAGTTAAAACATAATTTGCTATGTGTGTGCGAGAGAGAGAGAGAGAGAGAGAGAGAGAGAGAGAGAGAGAGAGAGAGAGAGAGAGAGAGAGAGAGAGAGAGAGAGAGAGAGAGAGACACACAGAGAGAGAGAGAGAGANGAAAGAGAGAGAGAGAGAGAGAGAGAGAGAGAGAGAGAGAGAGAGAGAGAGAGAGAGAGAGAGAGACAGACAGACAGGTAGAGAGAGACAGAGACGTACATACATAGACACACACACACACACACACACACACACACACACACACAAAAACAGAGAGAAAAAGAGGAGACACTCCTAGAGAGAGGGAGAGGGAGAGAACGAGAGAGTGTAACTGCTGTCACTATTTAACATTTGATGTAGATGAAGATAGCTGAAGGTGTGCTTTTTGTCATTTAAATCCCCACCTGATATTTAAAGAGTTTTGACGTTTGTGTATTATCTTTATGTTTAGGTTAACATGGTTTGGGGGATTGTAGGAGCAGTCGGTTGCACAATCATTATCTACATTTTACCGCCAGCATTTTATTTGAAAGTTCGTCATCATCCTGAACGACCGGATTTCAAACAAGTGTCTGCTGTAATCTTACTTGTATTTGGTGTATTTATCTTGTTAGCGGGGGTTTACCAGTCTATCATGAATATTATTTATCCCGTAGATGTTATAAAGCCATTTGTTCATTTAGCAGGAAATGCTACGCGCATAAATGTTACTTCAGCAGCGTCCTTATTTTTTTAGCCATTTAACATTCTACTGGGCTAAAGCTCTTGCTGCTGGGCACAAGTTGTTTTTAGTAATAGTCTTTTCGAAAGTAGCTCATGTTTCTAGGCATAAACAGTAATAAACAAGGAATTTACTATTATTTTGTTTGAAGAAGGGAATTTTGAAAATTCCAACAGTCTCATTCTCGCTCTGACATCCCATCGTATCTGTAAATGCAGAACTTCCACAAAAGTGAACCAGTTATATTATTTAGCATGACGTGATTTATTAAGCTGCATGTTTTTTGCTTTTTTGTGTAATCCTGACAGGCATTTGGCCAATTTACTACTACCCCAAATCACATTTGGTGTGCCAGGTTCCTGAGTGTGGTTGTAAATAAACCATTGTTTTTTTCGGTCGTTGATGAGCGCGACGGGTTGTGACCCCGATTCGGGCGTGGTTGTTAGTACATAAAGTAAAATAGCACTGAATTCCCAAGTCTTAATTTTCGTGACCTCTTACTCAAACATGATTAAACGCTCATTTTCCGGGTAGTGAAATGTATTTAACATACATTTATATACAACAGTGCCCTTTCTTCTCAAAAAACAAGGCGTAGCAAACCTTCTTTATGAAACAATCTTACTTCCGATGAAACTGGTATGGTAACTAGCCTTTTTTATCTGACATTGCACTGCATATGTGTTAGTTGATCTGTTTATGTTAGTTGATAATTGTTATGAAACGTAATATAAACTCTCAGATTTGGTAAGTTTTCAAATCAAGACGTATAATTGTTAAGGGGAATATCAGTTTCTATCAGTCATTCTGTATTTTTGTAACAAGTATTAAGCAGTAATTTTCCACCAGCTTGTGCTTTTGTGTTGTAGGCATTTGCGAGAAAAAGAACTTAATATACTGAACAACAGAAAATTTGCTAAGTGTCTTTATCAAATTGAATCTCATAACGTTTGGTGAAATTGTAGATAAATCGGTTTGAGGGGAACTAAAATTTTGCGAATAGATCAGCTTACCATTAGTATCACAGTGAAATTGAAAGGAAATTGCTGTTGATCAGCTTCCAGTGTATTTAAACCATTAGATGAAAGTGAAATGGAGTATTAGAATAAAGTAATATATTATAAAGTAATATATATGATATACAGTAGTAAGATATACACATATTTAAGTAGGAAAGACTGCAGTTGAATTCTGATATAAAGTGCCCATGGTTTGATGTTTTTGAAAAATATCAATATCGTTGATACTGATAATTTTGTCTCTTCTGTTGCTGGTCACTGGAACAGAGTAAGACAGCACTACTAGTAATTTGTGATGAATTTATTTAAAATAGCTTCATAAGATACACTCGCGGCTTAGTCACGCGATTTTTTTAGCTGGCTTTTTAAGTCTCCACGGGAAGGTAGCGTATATGGTACTTGAAAGGAGACATGTCAACACGTAAATATCAACAGCTAAGCCTCAATAGTCACCACTGGAACATAGAATTCAAGTTACATTAGAGGAATCTTGCCAACACGTTATTATCAGGAGCTCAAGTGTACAGTACTCGTTTTCAACATTCCAATTTACCCGCTAATACAAATTGGATTTTTGTGTAGCAGTAACTTATATTAGGCAATATTTAAGTGGTTGTAGACTGCATTGTATTTTGCCCTCTGGTTATGGAAGCAATAATTAAAAGAACTGTCACATTAATAAGGCCGTGCAGATTTACAGAGATGTACTTCCTTGAAAGTATTACCCCCTGAATGTCTCTCAGAAATTTGAATAGCGTTCGTTTGAATACCATGAGCAAGTTTCTTTAGCGTTTGATGCTATCTGCAGATGGCATTAGTTTTGAAAATATGTACCCATGATAGAAACTATCTTGCATTTCAATATGTTTGCAGTCTTTTCCCTATAAAAGAGCATTGCACGTTGATGTACATTGGTGGCCCTAGAGGTAAACGTTTGAATTCCATGTCATAAGTGGCAGTTTACTCCACAGGAATATTTTTATCGTTTTCGTAGATACGGGAAACCAGTAGGTTGTGGGGACACATTTTAAACAATGATGGATGTAATAGTTAAGTATTCGAGAGTATTCCATGTTACAAGCGTCAGTTTAGGTCATAAGTTTATTTTAATTACTTTTGAAGTTGCGGAAAAACAAAAAGTTCTCGGGGCACGTTTTGGAAAATGGTGTGTATGATAATTCAGGCTTACAAAAATTCTCAAACCTTTTTGAAGATAAAACTTTTTGTAGGATAAATTAAATGCTACAAGACCAAAGAAATGAATTTTTTAATTTTGAAATTTTAATGTATGCAAAGCATACACATTTGTTTATGATGCACTGTTTGTTGATGTTGCAAAATTTATTGATGGTGCACAATGAAGTACTTTTTATCGATGTTCCTGTTTTGAAATAGAAATTTGAATTTTGGAAATGCACAATTAGTCTGTTAAAGCAGGACATATTTTCAAGCGCAAGTATAGCTTGTGTTGCTTGGTAGAATGAAGACTTTTTCAATATCTGGTCCGATATAAAGCTGTTTACTGTATGTTATAAGTTATGTTTAAAGCTGTTTACTGTATGTTATTGCTCATTACTGGACATAATGCAGTGGCTAAGAACTTTTTCAAAATATCTAGTTTCACATGACTTAAATATAGACGAGATAGCACTGTCATAAAACAACACGTAATGTAACACTCGCCGCGAGTTACAATTTGGGTGAGGGAAGCAATTACTGAAGTAACTGTAATAATAATTTATTCAAGACGATAGGATAAACAAGTGTAAGGGGTTAACATTTATATTTTCCTTTTTCTTGTTAACGTATAAAACTGAGCCGTTACACAACAATACACTGTTCCAGTTTGCAGAGGACCACATTAAGAAATGTGTTTTGCAAATAGGTTAGTTCAAAAATTAGTGTCCATGTTTAAATTACAAATAGAGTGTTTGTCAATTCACAGCATTTCGTAATATAAAGCAGGGCTTATAGTGAGGTAAATGTGAAGAATTGATGATAGAGGCCGTAAACCGATGCTTGATTAGTAAGAGGGAAGTGTAAAACTTTTCCTTAATGAGAAAAAAGCGTGCTAATAGAGTCATTCGCACAAAAGATCCAGACACCAGGGTAGGGTAATAAATACCTATATGACATAATAGAGAGGAGGACTCAAAGGGAACATCTTTTAAGTCACCTCTTTTGTAAACCCTCATTTTATACAACTTTTCAGTAAGAATTTTTGATTGCCATCAGTTACGGTTTATGTTAATTTTTTTTAGTGGATGTTGATCCTGGTGTTCAAGAAGACCAGTAAAAATACCGAACAAAACTCTATAATCTTATAGATTTCAATGCGATAGAAGAAGAATATATAGTTAGTGAACGAATTTATTCGTAGGTAGGAATTAATAGCAATGCTGAAGGCACAGTGCAACTTACACCAAAGTTTATTGCCTTTATAATTTGGTTGGATCGATAGGTACTGAAGGTCATGCTTAGCTTTCCGTAAAAGGTGTCACTTACCAAATTTACAGGAAAGGAAGAAAGATATATTACATATTAGATAAGATGATGGATGACATCATTTATTGATTTTAGGTAGATTTTAGTAATGGAGTATGCATACGTTATACGTTTGTAACTGAAGCAAGGATACACATTTATATGTATTTTCAGTTTTCCAAGTCGTATCTAAGGAGAGAGAGAGAGATAGAGAGAGAGAGAGAGAGATAGAGAGAGAGAGAGAGAGAGAGAGAGAGAGAGAGAGAGAGAGAGAGAGAG
>RDPX01000023.1:4014004-4025734 GCA_003991215.1 Morbakka virulenta
TATGGTATGTGGTTTTGTGAAAGGTAGGATGGGAGTGGGAGAGAAGGGGGAGGAGAGACAAGGTGAGATTGAGAGAGCTGAGGAGAGCAGAGGAGAGGGAAGAGGGAAAGAGAATAGAGGGGAAAAAAAGAGGGGGGAGAGAGAGAGAGAGAGAGAGAGAGAGAGAGGGAGAGAGGGGGTGGGGTGGGGTGGGTGGGTTAAATTGGTATATGTTCCCGACCATCAATGTGTGTTAATAATTTGACTAGATATGTACAGCATATTGTTTCCCGATGGCTTTTTTTAGCGGAGTAATGGTCTCAAACCAATGATTTGTACTTGAGGACAAATATGATTGCTACTGTAAGGGATTGCTTTTTTATAATACGGTAGTAGTATGGTAGTAAATTTGAAAAAATGTGGATATGACAACAGTGTTTTAGAATACACTATCATAAAACATTAAAGCCTTAGTATATTTTGTGTAGCAGGGACGGTAATTTTTACTGCTGAGGGATGTTAGTATGAATCGTTTGTGAATATTTAAATCCCCACTTCCATATAGTGTATTACTGTTTATGCTTGCAAAATGTTTAATTGGTCGAGTAAATATTTCTAGCGTGTAGGGAATTTTAGATGTATAAAAACTAAATCATTTTAGATACATTCAGAGCGGCTTTCAAATAGAGTGAATATTTGTATTGGTTTTTCACAGTTAGAAATGTTTTTTGAAGAGCTCCTTATTGAATTATTAAAAGAATTTTACATTTTGTCTATTAAATTATGTAATATTGGATATGTGTATAATTAATTATATGTAATAGTTAAATGAGGCCTACTTTTATTTGTATCCTAGCGCTGGTTTCAGTGTTAACATGTGAGAAAAATAAACGTATGCAGCGAGACAGGATTCCACCGTGAATACGCCAATAAACCTTATAAAATGCACCAGTAACAAAATAGTTTTTATTAAACTAATATCTGATGTTCATTGGTAGGTAAATCCGTAGGTTAGTTTGGCCATTGCAACGATAGCCTAGGAGAAGGCTAGGTAGAATCTTTTGGTGCGCATATTCAGAGTTAAAGCCACTTAGCGTTGCCAATATTTTCTGGATGAGCTCGCGGAAATAATGAGCTTTAATTGAACAGACAAGTAGTTTGGACAAAGGTTGATGCAGAAGCAATTAGCTGACGAAGTTTATTACCGTTGATCAAATGCATATGTATTTGGTAGGAGATCAGATTTATTGCTTGGTACCCCAGAAGAATTTTTGTGTTCATATCAGTTTTATCATGCTCCGTATGCTATGACACTTGTTTTTCCTTTGAAGTGGTTGCCAATCTTGCTGTCATTTTACGAGATTTCTAATTATTACTGTTGATATTGCTATTATGTGGTCGGTGTAAACTATCGTTTGTCGCTTTCTTGTTTTGCCTCGAGGCTGCTCCCAGTGTCTTTAGAGCACAACTATCTGCAGTCGTAGCAATTACTTACTTACTTACTTACTTACTTACTTACTTACTTACTTACTTACTTACTTACTTACTTACTTACTTACTTACTTACTTACTTACTTACTGCTGCAACAAACCAATATTATCCAAGAACAAAATGAGAAACCCAAAAATCTTAGCCGAAAATTCACTCTCCAGAAAACTGAACAACGAATTGAGAGATATACCAACAAAAAAGTACATGGCTATTTTCAACGAAAACTTAAAGATGACAACAAGATAGACCACAAAACGAGCCTACAACGAACGAAAAATCGCAGTACAACATCACACTTTAACAGCTACCTAGACAGTATCATTGACCAGGAGCTCCCAACAAGATACCTCCAGCATAAACGCCAACAAATCAATGACAACAAATGTAGATTGTGCCATATCAGCATAGAGGACGTAACCCATATAACCAATGGTTGCCCGAAAATGTCAGCAAGATACTATCTACCCCTCCGACATGATGCTCTTGCAAAGTACGTGCTGAAGGCAGTCATAAGAATCAACCACCCTGAACACAACTACTTTGAGAAACGAGATCCCGAGTATGTGTTAAAAATAGACAATGTCGAGTACTGGTGGAACCTACCAATCAAAACCATTACGAAAACACCACACAACAAACCTGACATGATCATATGGGACAAATCTACGAAAGTTTGCTCTATTGTCGAATTCAGCTGCCCAACTGACATCAATATCGGAAACAAGATCGACGAAAAGATGAACAACTACGCACCACTACTGAGAAACATGCAGATAATGTATCCCGACTATCGGTTTAAAATGATACCAATCATCATCGGGGCACTTGGATATGTCCCAACATGTCTGCAAAAAGTAATGGAAGAACTTGGTTTCGAGAAGAAAGAAACGGCGAAACATATAAATAAAATGCAAAATATAGTTACGAGTGGAACTGTTAAGATTTGCAAAACCTTCCTTAAGTTCTAATTAAAATATTTTTTGTATCTTGAAGTCAGATATAACCTGAAATGCATCCTGCTGTAGACCAGTTAGTATTTACTCGTAATTCGTGAATCGTGAATTTGTAACTTGTAACTCTCAAAGCATAGGAAGTCTTTGAGCCCAATCTAATTTGAATCGGTAATCAGTTTTCTTCTAATATGATACTTTTTATGTAGGAGTAATCTTGTCTCAGTGTTTGAAACCGATTACTTTTTTGAATTGTATAAATGTTACAGTAAAATGAAATATATATATGAAGCTTACTTACTTACTTACTTACTTATGCTCTTCGAGCCATGGGCGGCTCATAAGGCTTGACAGTATCCTCTGACATCTCACTCTGTCATTTGCTATGCACTCCTCTGCCATGTTGTTGGCAGGCGTCCTCGCTTTCTCTTTCCTTCTGGTGTCCGTGTTAAGGCTCTGCACCTATCATTTTGTGACTTACTCAGAGTATGTCCAATCCATCTCCATCTCCTGCATCTTATGATCTCTCATACTGGACTGGTCTGAAAATACGGAGAATCCTTTTCAGACATCTTTTCAAAAAGATTTCCAATCTCGTGACATTATTTTCATTTAGTTTCCACATTTCTCCTCCATGGCACGGACATTTGGTTGCTGTTATATAGTCGAATCTTGGTCTTGCTACTGTATTCGTTTGACTTAAAGAGTGGGTTAAGCATGGCAAACGCATTTCTTGCTAGATTCCGGCTATGTGTAATATCTTAAGTGAATCCTCCTGTTTTGTATATTTTGACACCAAGGTATGCGAAGGTGTCCACGTCTTTAATACTTCTGCCCTTGATCTCGATTGTGCGCTTTTGCTTTTGATTTAGTCTCAACACCTTGGTCTTGTCTGTGTTGATTTTGAGACCGGTGTTTTCAGCATATTTACATAACATTTCAGTTTTCACCAGTATGTGTTGGTGCTTGGTGGATAGGAGGGTGATAACCGTCTGCACAGTCTAAATCTTCAAGCTGGGTAGTAAACATCCATCTTATTCCTGTTTTCTTTGCCGTTGTTACTTTCCTCATGATCCAATCTACAGCAATAATGAAAAGGAAGCCTGACATCACACAGCCTTTTCGAACTCCAGTTTTTAAAGAGAAACACTCAGACGTCTGGCCGTTGTTAATGATGCAACTACTACTTCCTCTGTGAATTTCCTTTATGATTTCTATGAGGAGACCCAGGATGTTTTCACCTGTCTCTGTCTAAATGGTGGTGAAATTTTCCCATTCTTTTTGGACGTTTGTCTCTTCCTTGGCTATTTCCATGCTCTCTTCCAGTGCTTCAAACCTGTTTTTCAACTCTACTGTAAATTGCTTTTGGATATCCTTTTTTTTTCAAAAGTGGAGTGTTGAATGTTGCCCTTCTTCTGATGTTCTCGAGTTTGTGTCTTGAAAGCTTAAGCTTCACTTTACCGACCACAGGGTTATGGTCAGTTCCAGCATCTGCACCCCTCATGACTCGTACATCAGCGAGAGACCTCTTGTATCTCCCATTGATGATGAAGTGATCAATTTGGTTTTTGTCTCGATTGTTTGATGAGGTCCATGTGTATTTGTTAATGTTTTGTGCTTAAAGGATATGTCTCCAATCACTAGATCGTTTTCTTCACATAACTCGAAAAGTCTTTCACCATTTTCATTCATGGTGCCTGAGCCTTCTTTCCCTAAAAATTTCTCATGGTTTTTGTTGTTTCAACCCACTTTGGCATTTGTGTCTCCCATAAGGATCAGCGTGTCATGCTTTGGTGTTGACTCAATCTCTTTCCGCAGTTGTTCGTAAAAATCATCCTTTTCCTCTTCATCTGTATCGACTGTAGTGCTGTAGATCTGAATGATGGTGGTTTTTACATGTTTTGAGTTGAATCCAGCACTTACAATCCTTTCATCCACTGGATTCCACTTGATCAGACATTTCCTAGTTTGTTTTTTTTTGTTTTTTTTTAGTTTTAACGTCATTTTTCCCCAGCAATTGGGGCTCAGACGGTGCCCTTCACAGGGACTTTGATTTGGCAGTGAGGAATTTTTTGGCCGGATGCCCTTCCTGACGCCAACCAATGGCTTTTTCTTTTCGCAAAGTTCTAAATTCCCCTCGACAGCTCGGGGAATCGAACCCGGAACTCTTGGTTACTGTGCAGTGCACTAACCATTAAGCCACGGCTCCTCAGACATTTCCTAGTCTCGGGGGTCAACATTATTCCTACACCTCTGACGTTGTTCCTCTGAACCACAATACAGTGCAGACTCTCCGGTATTTACCTTCACTTCTCCAAAACCAGCCCAGCTGCTTTACTTACGCCCAGTATTTCTGGGATGGAATTTCCTCATTTACCTTGCTATCGTTGTGGTTTTCCCAGTGACGTACATGGTTCTAACATTCCAACATCCTACACGATGTGTCTTTTTGGTGTTAGTAGTGATCTCATGCATGTTGTTCTCAGGCTGGAGACTTTCCGTAGGCTTTCACCTCCAGTTGTCATATGAGTGTCTTCCCATCTGAGGTCGTAATCTTAAGGGGTTTTACACGACAGAGTTCTGTGGCTATAGATATTTTTGTTTGGCATCCAAGTTTCCGTATTCGGTGGTTGTTTTACGGGGAGGGCTGATAGGCCCCTTGCCCAACCCTCCTCCTTTCTCATCCTGGCTTGGGACCGGCCGTGGTGGATTTAACTGCAGATATTGCTGAGGGAAAGTTATGCTGCCGTACTGTTAGTTTTTCCTAAGTAAATCTAACAACAGACTGCGTTTAAAAGTGCTTTGAGCAGAATATTTTTATTTAATGAACTAGACTAACAAAGGAGCCTGCCAAAGCCCCCCCTTAAATTGAAAGCCTCATTCTTCATGATTGTTTTTTTTCACAGGTCTCCAAAACTGTTTAGTTCTAAAGCATTGTATTATTATTATTATTATTATTATTATTATTTATTTATTTATTGTTATTATTGAGTGGTGGAGAAATACGGGCCCATGGGGGACTACCAGCCTGATAAGGGTAAACTGGGTGCATGCATCACACCCAAGTGTAAGCGATATTGATGTAAATAAAAAAACAGCACATGACCTTGCAGTTGGGGCCTGTTTAGGTTTCCCAGTTTAGGTGACCCATTCTGCTTAAAACGGTCCCCATAGCGAGGCTTCACCCAAGACCTCAGGTCTAAGTAACGAAAGTAAGAACTCGGTACTCAGCCCTCCAGAACAAGAGATCCACGCTCACGACACCTAGATATGATGCTCCCCCACTTCTCCCGCCCGTTAAACAGAAATGAGTGAAATGGTAGGGTGCATATGGCTAAAAAAACGCGAGTTATTTTAATTGTAAGTACAATATTTTAAACCGGTAAATCTCACTCGAAAGCGTACAAAGCCCACTGGTCTTGTATCATATAGTTGTTTGCCCACTTAGAAATTGGTATTTTTGGATGATTGATAGTTCCCCTTGCCCCTTTTCGTTTTTTAATGATTTCTGTTAGGGTCTTAGTACCCCCTTACGGACCAGTGGCTCCTTGTTACTGTCTTCATTTTTATTTACTTGCTCATCACGGTCTTCAATTTTCTCCGTTTTCCCAAATGCACATCAAACTAGTTAATAAAACCTCCGAAAACCCAAATAGGATTTTTTCTGGCAGACCTATTTTCACGTTTCTGCAGTTAAAGCCTCTGCAGTCAATTAGTTTCAGCCCATGTTTAACCATATTATGTGTTTTGAGATTTGGTCATGTAGAGATAATCTTATCTAGACAGTATACTCCTTATGTAATAACATATGCAAGTTTCACTTTTCAATTTTGGTACAGTTTGGCTTGGTCTTTTAATTGTTGGTATGAAATGCAGTGAAAAGGCAACTGCAGTAAATTATCTCGGTATCAAAGCAATCGCGCATTGATCTGTGGGAAGCCATCGAAGAGATCGGTGTCTGGAAATCCAGTCTCGCGAGGAACAAGTATTTATCTTTGGCCTGAATAGCCAGCCTCTTAACACTTTTGACTCTAGTACCTTGCTTACGTTGTCATGGAAAGCATATCGGTATTCTTGGGCACGTTTTCAACTAGCAAATGAAGAGCTGTTGTACTCGGCTTCAGATCAGTATAGACAGGGTATTTTTGTCACGGCATCAGATGCCTACATCTTCTTTGTTTCTCTTGCCCGTTCCCCTTTAGAATCTGGATGTATCTTTGGCATTGGAGTTGAATATGATGTAAGAGTGTATTAAGCTCCATGATATTTTCCAAGCTAAGTGAACAATATGCTTGCATTATTATGCTTAATGCACCAGCTGGTTTTAGAAAAAACTTAAATGGACTTAAAGAAAATTTGAATAAAGCTGGAAGCCATTAACGTAAATCAACTCCAGAAGCTGACTTTATAGCCATTACAAGATTGAGGGAAGAGAATAAACCAATACACCTATGTCCAATTAAGCCGCTTGATCACGCCTATGCCAATTGCCTCCTCACTACGATGTTTCAGATAAAGGTTGACCTCTTTAGATTTTCTTTACTGTAAACTGTTTATCGGAATCGAATAGTCCTATTGTCTGATTGCCCCTTCCCAAATAAGTCTAAAACTCGGCGTTTCCCTGAGAAAAGGTAAATTGAAACTTGCTGATATTAACCTTGATAGTAGAAATAGCGACTATGGGAGAGCTTTATACAATACAACCTTTAGTTTACATCATTTGAAGTGGTGATAACGGGCAATAAATATTTTAAAATAATTGTTTATCGATGGACTTATCTGGAAGAATTCCAAGACTAAGTCAACAGCAAAATATGTAGTGTACGGTAATAAAAACAACCTAAGAAAGAAAAGGGTCAGCTAGCAAACAAAAAATGTCTTGTTTATCAGTGGAAAATGTGAAAGGCATCCAACTTAAAGTAAATAGGGACCAATACATTGTGGTCTTGTATCTAATGATAGTCGTGTTTAAGAAGATAAAAATTAATGGAATTTCCAAACTTACTGTATTAATAAATAAGTATTTTATATGAAAAATGTGGAGTTAAATCTAGATTCAGTTTAATTGTTTAACTGTCTGCTATATCATGTTCTAGGGTCAGGAGATTCTTTGATAGGTAAGGAGAAAGTTGGGTACATTCATTGTAGAAATCAACCGAACGGCTGTGGCATTACTTTGGGCAAGAAAAGTATCCAAGTGTTAAGGAAAGTGGTGTAGAAAAAAGACAAATCCGATTTTACCAAGAGAAAGATGGCTGTTGCTGCCCCACGCCCAAAGGATCCTGCGACATTTTATTGCAGCTATTTTTGATTTCTCATTGTGGAGTATATTATAATCGATTAAGAGCAGCCAAGACCTAAAACTGTTTCAGGGTACGTCACATTCACTATCTACTAGAGGCAATTTTTCTATTCGTTTCTACTTGTAAGATTAGTTGCTGAGGTTGCACCAGGCGGTTAACGTCTGTCCATGGGTCCTGGACTTCCTAATTTGAGATTTGTGTTAGTTGCAGAAGGTGGAGCCCAAAGGAACAAGTTGGAATTAGGTAATTGTTTTTGACTACGTCATTTTTGTCACAAGTCGGACCAGAAATGAAAGGGGCGTAGACTAATTACTTCTTTAGGAATTTGAGTTTTCACAGTAAACAGAAGTCGTGATCGGTAAAAATTCTCTTTGGAGTTGCACCTGAATACCAACAGAGGGATGAAGTTGTCTATTTTGAAAAGCCTTTTTTAAAAATCGTCCCACATATTGTTTCTTCAGATGTAAGTTGTTTCGATAGGAGTTTGAAATAACCCATTAAAAATAGTAGCATATTTAATTAAAATAAAGTCATGCTACCTGCAAGTACATTGTCTAAAATTGATAGAACCATTACAACTTGATTCGAATAAAAACACATTAACTGTTTACAAAGGAAAACAGGCTGGTGGTGTTAATATTCATTACGTGACATAAAGGGAAATGCACAATGTCTGGCAAGCAGCAGATTTGCACAGAAAGCCTCTTATGAACCTGATTTTAAAATCCAGATAAACACATTAGTTAATAGCCATTTGACAACTGGCCTACTTTACTACTGGGCCAACAATTAGCCCACTTTTTTATGATTGTAAATTTTACATTCAAACTTACCTAAGACAAACGTTCATGTCACTGTCCTCACCATATTGAGTTTTAAGTTACAGTTAACAAGGCCTTGGTAAACCATTGAAATTTTCAGGTAAATTAATAATAATCTAACGATAAAAGTGCTTACGAATTAAGGTTTTTCGGCTAACATCCTTTTGGAAAACTATATTTTGTTTTTTTGTGGTATTGTCTTTATATCATTAAGTCAAGAAGAAGCATCTATTTGAAACTGTGTAGTAAACTTACACGTCTGCCGTTTCTATATTAGCAGAGCAGACTGGACTTTATTCCAGATACGTCAGTTACAAAAGGGAAATACTTCTTAAGGCACCGAGTTCTACAGCCGAACTTGCTAAGACTACGTAATTCACATGCTCGCGTCTACCTCTCACCAGACACAATATCCCGGAACTTAATCCAGTGACGCAACTTTAAAACTAAGCCTTCATCGGGGTACTTTTGTTTTCACTCCAAAAACGTCCTTGTCCAGGACCGTTAAAAATGAGTTGAAATTTATTGCGTTACTCAGGACATTAAATGTGTTTTGGGGTCCTTGAAAGTCTGACATGTAAACTCGTGTTTCTTTCAGAAAAGCTTTAATAACAGAAGCTCTACCTTTATTCTCAGCCCCCAAGTATTTGTGGAATGCAATTCTCTCATCAATAGTCACGAGAAAGATCAAATACGCGTTTTACAGATTAGTTTTAAGTAGTTGTCACTGTAATTTTGTTAGCACCAAGGTCAGCCATTCAATACAAGTTTCGGAATTATTAGGTTTCAATACAAAGACGAAATACAAAGAGCTTTAGATGCAAGATGAGTGGTTATCACTGTTACTATCTTCCAATTATTTTCTTTTATTATCATAGGAAACAAATTTTTGCTTCATTTGATTAGTGGTATTGCGAAAAAAAGGGTAGATACGTCATATAATATCCGTCGGAGTTCTCTAAAATATACCATGTATGAATAACTGTAAAGACAAATAAATGTAGCGATATTATCACAACAGCTTAGAATTTCTGAAGATGATAAGTCACACAGTCATAGCTAGCTTGCACTAACAACTTGTACAAGTAGTGTGTGGAGAAGAAAAACATTTGTGACACCAGATCAAAATGAAGAGTGTATATCGTCCTATTCCTTGTACTGAGCTTGCAATAGGACGTTAGCTTCCACCTAAAGCGAATAAAGGACATGTTTCAGTTTTTATATTTCATAATTTATCACATTTCTTTCTAAAAGACCAGCCCTTTAGCCCAAAATTTTTGAAACGTAAGTAGTTGCATTTGAATTCCGAAAGTGACAAGCTGTATAATTCTTTGAGATGAACCCGTTTTGGGGGCTGGATTTGAGGGGAAACAGGATATGAATAATAATAAATAATAATAATAATAAATATATATGTATATATATATATGTATTCAAAGTTGCAGATAATATGAAATATCTTTTGAGAAAAAGTTTACTGCAATGGGAGACTGAATTGACACCAAGAGGAGAAGACTTGACCAGAGTTAAAGTAAAGCGGAGTATTTCCAAGGCCATAGTCTATCGCCTTTACTCTTCGTTATTTGTTTAATTCCACTTTCACTAATTCTCCGTATAGTGGCATTCGTCTAAGAATTCGTAAGTCTGGTCAACGAGTAAATCATTTGTTATTTATGGATGACTTGAAACTCTTTGGCAAATCAGAGGAAGTGGATATTCTGATGAATACAGTGCGTTTATTTAGCGAGGACATTAGAATGGAGTTTATAATAAGTAAATGTGGAATATTAATAATGAAAAAGGGGAAGCATGAACATAGCGAAGGACTAGGGTTACCAGGTGGAGATAGGATAAAGAAGATTGATGTGGACGAAGGCTAAAATACCTTGGGTGCTGGAAGCTGATGGTGTTAAAGACAAATTGAAGAAGGAAAATATTAAACCAGAATATTTAGGAAGGATAAAAAGGTATTGAAACCAAAATTGAACAGCAAAAACGTCATTGATTCTATCAATTCCAGAGCAGTAGCAGTTATAAGAATTCGTGCCGGTATTATAGCTTGGAGGGTAAACGAACTGAAAGAACTAGAAAGGAAGACTCAAAAGTTGCTGACTATGTACAGCATGTTCCACAAAAAGGGAGATGTTGATCGGTTGTTTATTGGTAGAGCTGAGGGAAGAAGAGGTTTGCTCAGCATCGAAGACTGTGTTAATCGGAAAAAACTTTTTTGTATGAATATAATACACTTACCAGTATAGAACCTATCATCAAAGAGGTAGAAAAAGAAGAAATGTTAGAGATAGACAAGGACAAAACAGCGATGAAAGGAATACGAAAGTACAACTTGGCAAGTAAAGAGGGTATTCTCAAGTAAAACTGAGTTTATAGACACGCGAATTTGAAGGTGGCTGAAACATGGTGACCTTAAAAAACCTACTGAAGGGCATAATGGGGGCACAAGAACACAATTCATCAGACACAATAAAGACACAGTGACTCATCTGGTCTCTGAATGTAAACAGCTGGCTCAGAAACAGTACAAGAATTGGAGGCATGATAAAATAGCTCAGGTCTTGCATTGGCAACTTTGTAAGAAGTATGATTTAGAACATACAGAGAAATGGTATGAACATAAACCAATAAGTGTTGCAGAGGACGAAAAAGTTAACATACGCTGGGACATATGAATTCAAACTGATAAAGTTTTGGAGCTTTCAAGACCAGATATTTCAATACTTGAAATGGAAGGACGTTCCTGTAAAATTATAGATGTATGATGTCCATTTCACATGAGTAGATGAAAAGGAAAGGGAGAAGAGTTGAACGATAAAAAGACTTGAAATGGGAGGTGAAAAAGATTTGGAAGTGCAAAATTGTGAAAGTTATACCCATCGTTATAGGAGCAATAGGTTGCATATCAAAGGGTTTCCACCATTGGCTTGAAGAAGTCAGCGGAAATGTCTTTTTCGGAAAACTTCAAAAAACTTGCCTGCTAGGAACAGCAAGAATACGTCAGATGTCCAATGCGATATGCATTGGACATCTAAGGTTGAGGATTGTGACTTGATGTTCGGCGAACTTTAACACCAGTCAAATTTCAAATAAACCGTGGTCACACGTAATAACAATAATAATAAAAATAATAATAATAATAACAATAATAATAATAATAATAATAATAATAA
>RDPX01000023.1:4033164-4053020 GCA_003991215.1 Morbakka virulenta
TTTATACAGCCCAAAGGAGGCCCACAAGAAATTTAACGGAACAGATTTTTTGAGTGGAGGAAAATAGTAGGCAATGACTTTCAAAAGAATTTTGATAGTAATAAGCTTGCGAATGTGCGCAGAGACATGTTCAAGTACAAGAGACTGAATGACACGCAAATTGACCAACTTCAAAATGACAACAGACAAGTTGATGATAGTGTTGTGGAAGAACAAGCTATAGATGCAAACGCAGAAGCCATTGTGAGAGTAGTCAGGATGAATGAAAATGAGATAAAATGTGGTTAATGCAGTTGGAAATGAAGAGCAGGATCAGAACAATAACATTGATCAGCCTGTGATATATGACTTTTTAGAAAACAACAGAGCCAAGATTGCGGAAGCACGTAACGACATCATTAGGGAACTAAGCAAAACTGAATTAAAAAAATTTGAAGATAGAGAATCACTACCTAAAATTACTGCAAACTCAAAAGCTAACAAGATGATTAAACTTTGAAAACAGAATTTTCAGTGATAACAATCTTATATATTCAACTACTAGAGCTGTCACTGCCCAATTAGGTGTAAAAGTAAAGAAAAAAGGTAAAAAACACACTAATAAGGCCCCTACGTGGAAGGTAAAAATCCAAAAGAAAACTGAATCTCTGCGTACAGAGATATTAATTTTAGATGAAATCTCAAAAGGAACGGCTGGTAAAACTAGGAAAAGTGGGAAAGGTAAGAAAAAATATTGGTTTACAGACGAAGCATCTATAGCAGAAATCAAAGAAACATTTAAACAAAAAATACAAGTTAAAGCTCAACGATTGAGAAGGTTTGATAAGAGAAATAAGTTCTGTCGTCAAAATGAAATTTTCAAAACCGATGCCAAAAAGTTTTATCGGGAAATGGGGAAAGGTCAAGTTGAGATTAAGGATTCCACCAAAAGGTGAGGATGTTGAAGAGTTCTGGAATAAGATTTGGGGTGAGGAAAAGCTCTTTAACAAAGTAGAAACCTGGATAGAAAGGGAGGAAGAATGAGTGAGTGAAGTTGAAGAACAGGATTGGGTGGCTATTACTAAGAATGAAGTCCAGGCTGCATTAAGGAAATCTAAAAAGTGGAAGTTTCCTGATATCGACAAAATTACGAATTTTTGGTTAAATTCACTACTTCCTTCACATGTAAAATTAGCACGATCTCCGAATGACATCATGGAGAAACCTGAAGGTACACCGGAATGGCTAACTGAAGGCCTAACTTATCTTTTACCTAAATCTGATGACACCAAAACTCCTAAAAATTATCGCCCTATCACTTGCCTTACAACCACGTTCAAGCTATTAACCTCAATCATTATGGAAAGAATGAAGCCGTGGCTTAATGGTTAGTGCAACTGCACCGTAAGCAAGATTTCTGGGTACGATTCCCCGAGCGGGCGACTTTGGAACTTCATGAAAAAAAGCCATTGACTGGCGTCAGAAAGGGCATCTGGGCACCGTCCGAGCCCCATTTAATGGGGAAATAATAATGATAATAATAATAATAATAATAATNCTGATGACACCAAAACTCCTAAAAATTATCGCCCTATCACTTGCCTTACAACCACGTTCAAGCTATTAACCTCAATCATTATGGAAAGAATGAAGCCGTGGCTTAATGGTAAGTGCAACTGCACCGCAAGCAAGATTTCTGGGTACGATTCCCCGAGCGGGCGACTTTGGAACTTCATGAAAAAAAGCCATTGACTGGCGTCAGAAAGGGCATCTGGGCACCGTCCGAGCCCCATTTAATGGGGAAATAATAATGATAATAATAATAATGATAATAATAATAATAATGATAATAATAATAATAATAATAATAATAATAATAATAATAACGGTTACGCAAGAAATGAAAAGAGAGTATTGTGGGAAAGCGAAACCCTCATGAGGAAAGCTTCTTCTGGACTTTTGGCATGAAGTGTTTATTTTAGCTAACAAATTTTGGTAGTTAAACTCGATCCGAGTCCTTTTACTTTTTATTAAACATAATTTCTAACCAAGTGGTTATACTTAATGAGGAGACTATAGACCAAGAATATAATTAGGTCCTGGCTGCATTTAATTTTAACTACATATAGATATTGTATGTGGGGAATTCATTGTTTATAAATAGAACAGAATTGTACAATTGGTGTGATAAAGTAATGATAATAATAACAACAGGGTGATTTTAGACGGCCGTAGAACACGAAAAAAAGTCTCTTCATGCCATGGATAAACTACAGTAAAGCATTTGATAGTGTTCCTCAATCTTGGATCATTAAACTCATAGAAATTAACAAATTATCACTGATCTTGCTAAATATTATGAACTCAAGCATGGAGTTTTAAAAAGACTACAATGATACTAAATCAGTCTGAAGGTACATTGACGTCCACGCCTATGCGATTAAGAAGCGATGTCTTCCAGGGCGATTCATTTTCTTCGCTTCTGTCTGTCTTAATAATTATAATAATAATAATAATAATAATAATAATAATAATAAAAATAATAGTAATGGTAATAATAATGATGATAAATATGATATCATATGATAGACAAAGAAGACTGCTCAATCAAATGCAGAATGTGTGATGAACCAGACGTAACAGCAGCACATATTGTATCTGAATGTTTACAGTTGGCTAACAATGATTATAAAAGTGCAGACATGATAAGATTGCCCTAATAATCCATTGGAATCACTGCAAAAAAATTTGTTTTGCCTGTAGGGAGAAATACTTTGAACATTTTGTGGAAAGAAAGATGAAAATCCTTATAAATGATAAAATTAAATTATGGAACTTCGCTTTTTACAAGCTGAAAAAAGAACAGAGGATAACAAGCCAGATATTGTGGTTTTAGATAAAAATAAGGAAATGTGCCTCGTAATTGATGTTGGAAGCCCATTTGACACCAGAACCAAGAAAAAAGAACAAGAAAACCTAAAATACTATAATGATTTGAAATATGAAATTCTGAAATGTTGGGACGAAGAAATTGACAAAGTCATGATCCTACCAATCATCTAGGGGAGCTGTGACAAATAATTTAAGAAAAAGACCTTGACAAAGTAGACCTGAGCCTGAGATTAGACGCTCTGCAGAAAACATCTTGGTATAGCCCGCATCATCCCGACCAAGCCAGAGCCATATGAAAAAAACGAATGGTTGTCAACCGTGAAGGGAGAAACGATTAGGAAAAATATCGTTGTCGATGTTGCAAATAATGAAGTTGCAGAAAAAAGTGAACTCGATAGAGAAAATGTGATGAAACCCAACTTAGACGATGTAGTTGAAGGTAACAAAAACTTGGTTGTAGATGGAGCGAGTAAAAGAACTGAAGAGCAGAGGGAACTGGTAAAGGACATTTTTGAAATTCTGACAAGTAGCGAGATTATTTCATACTTCCATGGTTTCAAAAATGTAAACAGAAAAAGATTGTCTGAACTGACTGGAAAGGTTAATGCAATTATTGGTGACATTGAGACAAATGCTATTACAAGTACCAATGACCTGATTAAAGCGGGAAATGTTTTATAGGTAGAAAATTGTGACTGAAAGCATATGATAGTAACAACAGGACTGAAAAGAAAAACCTCGGGTGGAAGAGAAGAATCAAAGTATCCAAAAATAAATTACGTAGACATTTTAGCTTACTGGAGAGAAAGCATGGAGGTAAAACTTAAAGGAAGAAAAATATGCTAAGATAGAAAGAAGTAAAGAATAAAACGTAAAGGGCTTGTAGTTGTGATTGAGGAATTAAAACAGCGTCTCAATGGCAAAAGCGTTAAGCCTAAATAGTATGAACACAGAAGTGAACAATATAGAATCAATAGCTTGTTTAAACAGGAGCAGAAGAGGGTATATCAAGAACTTAACGGACAGGAAATAGAAAATAATGTTGTAATAAAGGTTGATGAGGTTAAAGAATTCTGTTCTAAGATTTGGTCATGAAGGAGGAGCCACGAGAGTGATACGGAATGGTTAAGAGATAAGAGAAGAAAAAGGGGACACTAGCAAGAGCCCCTCGCAATTACTTCAGAATTAGTTAAAAAATTGACATCTGTCCATTACCGTCTTGCGTCTCAAACAGAAGATATGATAAATAATGGCGTAGAAGTCCCCTTGTAGTTGACAAAAAGCAGAACACTTCTATGCAAGAAATAGAAAGCAAAAGTAAACTAGTTGGTGGCTTCATACCAAATTTCGTGCTTACCACTCTTGTAAAAATCACCTACTGGCATCATATCAGACGTGATACACAAGTACTTTCATGAATAGAAAGGTCGCAGACGCAAGTCTAGGAGAACGAAAGATCAGCTGCTAATCGATAAAGTCATATTAGCGGACAGGCAAAAGAGTCTAGCTATGGCATGGATGAACAACACGAAAGCCTATGACATGGTCCCACATTTTTGGATTCTGGAATGCATGAAACCTGTTAACATATCAGATAGTGTAGTTAGATTTATCGAGGGAGCAATGACTAATTGGAAAGCTGAACTAACTGCATGTGGGAGTCATTTGTAGTTGTTGATATTAAAAGAAGAAAGTTCCAAGTAGATAGCTAATTGCCCCTACTATTTATCATCTGTAGAATACCTTTGTCATCAGTTTTTTAAAAGAAAGTCAGCTAGATACACCTTGGGCAATGTTAAAGCAAATAAATTCTTATTTATGGAAGATTTTAAACTATTCTCCTAAAATGAAAAAGGAAATCAACAGCTTTCTCTCGACTGTACAGGACATCAGTAAATATAGTAAGATGGAGTTTGGAATTCAAAAGTGAGGAGAGTTTTAAAAGAGGGAAACTGTTTAAGATCGGAGGAATTTGTTTGTGCGACGGGGAGTTATTAAGGAGGTGACTGGGGAAGGGTACAAATATCAAGGGATTACTGAAGCTGACAAAGTAATGGAAAGAAAAATAAAGGAAGAGTTAAGGAAGGAAGGAATACCTAAGGCGTTCCAGGTTAGTGCTGCAATGCAAATTTAATACTCAAAATACATTCATGGAAAGTATTTCTTATGAGATATGAGGCTGGAGTGATAAACTGCCGAAAAGATAAACTGACTAGATAGGACAAAAGAAAGAGGAAAGTGTTGGTAACAGAAGCATGAACTCTATCAGTGATGTAGACAGGCTATATGTTAAATGCGAAGATAATAGAAGGGGTTTTATTGGTATTGAGGATGCAATTAGATCTATAAAAAACCAGTCTTGCTTGGTATTTGAAAGGTTGTACAAAGGAAATCCTAGAAATGGTAAGAGCGCATGGGAATTTGAGATGCACAGAGTCAGTTGATCCGCTTCTCTTTAAAAGAAGAAGAAGAAAGAGCTGATATAGAATTGGCATGACAAAGATATGTTCTTTGGGTAGTATGTGATAGAGCAGGCCTAGAAAGAGTGAACGAATGGTACAATGAAACACTTGAAAGAGTTAGTAAAAATGACAGCTGTCAGATCTTGTTGGATTTCATGATCTAATATGACAAGAATTTTTGTTGAGAGGAACCCAGCTTGTCGATAAAATGAGAAAGGAAGCAGTAATAAAAGACATTGCACTGCCAGGTGATAAAAGTGTGAAGGAGGAAGAAACACTGAAAATAGATAAATGCCAAAATCTAAAAGACGAGGTCATTAGGTTTTGGAAGTTGAAGAAAACTGGAGCTATCCAAGTTGTGACGAGGACACTAGAAGCTGTGTCCAAGGACTGTAGAAGCCATATTGAAAAGTTATAGCCGATGCAAAATTGAAAGTAATATAAAAAGCAGCACTGTTAAGTGCTGCAAGGATTCCGAGAAAGGTCTATTCAATTAAAGAAGAGGAATTCTAAAAGCTTTGATAGCTTGTTGCTGTCTGCGTTTAGTATGTGGTCTGTTGAAAGATATACCATGTCACGTTAATAGGGAAATAGTAGTGGTACTACTACTACTACTACTACCACTACTACTACTACTACCACTGCTACTATTGATGATAATAATAGGAGTAGGGAGTGCTGTAGTCATGAGTTGTTGCCATACAAAAACTGATGTTGCTATTTTTGGGAGGTTTTCTATTTTATCTCACGCTTATGTTTACAGTACATGTGCCTACTTTCAATTTATCTGGGTTAATGCTGGAGGCTGAATGAGAGTTTTTTGCTCATCCATCACTAGATGGTGTGTAATCACCCGATAATGATAGTAATTATAACTATTGTTATTATTATTATTATTATTTTTGTTGTCCACTATATGTCAGTGGTAATGTGTTCTCGGAGTTTGGCATCAACAAGATTTCTCAAATCTCAAGAACATTTTTCAGAATCCTGACAGAATGCAATAAATATCACAGTTTTTTTCAACTCAGCAACCGGTGTCTCTTTTCCGAGGTCCTTTGGTCTCTTCTTTACTTTCTTTGATCTTGCTTCAAGTGTTTCTATGACTATTGAGATGACTGTCACCCTCATGGCCAATAACGTCTTTATTATTCTTGCAAGATTTCTCAATCCTTTCTACCTCCTTGGAGTTTACTCTCGTATCATAAGGAATAGCAAAGTCAATGAGTTTATTGGATTTTGCTTCTTTGTTTATCAAAGCCATATCAGGACGTCTGGCTTCAATCACATGCTTATCCTGAATGTTAAAACCCTACATTATCTTACGTCTCTCAATTCCTTGTTCTGGTTCTGGTTGATGTGCGTATCACTTTGGATTTCCTTCGATCCAATATTTACGACACACTTCCCAATGGATTTGCTTTCAAACCCAATTGTGTCGACATTTGTGCTTGCTGTAAATAAGCAATAATAACTATCATACTGATAATGATAATTGGATCAAGAAAATGCCTATAAATGTCAGGGGGTCAAAGAAAGAGACAGACTCCAGAGTTCAGAGATAATAACAAAAGAAAAAAAGAATACCACAGAAGAATCACAATTGACATCAATAGTGAGATAAATGCCGCTTACAAGTTTGAAGCAATCAAAACATTAGTAGCTGTAGTAACATACAGTTTTAACATTATGAACTGGTAACTAATTGAAATAATGAAGATGGACATAAAAACAAAATATTGCACGAATGTACCACCCCAAGACTAACATGGAGAGAATACACTTATCAAGAAAGATTATGGAAAAGGACTGAATCAACTCAAATAACATACAAAACAACAACAATTGGATTTACATGGAAATGCTTTTATGGAAACAACTGAAGACGATTTGTTAAAACAGGTATTACAATATGAGAGAAACAAGAAGCTATATTCAGTGTCAAAAGAGTAAGTTTACGCAAGAATTAGACGTACTACCAGTGACGAGAAAAGACCAGGTATCAAGTACAAAATTTGCAAAGCAAACCAAATAGGAGGCAAAGAAATGTAGTCTGAAGAAGACGAAATCAAAATGGGAAGGCAAACGAATGCATGGACAGTAATTCACAAAATCAAGAAACCTGATGTGGATCAAGAACAGACCCAGCGATAGCAACGAAACACAGTACTGGAAGCTGAAAGAGGAGGATTGATGATAGCTTCACAAGACCTTCCTTCAAGATCTTACTGTCGTCGAATTATTAGTAATGAAACAGACCACATGTGCAGAATAACCAAAGAGCACGAGGAGACTATTGACCACTTAGTCTCAAGCTGGCTTCCAAATACAAAAGCCGAATACATCCACAGACATAACATGGAAGCATTATACATCCACTGGAACATATGTAAGTGCTACAAATTTCCATCAGCAGAAAAGTGATATGAACATCAGCAACAGTTTGTAACTGAGGAAGACAGTTCTGTTGGACATGTCAGTGAACACCAACTGAGAGGTTCTTTCAATCAAGCCTGACATCATTGTTAAAAAGACTAAATGACATATATCATGATTTTTGACTGTTCCTTTCTTAAAGAAATGTCACCATCAATGAACTGAGAAAACTATTTCAGTACAAAGATATCTAAATTGAGGCCCTAAAATTTAATGATAATAACAATTAGAACACTAATAGTGATAAAAGTATTCTAATAAAAATTATAATAATGCACAAGTATCTGTATATTTATTTATGTACTAAAATTAATCCATGTTTTGCCAAACATGTCACTACTCTCTTGGCAGCTATATCGGCAATACTAAACTGAATTCAGTGGTTACTTATATACCAAACCCTATGGATGTAATATAACAAAATAATAATTGGTAGCCAGATTATCCAACTTTTACGATGAATAAATTCCTATAATAATAAGTACTTTTAAAGTCATATTGATAAGTACATAAAGTAAGGAATACCCAATGTATTAAGAGACAGCAAGTAAACGGGAGATTGAAGAGGACCGGTTTCTTTCACCAGAGCAAGATGGTATGAGGATGAGATTACGGGGTTGGTAAACCATATGCTAATATCCATTTCAGCGATTACGACTCTCCCATTTCAGGAACGTTGCCACGGTACCATCTCTTAGAAGAAGTACACAGGAAAATAGAAGCTGACTTTAAGTATAAACCGTTAAAATTTCGAATTAATTTATCCTAGACATCCTTTGAAGCAATGATCTTTGATATATAGTGTTGAATCCACCACTGATGCTACCAGGAAGTGGAAGAAGAGTGTTCATCTCCTACAAAAAATAGGTCAAAATAGGGCAAAACTAATCCAATAGTAGGATTGTCCATATATTATATGACAAAGGCAGAAGCCTAAAAGACTGTTCAAGAGGCCAGCCACGACTTAAAAAAATAACAAAAGGGTTTCTTGTTAACTAGCGGTTCCTGTGTCCACTATCCATTGCAGAATTCTGAAAAGGAGCTAAATGAATTCCTCACATTTTGCCAATCTTGAGAATTCAGGCGAATGATGCACTTCAGTGGGTTCCTTTATGGAGTCAGAAAATGCAAGAGAAAATGGACTTGCCAACTATCAAGCTAAATTCAAAGATGAGGACACTACTACCCCAACTCTGACGAACAACAACAGGCCCTAGGAAAACCCTAATTAGGTTTAGAATTTACGTCTCAATAACTGTTGCAACAATGATTGGTATTAGCCTCTTAAGAAAACAAATATGTTCAATTTTTAATTTATTTAGCCCAAAATATATGCTAGTATAGTACCTTACCTAAATTGTAACAGCATTTTTAGAATTACACCATTTAACTAACTACATTAAATGTAAAAGTGAATAAAAAAATATCAGGCGCAGGAGAAAAACAAAGACACAACAAGGGAGTAATGAAAGAAGCAGATGTTTTTAAATCCTGAAAGTTTTCTGGATGAGCTTTTTAATAAAAAAAAGACAGGAGGATATTGCCCTGTCACAATGAAGATATCTGAATACTGACTTTCATCTTCCTTGTCGAGTAACCCTGTCTGGACTCATTTCAGAATTTGCTCGGTTTAGATAGACCCATGTTAAAAAGTGTACTTTTAAGCTTTACCCAAAATGTCACTCGAAAATGTTTGCATGTCTGGGTTACCATCCCTCCACTGCTTTTCCCAGGTTTTTTTTACCAAAATGGCAAAATTTTGTCGTGGATAATACTATCTTTGTATAAACTAAATATCTTTTGGTATTTTGACATTTCATGAAGTTGTTTCTGAGGAATTAATGATGAAAAGCCTGGTTGGATGGCTTTAGGTGCAACGTTGAGGAACAGATATTTTCATTTGGGTAGACTTGTTGAAATAACAGTGGACATGAAAAACAAATCAATTTTAAATGTTTTAAGATTCAGGATACAATTTCACTTGCTTAACTGAAAACGGTGTCCGTGAATTTGATGTACTAGTTATTATACTTATACAGAGGTAATATGTTTTTTAAAATATATTTGATAGGATATATTGTGCTATATTTCAAGGCTCAACATTTTATTGTTCAACGTTTGGGCACTACATAATTTAGTAATAGGATCACTATTGCTCAAAAGTCACCTTTAGAAAAAACAAAATATTTTTCATCTCCAAAATTCAGCATGCACTAAGAAAAGATTTGGATTCAGTTTCAATTTACTTGACAACTTTGACAAAACCTTCCTACCCCTCGAAAAGACTGCTGTTAGTAATGTGCTACAACTGTCTGCAAAATATCTAATTGTGAAAAGAATTTTTACTATAACGTTAATTTGTAATTAAGGAAGACTAGAGACATGCAGGTGTTTTCCCAATGGTGTCAACAAAAAATGCTTGGATGAAGGAAATAATGGAATGGTTATACACCGTGAAGAGTATAGTTATTTGGACGAAATGAGGTTTTCTTACAATAGCTAAGATAGTTTTCAAAACAATTTGGGTTGTCTGAGCAAAAGGATTTTCCAGAACTACCTCTCTTCAGGAGCTATGTGACCAGAAATGTTCATCTTTATTGTAAAAGCCAGTGCCTTAGATGTACACAGGCAGGAATAGGACTAGATGAAAAGTCTTTTAGGTATTTTTTATTGTTAATACTCTAGGGGACACAGCGGAGAATATTATTTGGAAAGTTAATCCTGACAAGAAAAATGTTGAGAGGAATCACAAAAAGAAATGATTGCCCTGCATTTGATTATAATAATAGCAACAAGATAGCTTAATGTTGTTGATTTATTCAACGTTGGTGAATATAACAATGTAACAAGTTGCTGTTGGAGGCCCCCTTTACCTTACTGAATGGGATTTCAATGTCAGGTTAAGAAACGTAAAAATTTGCATCCCTGGCACAGTTTTCATTCAATACATGTTATTTTAAAATATCGCTTTTTTTCTGAAGTTTAAATATAAACAGAAGGAAGCAGAAAAATTTGATACTTCCCAAATGGGTTCTGCAGACACATAAAGCATACCAAAAGGAAACAGACTTCCAGACAACTAAAATTTCCTCTCTTTTATAATATTAATA
The DNA here is from genome assembly GCA_003991215.1 of Morbakka virulenta. NCBI lineage: Eukaryota > Metazoa > Cnidaria > Cubozoa > Carybdeida > Carukiidae > Morbakka > Morbakka virulenta. The sequence continues at coordinate 4,044,044 of RDPX01000023.1, forward strand.
GGTGCTTATGAATCTAGGAAACGACCTCAGTTATAAAGGTGTGCCTATTGCTAGGGGCTCGTGCAAAAAGACATTTTACTTATTAAATTTCTATTGTGTGTTGTTTGTTGCATTATAAACAGCCTTATTATTTTCCTTATGGACTTGTTCGCTCAAGGTTGACATATTCTAGAAGCACACTATAGTTTATGGTGAAACAAAGATCTTGTTTAAGGACTCTGTCGAGGCTCGAATCTCGCACATATATATAATTAACTTTTTTCTGACCAATAGAAGAGATTTTGATTTTAATTGTGCTGAAACAGCGAACAATTAAACATAATATATATCAATTTTCCCCACACCTCTGGTAATTGTTAATCGGTTCAAGTGCCCTACATGTTCATTACGAAATCCCAGTTAATACTGAGGGCAATTTTAGTTGCATTAAGGCGTATTTATTGAGAAGACGTCAAGACGTCTTGGCTTTTAAAGGGAAATACCTTACGTAGGCTTTCTATATTTTCAAGAGACATGACTCTTTAATGAGATGACGTTTGAAAAATGAAGTTTTCAGCAAACAGAATGGAAATAATGGGAATTAATTTAATTAAGGCGGAGAATTTTTAACTCGTTTAAAGATATTCAACTACTTGTCTGTCTTCTAAATCTATCATCAAGAACTCATTGATTAGCTTTATCAAAAGTTCGGAAGCTGTCAAAAGATGAATTAGCTTATAGAAGTTGCAGCCATTCCTCCGCAATGTGATAATAGTTGATGGTTTCCCGTTACTTGAACCTGTAATGAAATTAGGGCAAACAGCAAAGATAAAGATATTTACTCATCGTTGTCAAGGGTAGACGATCAATCAATTTCATCAAGCTACAATTCGGAGGGGAAATGACCCAATTAAGAATAGAGTAGGCCATTTAGTTCTCAGGGAGCTTCTTGCAACTGTAAGACTAAAGATCCTTATGTCAAACTAACCGCAAAAGTTCATTGGGCCTTTCATACGTCTTCATGAAAATTGTAATTTCCTGCAAGTCTCCATATCTAAGAAGCAGTCTATTGTTACGATGGTCTGTACTAAAAGTAAGAATAAAAATATTTTAGGGTGCGATCAATAACTAAAAGGTTCAAGCGATGTGAAATCATCCAGCAATTATTCACTGACTGGATACTAAAAATCTTTTGAAAAAAAGAGTAGCTTTAAACTAACACAAATATATTTACTTTTTGTGTCAGTGTACACGTGTCATGAATTCGACTGCTGAAAATTTTATTTCATTTACAAACACATAATGTTTATTTTTAAGAGATTAAAAATTGGCCTGTTTTTTGTATATACTTTGTTATTTGTTTTCAGCATTTGTCTGTCCAGATGACTGCCAAGGCTGTCAAGAATCAGCAATTAGAACAAAACCCACTTTATAACGTGAATTTTAAACGTAAGGGACTTTTTTTTAGATACTTAAAAATTCTTTTCTTTGTAAAACCTTACTGCACCTTTTCTTATAAAAAACCACTCAAAGGTAGCTTATAATTGTTATTTGAGTTGGTGTAGTAGGTCTATGTTTTTATGTTATGTATTATTGCACGTTTATTATATATATATATATATATATATATATATATATATATATATATAAGATATGATAAGTTGGAAAGAATAAAAAAACTACACAGTCCATTTCGACAAGCCTGTTTCGTGATTTTATTCACTCTTCAGGAAATGTAAAACTCTGCATTTATGTATTGAGCACTTTAATACGGATAACCGAATCGAAAGCTTTATATATATATATATATATATATATTCAGAAGAGTGCAACAAATTTGTAAATTTAGGGTATTTTTTATCAGAATCTAATTTCTCACAATATCTATCAAACTTAATAACATAAGAACTTGTTTAAGACAAATTCCAAAAATAATTGGGGTTTATTTNATATGATAAGTTGGAAAGAATAAAAAAACTACACAGTCCATTTCGACAAGCCTGTTTCGTGATTTTATTCACTCTTCAGGAAATGTAAAACTCTGCATTTATGTATTGAGCACTTTAATACGGATAACCGAATCGAAAGCTTTATATATATATATATATATATATATTCAGAAGAGTGCAACAAATTTGTAAATTTAGGGTATTTTTTATCAGAATCTAATTTCTCACAATATCTTTCAAACTTAAGAACTTGTTTAAGACAAATTCCAAAAATAATTGGGGTTTATTTTTAAATCTTGGGTGTACGGTTGTTCAGTTTTATGATTCCACAAAACCTTGGTTGCGGTCTTCACTGAAAAAAACCTGTTTATGTGCTGTTCCGTGGTACTATTTTCAGGTACTCAAAAGGTGATTGAAAGAAATTCTTTCTGTCTTGGCTGGTACCCCTCTGCAGTACTCCCTACTTTTTAGAACACTTCAAAATAACTTTACTACTTTTAACGGGATCTGAAAAGAAATAATTACTGATGTTCAAATCCACCAGTCTTTTCCAATAGTTCTTCATTTACGGTTGAAAACCTATCCGTATCTTTTCACTATCATCGTGCAAATTTTGCCTTTTTCCTTCACAAGGAAAATGGCAATATTATCAACGAGTTTTTATACCTGGAGAAACATCTGGGACTTTAATTTGCACCCGAGTTGGAAATGGAACTCTTTAATTACGTTAAGCTATTCTGTGAATTTAGTGGCAACATCAAAAGACTTAATCCCAAGAAATATCCTCAAGTAATTGATGAAGTTCACTCCAATCAGTCTGACTCAATTAAAAATCTTAAGGTCATGTGGCTTGTGAACAAGACCTTGAACCATGGTCTTATCCTCTAGCAAAACGTGACCAGTAGACACAGTAAGGGGTAAAGGGCCAAAGAGGAAACTGTTCAATGGTCAGGAACAGAAATCAAAAAGAAAAGAGGAGTGAACCAGGTTATATGACGACCATTAAAGTCACCAAAGACAAAGATATTAGCAGTGTATAGTTTGTCCAGAGCCTTACCAATGGAGTCCCATACTGCTTTACTAGCTGAGCTTAAATCAGAAGAGGAAAATCGATACAAGAACAATACTTAACAAGTGGTCTGAAGAAGAGGAAGGTCAAGGAATATAAAAGTTTATTTTTAGCTTCAATTTCTATTACTCAAAGAGCTTGATAATCCTGTCAAACATAGATAGCAAGAGGATGAAGATGATTTGTTGAGTATAGTCGAAAGAAACGTAAAGAGCCGTCATTTTGAAGGTCCCATTTTTGTTGAGGCTTGTCACATAAAGCGTAAGAATTTGAGGAGAGTCGGAAGTTAAGAAAGCTTTTAGAAACGAAAATGAGAATGAAGACCTCTTACATTACTGCAAGCTGAGGAGAGAATATTTTATGAACATGACATGTTTTTCTGGGATTGTATAGAGGCAGTATTGCCACATATTGAGTCTACAGTCTCTGATGAGGAGCCAGTTTTGGGTCTGGAGATTCTTTGTTCCCCCTGACTGTTCAATGTCTGCCAGGTACAAGAGACCTTTCGTTTGAATGCAGCTGGCCTAAGAAAACCAAAAAGTAGAAGTAGCTATCTGAAACTGTCAGCTAGACACAGGCTATCAGGAAGTTGACTAACTGAGTTCCATGGAAATGGAGGTGGTATTAAAGGAAGCGACACTAGACGCTCTTTACCTCATATTGGTTTTATAAAAGAGGGGTGGAAATCTAGGTCAGTAATATATGTGTGGTTTGTTGTTCCATTCGTTTTGACAATAGATTATTACTATTTTATCAGGAAGCTAGGAGTATTGAAGCATTGATTAGTGTCCTTTTCACTGATGGAGAAAATATTGAAAGTAAACTTGGTACACTTATTAAAATATTTTTAGCAAAGACTTGTAGTGCTGATGTCTTACTAATACCTGAGATATTTCTTGGGCATAATGAAGCCAAATTTAAAGCAAATAATCTTTTTATTGCTTTTTATAAGGTTTGTTAAAAATCCTGTAGCACACTTTTGACTAAACTATTTGATTGCGGTTATTTAAAACTGAGAGAGATATGACTGAAATTCCAATTTCATGTGAAGGTAGCAAATAATGGCTAGAAATTTTTAGATCACCATCAGATAGAAATATACTCTTAGCTGATGGATATATTTCCCCTATCTGATTAGGAAGAGCTTCCCTGCAGAAGGCATTTGTAGTATAATGAGTTTTTTTGCGGAGTGAATTACAAACTAAAGCCATATTTATATGGATCCAAGAAAAATTCTTCCTTTTGAGTGGAGTTAGAGTAAGAGATTTTAAATGTATGGCGTTTAAGATAAATAGCTGCTGAATATAGTAAAGTTGCGACAAAATATATAACATTGAAATCATTAACATCGAAGTACAATAGACTAGACTTAACAAAAATGATGTGTAGGAACCTAGCTGCCATTCGTGTTGGACAAAAATTCAAAAGTTGCTTCAAACATATGAGAACCAGATACAAAGCAGATACAAACTGAACTGAAATGAAATGAGTTGTAAAAGTAAAGAGCTAAAGTTTAAACTAGTAATTGTTTATTAGCATTAATAGTGCCGATTTGAGATTTGTTAGAAGACCAGACCACATTTATCGAAACCTAGATATGTTAGTATACCAAAAAAACCCCATCTGTAACCAAGTTTTGACTTGTTTACAGATAGTGGCATATCTTTAATTAATGAGACTTTAAAAGGAGTAGCTTTAGTACGTTCAGCTGAAATAGTAAGTTCAAGGAAGAAAAGTTGGTAGCCATCAATAAAAAACTTGGATTTGTCTAAATTTAGTCCACCTTTTCATGTTAAGTACAAGGCAATGATGAAGCTACAAGACTGATCAAGAAACAAGGATGATACTATAAAATATTGGTAGGGAGTTAGTAAATGAAGAGAAAATGAAAGATGACATTGAAGACGGGAATAAATATTTAAGAGACGTAGAGAAGAGAAAAAGAAATGAAAGAAAAATTGAGAGCAGAGTACATCTAAAAATACATTCAAATATGTCTATTTCAAAGCTAAATGGAGCGAGTTCAATCACAATCACATTCTTTAGGGTAGTTTTAACCAATCGGTATCGCATTTGTGTAATCAGACAGACCAATTAAAAAATGTGAGAAATGTATAGATAAACCAATGACTTTGGTCAGTATGCTAAAGCCATCAACTAAAGACAGATGTAACAGATAGCTTTTATACCAAGCTCAAAGTTGAAGAAAAAGAAAGGGTATTTTTAGAAGACTTTGTGATTATAGATGACAATTTCTTTGGGAATGTATACAGATGCATGTAAAAAAGATGTTGAAATCAGTGAGGAAAGGTAAGCTTTGAGAAGGTAAAAAGCAATGCAAGAAAAGTGAGTAAATAAATTTAAAGGAAAAAGGTCTCTTGTCAAGTATTACAACATATCTTCAAGGATAACCAACTAAAATATTTCTAATTGTCCTTTTAATTTGGACCTGATAATCTTACGTGTGGCTATCTTGGAGCCTTATTCTTCAACAAGGGACAGTCCGAATGGCTTTTACTCGTGTAAGCTTTGCAAACATATTTGTGGTCCTTTCGGAAATTTAGCGCCTAATCTTGAACCAATAATTTTTCTTCTGTGTAATTTGGTTTTGTTGTTAATTCTTTTCAAAGCAGTTTTATAAAAAGGACAGATTATAAATGATACTGTTTTTTTGTTTCCTTTTAGTAAAAAGAGTATTTTTTTATTTGCTAAGCATTAAGTTTTTTTATAGCCAATAATTAATTCTGTTATATTTTGTTCAACTTTGATCAGCTGATTTACGTTTCTGCCTGCTTCTGTTTTTAACAGGACTCAATTGTAGTAATGAGCACTGCCACCACGCCTTTTTAATTATCGAATGTAGAGTATGGAAGTGGACGATGTCTCTCTTTCTTCAATTAGTATGTTTACTCTAGGCCATGAGCTTTAGATTGATCAAGCTAATGAATAGTCTTTGCAACTAAACTTGGATTTATGATTATTTTTACAAAATAACAAAATGTGATCATTTTGCGGAGGAAACTTTGGCAAAGAAAGACCGATGTCATTTAGGGAGAAATTGATAGAAATCAGTTTAGCAAAAATACCTGACTTTTCTCTGAAGGACAGAGAAAATCGAATACTGTCAGAGTGGAGGAATACTTTACTTGCCAGAATTCAAAACACTACTGTAAATCTTCGAGAAATTTCAAATTCCAAGTCTTTGAGTAAAAATAGATTCTCAGACTCGTGCAGGGTAGCAGGATTTAGTACCAGAAATTATCTTTTGCACGCTTTGCTAGCTTTTCGGAAAGAAACCCGTGATTTAGGAGCTCCATCAGATTGAAAGTGATATACAAATGCTTGCGATGAGCAACAGCAAAAGAAAGAATGAGCATTGAATCTTGGGGGAGAATGAGAATTGACTTTTCAACTACGGCTGAGTAGAAATGTTTCACTTACCATCTTGTACTATTCTGCAATTTGGTTCCAGGTTCAGAAGCTCATTTGCTAAAGAATAAACCCCATGGAATATCACCAAGAAACTGACGAAATCCATCCTGGTCAGCCTGACTAATTTTAAAAGTCTTTCGATTATATGGGTTATCAACCAGATTTAAAAGAGCTACCATAATCTCAAAGTGACAACACATAATCAAAAGATCCAAAAGGAGACAAAAATGAAACTGTATAATACAGGAGAACAAAAGTCAAAAAGAAGTGTGAAAGTAAAGATTCTTCTACGTCTGGATCAAGGAATCTTGTTAGAAACTCAATAAGCTAAACAAGAGTACGGGCAAGAGCGAAGTTCTAAGTAACTTTGCCTAGCTGTCAGTCCGGCTAGAATGACTTAACCAGTACATGTGATGACCATTAAAATCACTAAAGACAAAGATGTTAGCAAAGTTATGCCTCTTCCACGCCTTTATCAATGGCGTTTAATACTGTCTCAATAACTGATCAAGAATCAGAAGAAGGAAATCGATACAAGAAAAATAGGTAACAAGTGGTAGCAAGAGACAATCTAAGCACATGAAAGAAAAATTGAAACGAAGGCCTCTAACATTACTAAAAGCTGAGGAGGGAATATTCTTTTAAGATAACAGGTTATTCGGGGTCTGTGCAGAGCCAGTACTACCACATCTCGAGCAAGTATACACTCTCGAATATGGAATCAGTATTGGGACCTGAGATTCTCCACACTCCATACCCCCTGACCACTGTCGTTCTGCCGGGTACTTGGAGTTATATGATTGATTAAACATCTCATAGGAATAAGAAGCAATAGATGTCTAAAACCATCATCTAGACCCATATTATCAGCATGCAGACAAACTGAGCCCTGTGGTGAAGGGGGTTGTATTAAACGGAGCGACAGCAGTCTATCACGCATTGCCCTCATAAGAGAGAAGTGATGATGAAGTGACACTGCCACTGGTGTTTTATCGCGACAATCTTTAGGAGAGTTGTAAGCCAAGGATAGAGGACTGACAACACATCAAGACAAGAACTTCGAATTTAAAGTCTCAGAGATGGACTGAAACTGATCATGCCGTTAAAGCCAACTTCCCTTAGTTCATTTATCAAAGACACAAACAGTAAAATTGGTCTACTCATTGACATGGCAGTACCAGTTGATGAAGGTACCTCTATTATTAAATTTGAATAGATTTCCAAGTATAACGACTTGGAAATTACAGTTTGTCCACGGTTGTTTTCTATGGCAGAATATGTAATATATAGTTCCAAAAATTATGCTGAGACGTTTAAAATGACAATAACAACAACAACAACAATAATAATAATAATAATAATAATAATAACAATGCCCTGATAATTACACCAGGCATTGACTATTACTGTCAGCACATGGCGTAGCATCGTAAGACGTATGACCTCTGATCTAATTGACTGGTGGGGTACACGAACTAGTTTTGCCTGGTAATTTTGAATGGGCTAGATCAAACATTCCCGCTCAAACCAGACTTTGCAGTCCGTTGCATGACCTTAACCAGTCGTGCATGTCCCGAAAGAGCTGACACATCACGCATTTCTGTTTAACGAGCGGGAGTAGTGGGGGGGGGGGCATTATATCTAGGTGTCGTGAGCGTGGATCTCAGGTTCTAAAGGGGTGAGTACCGAGTTTACACTTGTTACTTAGTCCTGAGGTCTTGGGTGAAGCCTCGCCACGGAGACCGTTTTAAGCAGAATGGGTCACCTGAACTGCAAAATCTAAACAGGCCCCACCTGCAAGGTCATGTGTTGTATTTTTATTAACATCAATTTGTCACACACACTTAGGTGTGATGTGTGTACCAAGCTGGCCCTTATCGGGCTGAGAGTCGGGTGGGTTTGCTGGGGTTTCTACTCCTGAGTCCTTTGTGGGCTCGTATTGCTCCGCCACTAAATAATAATAATAATAATAATAATAATAATAATAATAAACAAGATTACGAGTTGCATGTTATATGGCGAAGTCAAATAACCAATGGATTGAAGCAGCATGGATAAGAGAGATGAAAAAGGAGAAGGACGCGATAGTAACAGAATCAGTCATGACCATGGCAGAAGCAGGAGTCAGATTGCAGTTTGAAGGAAGATCAATTAGGATTGATGATAGAGTGATTGAGGAAGAAAGAGAATGGAAACCTACATGGCAAAATGTCAAGACTAGCTTACAAAAAGGTACGGAAACAAAAAGGATTGAAGACTACAAGATCAAAGAACAGCAAAGCCAATTTTATCAGGAACAAGAAGAAGAGTGTCATATTTGGCTCAAGCAGAACCTACACAGCAGAAAAACTGCAGCAATCATGATGATGTTAGAGCAGATGGTGGAGACGAGAGCTTGGAAGGTAGCGCGAGGGTTGATGGATGATCGACGATGTAGATTGTGTACAGAGAAAGAAGAAACTGTTGAACATCTTGTTGCTGGATGCAAAGTACTAGCAAATAGTGAATACCTGGCGAGACATAACAGAGCATTGATGATCATGACAAC
>RDPX01000023.1:4054160-4069466 GCA_003991215.1 Morbakka virulenta
AATGCAAAAAACAATATTAATAGATAGCGAAACAATAATTCGAAAGGTGTTTTCAGGACTAATACAAGATATTGATTGATATAAATAAGCACGTTATGAATAGAGTTTTGTTTATTTAGTTTTAGATTATTTTTTATTTTTTATTTTTTTATTTTTTTTGTTTTTTGGTTTTTTTTGTTACATAATCAGATTCGAAACTTCCCTTGCGCTGAGTAAGGCTGTCTCTTAGGTTTGAGAATGGTTGTTTCATGTATCAGAACATGTTTTGTATTTTTAACTGGCAACATTTGGTAGTTATGTATTATGGCTTGTACCAAAGCTTTATTCATTCAAAATAATAATAATAATAATAATAATAATAATAATAATAGTAGCAGTAGTAGTAGTAGTAGTAGTAGTAGTAGTAGTAAATAGGTATGTGAGACTTTTGAATACAGGCAGACAGAGTTATGGTGGCAAGAAGGCTTGATATGCTTATAGGAGACAAGAAAAAAAACAACAAATGCCACAGTATAAACTTAGCTGTCCTACACGGTACCAGGGCTGGAAACGAAACAGTAAAGATATTGAAGTACCCTGGATTAGCAAGGGAAATGAAAGAACTTTGGAACAAAGACGTGGAAGTCATTCCAGTTATAATTAGCTCATTAAGAATACCATCAAAAGCAATGGAAAAATCACTTGTTATTACCAAAGCTCAAGAACATTAAGTCAATGGTCAATTTACGTAATGGACAACAATTGAAATCAATGTGTACCGGGGAAAAAGGAATAAAAAAAGATCTGAACTCATCACTCTTTTTACAGTAATGCATACTTTTTCGTACCTCAATAGGCTTAATATTCTCACTTTAACAATGTGTGTTAAATCTTATCTGCTAGATCTCCAGGCTAAAATAAACTGACCTACTCTACTTCATAAAACTAAATTACTACGTTACATCACTAGTCTTACAGCAGATAGCTTGCACGATTCTCTAAATTTAGACTTAAAATATAATTATACAGACAACATCTGAAAGTATAATTTGCCTAACAATCCTACATGGCATAGCATGAAGGATTACATTACTTGAGATCTCAACTTATCGAGAAACATATGCATATCATAACATACCTTCCCTTTAAGATAATTGGCATCTATGATGCTGATTATAACGAAACAAAAATGATATGAATAACTAAAGATTTCTGATTGTTTACTTAGCATTAAATTGTTCCAATAAATCACTAAGCATAATATCAGATTCAATCCTTTGTGTTAATCCGTTACTAAATTTGACATAGAATTTGTTATTAACCTTTGTCCAGATTTTTTGCTTCTCATCTTATCTCAGACTTCGATAATATCGTTACGGTTCTATTCATTTCATTTGCTCTCTTGACCTCCTTTAAACTGACTCCTTTTATTCGTATTTGCTTGTTCCCACCCATCTTTATATCGACATTACTTTCTACAATTATCCTAGCAATGTCGTATGGACCTTTCCATTGTTGATGGAGTTCCGTTCAAAGGTTCTTATCATGGCGTTTCCTTTGACGTATTTGTTCTTTCGAGAATTATTCTTTTTCTATTTCTTATACTACTTGACTTTGATCGGCATAGTTTTTATCAAATCTTGAAAGTGAATTCTTGTAGGTGGCTTCATATCTAATGGTGAGGTTAATTCTGATCCAACCATCAGATATGCCGAAGTATGGTACGTTATCGAATAAGGTGTTGTTTGGTAAGCGAATACTAGAGAACCAAAATAATAGTTACAGATATTAGATATTTTAAAAATCCTTGAAACAAAGTTCGGCTTTGATGTTCATCTTATCCGTTCATGTTGGGCGGAAAGCGAGCGTATATATTTTATTTACTTTACTAAACAGGTAGAAACCTGTTTAGTAAAGTCCTTAACATGCCTTGCAGTAAAATGCCATGTAAAATAGCAAAATGTAAAATAGCAACAGTTTCAGTTTCTATGTTGTCAAGAGAATAGACTATAGTCCAGCAACTAAAATGGTCTCCGATAACAATTGACCTAGACAACGGCCTTACGAAACTTACAGCTACAATTTCCAGTCATCTAGATGTCGTAACAGACTTTATAGGTGTCTTGCCGGTAGACTTTGCTATTTTGAATTCTGCACATTCTTTGTAGGCTTTTACAGCCTTCTTTATATCATGCGTCCTGGTTGACCAGAATTACTTTTACTGCATATTTAAGTAGGTCCAATAGAAACCTGTGTGTCCGACATTGACGATTGTGCATCATCTGGCCAATTTAATTCTTTGGTAATTCAAGTTGTCTCGTTTTGAATTTTAAGATAAATTTTCTATACAAAGAGTTGTCCTCTGTCATACAGTAGTAATATTTTTCTGATGTCATTTTTTAAAGTAGCTCTTTATCTTGTGGCATTATAAGTTGCGTTAGGTATAAAATCAAAACTAAAAAATAACTCTTATTGCCGGACCTCTGGATCGAGCATCTGCGTTTTCATAGAGGATTCCAGATCAATGAACAACTTCAAAATCTGATCTTTATATTTCGTTCATACATCTCGCAATCAAATTATTTAGTCCATTCGTTGGTTTTTACCATCTAAGGGGCAGTGATCTGATACCTATGTAAAATGTCTGCCGTACAGATACGGATATGAATACTTTAATGCCTATACTATTAATACACCTTTCCTTTGTAAAACAGTGCACTTAAGTTCGGATGATGTCGGCAGACTAGCTGCGTAGGCGATCACTACTTGCTTCTTGTGATCTTATAAAGGCCCCATCTCTAGGAAGGTTACCAATAAAGCCTGAAAAGGCCATTCTCTACTTAAAACATACAACCCGACTAGATGCCTTGTATTTCAAAATATCAGAGTCTTATAGATAGAGGAGTTAAGCTTGGGTCTCATAATTGAAAGCTATATTATCATTGTTTCGCTTCACTGACCAGATGGCAGTAATAAATCTTTTTGTGTTTTAGAAACAGTAACCATACTTTCAATGCCTGATTGAAGTAAAGCATATAATAAATCGATGCGAGGGAAAAACCGGTTGAACAAATCTAAGAAAAAAAAAAGTGGAGTCTTCCAACCACCAGGCCTTTTGCTGCAGATATATAACATCCCTCCCACTACCACATAATCTTTGCATAAAACAAGGTTTTAAAGCATCCCTCATATAAAAATACAGTTTGCAGCTGTGCCCTTATTTCCATGGTATAGACGACCCTTGAGAAATTCTTTATGAAGTGAGTCCTTCTAGAGCTAGTTTGCGTTTCGGGGACGGAATAATAAATAAAGAACGGTGAGATGTTTGCTAGAAAATCTTCACAACAATTATTGATGAAGCTGATTGCTGCTTGGTTAAATGAAATTGATGTCCATAACAGTGTACACAGTATTTGAATATTCTTTGCTTATCTTAACTTTTACAGTTCATGCCCTTCCCCCCCTCCACCTCATAACGATTGCTCTCTTATATACCTGAGCTACTTGCCTTCCTCTGATTTTATATGAGCTAAATTCATTCAATATCATTTCACTTTTACCAGCAGATTGTTTTAGACAAGTGGACGTAACCGTCAAGTTTTTAAAATTTATTTCCTTTTTCAACGTAGCTTGAACTGATTGAGAGAAGGATACCTTATATGAGTCGTACGCTTGCTATGAAATAAAAGGAATTTTCTGTATTTTATTATGAATTTTATTACAAATTTCCAACATGCAATCAAAAAGTTCATTTTTAATAATATGGTTACTTTGTTTGAATATTGTTGCATTATCCAAATGATCTGCAAGTTAACNTGCTCTCTTATATACCTGAGCTACTTGCCTTCCTTTGATTTTATACGAGCTAAATTCATTCAATATCATTTCACTTTTACCAGCAGATTGTTTTAGACAAGTGGACGTAACCGTCAAGTTTTTAAAATTTATTTCCTTTTTCAACGTAGCTTGAACTGATTGAGAGAAGAATACCTTATATGAGTCGTAAGCTTGCTATGAAATAAAAGGAATTTTCTGTATTTTATTATGAATTTTACTACAAATTTCCAACATGCAATCAAAAAGTTCATTTTTAATAATATGGTTATTATCCAAATGATCTGCAAGTTAACTTAAAAATAATTCTATCAGATCCAAACATACACCACGTTTTGCAGTGCCACTATCATCGTAATATACTCGAAGGGAAATTCACAAGCTCTATAGAATATAAGGCAGTTTATAATTTCTTTTTAAAATGCGATGACTACTATCTACTTTTTCACTACGCCGATGAGCATTTAAATAATAGCCTTCTTTTAATGAAGAAATAATATCTACTCCACCATATATTTGCAGTTGTAGTTTATTGTTAATCTGCTCTGACGATGATTCTTACTTTCTCAAGAGCTTAGGAGAAAGTAGACAGCAGGCAGAAGACAGTAGACACTACAGAGCAGTTATTTAACGTATCGCGCAAGGTAATTTACTGGCAAATAGCAGACAAGCAAAACGGACAATTTTACGTTTTCCTTAAGACTTCAGCAAAGCTTTCCATCTAATTAAGCAGTAGAAATAGCAGCAGCAGCAGCAGGGTGTATATTGTACTTTACTCCACCTGTCCAACTTTGTCGTATGGGGATGTCCCATGAATGATGTTGGTCTAGGCCTTCACTTTAAGCATTTCTTGAATTAAGAGCTCAGGAAAAGGATTTATAGGAGTAAATCAACTTTGTTCAAAGCTATAAATACCTTAGTGCTTAATTTCGGATTTTATTTACTAAAGGTTCTTACTTTGGAAGAGAGAAGTTGAATATTGACAAAATATTAATTGACTTTTTAATCCATTTCCAAATGGGTTGACTCTTCCCCACATTTCTATCAAATTCTTTTAAATATTATTCACAAATCATTTTATACGATATGTAGGAATTCAATTAAATTCTTACGGCTTTTTAACACCAGTCACACACATGTTGCTTAGTGATACGAGTCAATCTGATTACAAGACTTGTGTGACTAAACAAAATTTCTATGGGCTACAATTAGTCATAGCATTGATTGAAGACTGTTGACCACTGGATTAAAAGTTAGGGCTGTCTTGACGCAGGCCCCGGCGGGTGCACTCCGGCATAAAAAGTGGTATTCAACCTTGTTCCTAATTTCACTGAGAGAAGGGTGTCAATTTGTGCCAACAATAAGACCAAGGTTTTTCAAAAAATAGTGTTTTTCTGGGCCGTAGTCAGAGAGTAAAGGAAAAAGCCTCCTCTGTGGAACACATGTCCAAAGCAACTTATCGAGCTAATAGCATATATCTTGTAGACGACACTTGCATTTGAAAAGATTTATCATTAAAAATGAAAAGAAGTCAGTGTTTTTTCAGTGAAAAGGGATGGGTTTAAAAGGACAATATTAGTGAAAGGATATTTTTATCAAATATTTTGAATTAGGACGAGTACCACTTTTTATATAGGACTGCACCCGTCGGAACGCAGGAGCAAGCATGTATTGTGCTCAGTTGAACAAGCAAATACAAGCATAATCAAAATCATGATAAGCATGGTAGATGAAATTAGTAATGTATAGCAAGAGACCACTGGTTCCTGTTTGCTTATTTTCCAGCTTTATATAATAAACATGTGCTGTAAATTTTACTTGAAAGAAATTGCTATAAAAATTATTTTACCTGAAAATTTCTGTGTGGCTGAAGCCTGATCAGCACCAGTGGACAAGCCGCCACTGACATTGCATGTAAATTGTATAAGATTGCATAGACTGACTAATAGCGTAGACATGATAATGTAGCCAGAACTCTGTCAAAATGACTTTGTTAATGGGGTCATGTAGAAGAACGGAAAGCCAGAAAGGGTCATGGAGGATAATATTGTCCAAATACCTTAAGACTTTGATATCCAAACAGCTCATGTGATTAGACAAAGAAAGCCAGACAGTTTATTCTTGACAAGAGTAAAACTAAGTGGCACATCATTTACACAGTAGATAGCAGTTTCCAGCGAAAAGAGCGTAGTCAGAAAGTTGAAAGAGAAAGCAGAAAATTATAGTGGACTGAAATAGCAACTAAAAAAAATATGGAGCTAAAAAGAAGTTAGCCCATATACCTATTGTAGTACTTTTATTGAGAATAGTGTACTTCAAATACTAGCTTTTAAAGTTGGAGTTGAAATTTAATTAGAGCTGCTCCAAATATCTGCTTTCCTAGCAACAACATGGATGGCGAGAACTATGGAAATCTAAAGGTGCTGGGTGTAGCTTACCTTACCTACTACTATTTTTACTACTACTACAAGTAGCAGTAGAAGTAGTAATAGCAGCAGTAGTGTTCTAATATTTTGGAAAAACCTTATAAGTATTTTGCAGCCAAGATTTAATCTGTAAAAGTATTCCATGGTTATTCATGTCCTCAAACGCTGCAAATTTATGAAAGAGAAATCACCGTACATGCTTTTGTCAGAGTGCACATGAGTTGGGTTTCATTGCAAATAACTTCATAGAGTTTAGGAAAAATTTCCCCTCCTTTGGTGTTGGTCAACGTGCATTATAATGAATTTTGTTTTATGGACAGCCTACTGCAATTTCAAACTCTATTGTAGATTAACAGAAGTTAATATTTTATTACGGATGGAGGAGTCCACTGGGTTTAAATTACATTTGAGTGTATCGTGTTTGGGTGGACGCTTTAGATTACGGAATATGGATCTTTGGCTAGAATTTTGTTACTTGCTTTTAGCTGGAGACAATTTTCAGCCCGAATGGTGTGCGAGGAAAACTTTGATCATAACAAACTTCTCAGGTTAAAAGGAAGATTATTCTGAAGAAGAGTGTTTGTGGCTTTTTTATTATTAAAACCCGGAATTTCTTTTTAATTTGTTTCGGAAGAACACAGTATGACAGTGTTTTATTATACTAGCTTTCAATGGCAGATTATGCAAGGAATTTCGAACAATTAACGTAAAGTGTTTTCTTGCTGAGATAAGCTTGGAACTTTTCTTTAGTTCAGTGTTTTAAAGTAGCTTTTTAGAGTCACCTTGCACCTTAATAAAATTAATTTAACACTGATATTTTGTTACAGGAGGATTGACGGTTATCAATTACAAATAGAAAAAAGTAACAAAGGTGTTTTTATTTTTACTTTATTTTTCAGAGAAACTGACATCAACAAGTTATATATTGGTTTTGAAATACGTTATTGTTACATTTATCTCAGACATCTATTGTAATACAGAAAAAACTGTTTCCTTGGTGATGAATAAGAACAAGACATTTTTCATGGTTATTTTCCTTATCGTTCGTCATGTATTTCTCACGATAGTAGCTAATTCAGTTTGTTCAGGAAAAGACCCCATATGTTTCAACAAAAAGTGTTTCAAAAATTTTTTCTCCACGATAAAGAATGAAAATGGTTTCATTTTTATATTCTGGAGTCAACTTTGGGAGTAGAAACCTTGGGCTAATGTTCAATCACGTTTATGTTTATTCACATTTTAGACAAGGGACAACAACTTTCTTAATTAGATTAAAATATATTACTATTTTAAAAAGACAAACATGTATACAAAATTCTTTATGCAGGATGAAGAATGAAAATGGTTTAACTTCTTTAGTCTGCAATTAGCTTTTGTTAAACAAGAGTAGAAACCTTGGGGTAACAGTGTTCAATCACCTCTTGGGCAAGGAAAAACAGCTTTATAATTAGAATGGATTTACAAGGAAAGCTGTATTCGAGAAGCAGACCAGGTATCAAAACTTTTTGCCTATTAAAAAATTATTTCTGATTTTACAACATTTTTGTAATTCCCACCACGGCCATACCTTTTAAAAAGTTCAAACAAGACCAATTTACAATTGCTTGTTGATCACAAATGTATTTTTTTTCTAGATTGGCTTTGGATACCTTTATGAAAGTAAAGAAGTTACCCGAAAATAAATGTTTTTTCCTTGGACACTTTTTTATTTCCTGACAGCTTTTGAAAACTTTGTCTACAATCTATTGTGTTATTTTAATCTTAATAGAGACGACAGTAACAAAAACCCTACACGTAAACAAAAAAAGCCTCCTTTGCTGAAGGTAAAAAAAACAGGAAGAGGAAATCAGGAGAAAACGTTATAGAAGGGTTTTTTTAAACGAGCCTGTTTTTTTTTATTTCATTCTACTCTTTCTTGCACAGAAAAGATAAAAAAAAATCCTTTCTTGGCCATCTGAATTTAAATAAAAATGAACAAACGACACTGATAAACATGACAAAATACATTATCAATTATTTCTCTAGTGTTTCTTAATCCCTACTGATATACTCTTGAGAATGAGAGAAGACTGCACATTACAGTGATGTGATGTAATACAAAAGGTATGGGAACTAATCAGAGAAAGAAAAGTAAAATTGGCTTCAAGTGTTACTTTAGAATAAGTGTGCTACCACCCAAATCTGAAATTTTCCTCATGTTATGAACTCAGATTCTGGTTTTACTTACATAGGTTGCCAGGTAAATCATCAGCTAATAGTTTTTAACTTATCAGTCAAGATATTTTACTACAAAAATACTTGAGAGGCAACTGATCGTTAGACATCTATAAACTCCAAGTGGAAGTGACGGTAATTGGAGTTTGTGTTTAATAAAAGTAGGCAAAGCTCTACTCTCGGCATCTTAAATCCTCTTAAGAAGCAGAAATGAAAAACTAACAGCACTGATTCCTCCTGAGATTGGAAAGTAAGGAACAGAGTGATGGAAATAATTTACAGGGCTGAAATGTCTCATATTCTTCAGTAACCACAGTGTTTATTACTTTTATTCTGACTTTACGAACATGGATGCATCTATCTACGATTATTACTAACTTCGTGTTATTAAAATAAATCACTAAAATGCAGGTATTAAAAGCATAAACCGACACATTCCTTGCTATAAGGCTATGAAGCAGTAGCAAATGAAGCCTTTCAATGTGGTGATTACGAGTCACAACACAACAGTCTTTTCAAGCTGCCACGTGTCAAGGGGTGGCAGTTTCATTGTACTTTTACAATCCAATTGACCTTGTAAAGCCAAGACATAGCTCATTAGTTTTCAGTTTTGCTTGTCTAGCTGTATATATTTCTAAGCACTACACATATATTAAATCCTACAACTAACCATTTTATCACATTATCCGATGTGTATTGTCAATGGAAACTTTCCATTTTAGACCTACTTTTCGAAGTATTTTGTTTCATGTTTTTATTCTGAACAGAATATATTCAATTCAAAAATGCTCGTATTTTTGTTTTTTTTAATTGATATGTCTTAGCAAATAAATCTGTTGAACGCTGGTATTTGGTTATACAGGGATCCAAAGGTATCTGATACGAACTTCCTGCTCTTACTATTTTAAATTTTTATTTATACTTATTTTTACTTTTTATTTATACTCATGCCACAGTTACCTTTTATATGGTACCTGTGGCATGAGTATAAGTAACAGGACAAAATAGGAACCTTATGACACCTTATCACCACAACCTTCTTTATGAATGTGAAATGATAAACCAAGAGATTGAAAAAAAAGGCGTTAATGGTACCGGAACGTTATGTGAATGTGCCACGCCCGGCAGGTGTCTCGTGGCGCAGCAGCACTGGCCCTGTCGTCATCCTGCGACTGCAAGGAGAAAGTGGACATATGAGGTGAATGCGCTTGTGATCGAGTGTTATTTGGTTAGCAAGCCAGTTGACAAAAATGCTAAACCCAAAAGAGGATATCGACGACGAATACATCGAATCTGGAAAGACAGAGGGTTATTTCACATCAGTGAACAAAATCTGTGCAATCAAGCAAGAGCAATACGGAAGAACGAATGGTTGACAGCTGTTCAGATGTAAATGATAAAACGAAAAGTTTACGATCGTGATAAGAATGACGAAGGGTTTGAGGAAACTGAACCTGAGGGAGGCAACGCTATTGAACCAGATGTAGTGAATGCAGTAGAAGAAATTGAAAACTTTGTTGTAGATACAACAAGCAGTAGAACCCAGGAGGAACAGAAAATGATTCGGAAAATTCAAGAAATTTTAGCAAAGAGCGAGAGTGATTCATACTTCCCAGGGTTTAAAAATGTAGATAGGAAAAGGTTCTCAGGATTGATGGGAAAAGTCAATGCAATTATTGGTGACATTGAGACTAATACGGTAACAGGTACAAATAACTTGATAAAAGCAGTGACAGTCTTTTTAGGGAGACAGTTGGGACTTAAACCAGCTAGCAGCAATCTTAGAAGAATAAAGAAAGAACCTTGGTGGAAGAGAAGAAGTAACGAGACCATACATGAGCAGCGTAGACATATCAATATTCTTGAAAGAAAGAGAAACGATGAAAAATTGAAGAAGGGGAAATATGTAAACAAGTATAGAATAAATCGCAAAGGGATGTGTGTCGTGATTGAGAAATTAAAACAACGACTCAATGCAAAAATTGTCAAGCTTAGGCATTATGATCAAAGAATTGAGCAATATAGAGTCAACAGGCTGTTTAACCAGGATCAGAAAAAAGTATACAAAGAACGTAATGGAGAGGAAAGAGCGAATGATACTGTGCCAAATGTTGAAGAAAGCAAGCAGTTTTGGTCCAATATTTGGCCACGAAGGGAAATCCATGAGTGTGACGCAGTGTGGCTTAGAGAATTGAAGGAAGAAAAAGGACAATAACAACAGGACCCCCTAATAATCACTGAAAATTTAGTAAAGAAACAATGTAAAAGGATCTCAAATTGGAAAGCACCTGGCCCTGACCCATTTCAGGGGTATTGGTTCAAAGACTAACCACTCTTCATTGTCGCATTGCGATGCATATGAATGATATGATAAATAATTGAACAGAGGTACCTTTGTGGTTGACGAAGGGAAGGACTGTTTTGTGCCAAAAAGACAAAACTAAAGGAAACGAAGTTGGGAACTTTAGACCCATTTTTTGTTTACCACTTATGTGGAAGCTTTTAACTAGCATCATATCCGATGTAATATACAAATATATTGAAGAAAATAGTGTTCTGCCGAATGAGCAAAAGGGGTGTAGACGTAACTCCAGGGGTACGAAGGACCAACTCCTTATTGATAGAGCCATCTTATCAGACAGTAAGAAAGAAACAGAAGAATCTGGCCATGGCATGGGTCGATTACAAGAAGGCTTATGACATGGTCCCACAGTCCTGGATTCTGGAGTGCATGAAACTTGTTAACATCTCAGACAATATAGTACAATTTGTCGAGGGGACAATGAAGAATTGGAAGACTGAGCCGACTGCGTGCGGAGAGTCACTTGGAGAAGTTGATATCAGAAGGGGAATATTCCAGGGAGACAGCCTATCGCCTCTGTTATTCGTCATCTGCATGATACCTTTGTCATCAGTCCTTAGAAAGATGTCCGCTGGATATACAAATTCAAAGATAAATAACCTGCTTTTTATGGATGACCTAAAATTACCAGCAAGAAGTGAAAGGAAGTTAATAGTCATGTCTCTACAGTACATGGTATCAGCAAGGATATAAATATGGAGTTTGGAATTCAAAAGTGCGCTGTAATGATTTTGAAGAGAGGAAAGTTGAGTAAGACTGAAGGCATTAGATTGTGTGATGGTGAGGTTATTAAGGAGGTGACCGAGGAAGGGTATAAGTACCTAGGAATAATCGAGGCAAACAAAGTCAAAGAAACTAAGATGAAGGACATGTTTATAGGAGAACTAGGAAATTATTGACGATGAACAAAAGTATAAACCAGAACAGCGATGTAGACAGACTCTACATCAAACGAAAAGATGGTGAAAGAGGTTTGAAAGGAATTGTAAACACCGTTAAGTCTGAAAAGAACAATCTTGCTTGGTATTTAAAAGCGAGTACGGAGGTAATGCTCCAAATGTTCAAGGCTCATGGCCATTTGAAAGTTGAAGAGTCAGTAGAGCCTGCTGTACTAAAAAAGGGTACAGAGAATGAACTGGTGCAGAGTTGGCATGAGAAAAGACTCCACGGTCAGTACATTCAGAATAACAAGGATGTAAGTTGGAGTGACTCATTGCTTTGGTTAAAGAAGGGTGACCTGAAAATTCCAACGGAAGCACTAATTTGTAGCGCTCAGGAGCAATCTCTAAGGTTAAATTATGTGAAATTTCACATTGAGAAGACAGCTGAATCACCCTTGTGTAGGATGTGTAATCAGAGGGGAGAAAGTGTCATGCATGTTGTTAGTGAATGTAGCAAGTTAGCTCAAAGAGAATATAAACTGCGACATTATAATGTTGCAAGATATATTCACTGGTTATTGTGTAGACAAGCTGGTTTAGATAGAGCAAATGCTTGGTATAACCAAAAACCAGAAGGAGTCATAGAAAACAACAATTTCAAGATACTTAGAGATTTCATGAGCCAATGTGATTAGCACGTATTTGAAAGGAAACCAGACATTGTGTTTGTCAACAAAATTAAGAGAGAAGCTGCAATAATTGATATAGCTGTCCCAGGTGACTCAACGGTGAAGGAGAAAGAAACCGAGAAAAGAGAGAAATACCATAATCTTAAGGAAGAGGTAACAAAACTGTAGAATCTTAGAAAGGCTAAAGTTATACCTGTTGTAACTGGCGCACTGGGAGCGGTATCTAAAGATTGTAGGAAACACCTGGAAAAGTCAAAGGGGCAATGCTAGATTAGTAATAATACAGAAAATAGCACTATTGGGAACTGCAAATATTTGAAGAAAAGTGCTCTCAATTTAAGAGCATAGAAGAAAAGAAGACCTAAAACCTTTGATAACTGGTTGTTATCTGCTTTCAGGTTAGCACCTGATGGAAGATCTACCGAGAAAAATGGAAAACAAAATAATAATAATAAGGACTTGAAAAAAAAAATGGCAAGACTTTGGAAAATGAAGAAAGTTCAAGAAGTAATTGGAGCCCTTGGAAGTGTAACAAAAGGATTTGAGAAGTGGTTTCAAAAGATTGGTATTCCATATAATATTGCAGATGTGCAAAAAACTGCCTTACATGAAACGGTTAGAATCCTATGAAAAGTATTGGAAATGTAATGAAGGAGAAGTCCTTGGTCATTTGTTATGACCTGCCTAGTAAGAGTATCACGGTAATAAGGTCAGCCAGAGCATAAGCTTAAAGAAGAAAATAATAATAAGGGAATATCGTTGAATCAAAGATCCACCGATATTGATGAATAAAGGAGTCTACAAATGTTATAGACGGGTGCAGGTTTTATTAATAAAGATCCATGATATCTTTTTATCGCAGTTTTAGCCATAGGATTTACCCAGGGAGCCTCTTTATTATTGCTTATAAATATCATCCTCTCTTAGCACATACGCTCAGCGTAAATTAAGAAATGTGTAATTGACTACTACGTTCGTAAACGTCTGGCTACAGATAATGTTTTTAGGTTGTGGCCTATTTGGAGAAAGCATCAACCAATTAATGACAACATTTAGATTTTTTTGTAAGAGAGTAAACCAAAAATGCTGGTGCAAGTTTAGCATTGTTTGCATTGTTAATTTGATGCTTGCAATGTGTGTCAAGTGACAGTAAAACCCAAAATCTGTAATAAAATAAAGTTGACTGGTAAAAATTGAATCTATGTAACTTTCCATATTTACTCGATAAAGACATTTGGTTCGTGTATTAACTGTAAGTTTCTTTGAATTTATAAGCTAATAGTTCCTTGCCGCTGGGGAATCTGAACCACCACTCTCTACCATTGCTGATGGTTTTTTTAGCCTAATACGTCACATATATAGATCACAAAGATTCAACCTACTTGTCGTATTTTTTTAAAGTCTTCTTTCTTTTGAAATAAATTTCAGACATGAACATTTCTTCTACCTTTTCAAATCTACACTTTCTTTTATTCCCAAGTGGTCCTTAAATGACAAACTAACGCATTCATAAACCTTTCCAAGAAGATATTGGTCATCACCTCAAACTAGTCAAGAGAAGAAACCATTCAGACTGGTCATGTTAATTGTAAAGTCTTGTGGAAAATAAGTTTCGCAGATTGTGATTAAATCACATTTCTGACTTATTAGATTCTGTTAGCAAGTGAATTTCAAATACTTCTTTACCAAGTGAAATGCCAACATTCAAGACAGCAAATTTCAGACCCCCAAAGTTTCATAAGTATTACTGAGAAGACCAGGATTTGTCTCAGCAAAAGCTAAAAGAAATACGAGCAAGCCATTAGCAGACAAAAAAGTACAGCTCGAAAGAAGGCTTCATCAAATAAGATAAACAACTGTACCTGTTGCACGAAAATAACTAAAGAAAATGTTGTGAACTAATGACTAATTACCACGTCAATGAAGGAGTAGGGAAATTTTATAAGAAAATCCAAATGCACAATCACACAAACAATCCTAAATAGAGAAACACGGAAGCACAGAAAGATAAAAGAAGACTATAAAGGAATGTATACATTAGGGACCCAAATGAACAACACACCTTATGTTTGAAGGAATAACGACGGGTACAAGCATCAGTGCAAATTTTTATAAGAATAAGGAGAATGGTACAAAAAAGATCTAATCTTGGGTGTCAATTCACTAAGCTAAAAACCATTTGTAATGCAGAATGAAATGTATTCAACGCTTTTCTTCAAAGTACCAATTGGAGACGGGAATTCCAACGCATATGTTAATATTCTCATGCAAGAACAAAAATATAAGAATTCCACATACGAACTTTATAGGCAAAGTAGTTAACCAGTGTGTCATGACTAAAGGCATTTTCACATTCTCTCACTATCCTGATAGCCCTTTTATTTTAGATTCTTTTTTCTTTGGAGCTTCTTCCTTACAATACGAGTGCCCTGATCCCCGTCAAATACTGTCTTGGTAGTTTCTGCATCTCACGCTATTGATATCACTCTTCGTTAGTTTATCTAGGTTTTTCATGCATTACACTATTACAGTTGTTAATGGAAGGCATATAAGCAGTACTTGCTTTACATTTGTTTTATAATAAGATTGACCGAGAGCATTAACATGCTGAAGTGAGAAAACTATAGGTGAGATGTATGAGATAAATGTACTTTGATGACTGCTTCGGTATAAGTGTTGAAAATAGTGTGAAAAACAGTCATCACGAATAAAAAATGTAATAGAGATGTCAAACCAACGTTTTGTTTCTATTTTAAATGATTTCGCATTACTATTAATCTATTTTCTTTGGAAAGAAAGCATGCTAGATTTGACCTAACTTTTCCTTAGTCCATTTAGAGTAGGACCCAGAGGTTTTCCATTTGATTGGCTTTGTGAAAGGCAAATCATAATTACAGTTGACATGGCTTTTAGTTTGTGAA
>RDPX01000023.1:4075798-4088540 GCA_003991215.1 Morbakka virulenta
GTTGACCACACAGCAACATTTCAAATAAACACAATACAAGGGTTCTAATTGTTACCAAGCATAGAGAAAAAGAAAGTAAGGGAGTTAACTAAAAGGGAAATAATAAGACCATAAGTGTGTTTGTGTAATGAATATTAGTTCGAAACACTAATGACGTAATACAACGATAAACCTGCTTAAACGATAGTGTCTATTTTACATTTTTTTGCAAAGACCACTACTGAAGACTGCAAATGGTTTTTGTTTTCATACGTATTGTAATCAATGAACTGTTGTCTAAAGCAGAGCTTTCCCCCAAATTGACTTCATTACTTCTGTCATACAATTCCTTTATTAAAAATTCAACGGAAATGAAGTCAGTATCTAACAGAGCAAAGGAAAGAAAAATGATGAGGAAATGGGGAAGAGGTTGTAAGCTTTAACATTTATATCTTAATTTCATAGTGGAAAAGGCTCATTTGTCATCAACATCTCACATTAGTGATGAAAAAGTTGTTACTGTTTCTGATGGGAAGTGCACATAACACAGCCTGATTTTTTATCCCAGATATTTTGTCTAATGATGATATTAGAAAAAGTGTTCATATTGACAGTGGTAGCATCTTTAATGAAGAGGGAAGGTTGTCTCTTTGGTGAATGACAGGCAGGGGAGCAATTTCATCATTTAATTATAGTTAGTTTTGTTTCTTTATCAACTCTTTGAATATATGAATATATTAAAGAATTGAAGTTGTGATCAGTTTGATTAAAAATCTCAAAACACCCTAAATTCTGTGTTTTACAATTCCGTCTGTTATGTTGAAGCGATTAGACAAGTAAGCAGTACTTGGTAGGAATCATCATAGTCTTATGGCGTCTGGTACTTATAAATAAATGGCCAAAGTCCATAACATATTAAAACGTATGACAATCTTGTATCTTGTACTTTGATATACTGTATTAATCGTAAAAGTATTTCTTTGATTTTATAGATCTAACCATAATGAACTTAAACATTTATCTTATATATATTTTCTGTAATAAGTGAGTAAAAGTTGTTCATCGACGTGCATATGTTATTGTTTATACACCAGACAAACTCAACAGTTTGCGTAAAAAATATGCGTGAGTTCATTGATGTAGACACACAATCAAAACAGTGACTAGACTGTCAAGGAGAAATGTTAAGCCACCTCCAGCCAAAGAAAACCGAGGCATTTTAAGAAGGGGATCAAACAATAGGCGTGCCCATTAAGAACAAGGGGAACTATCTCGAGTGTATAGGAGAGCGAAAGCTCCAGAATGTCTATTGTTTCCTGTTGTCATTTTCTTATTTTATTATCTATAGTTACATTAAGTACAGTGTTTATATAGCACAAATTATGGGAGAAATTTAATAACTTTTACAACCTTTCAGATCTCTTAAACATATAGGTCAAATGGTACCCACGTATTTCAGAAACAATAAAAGAGGATAGTATTTTTGTGAACGAAAACCAGAAGACATATATCTTCAAAGATGTACTTCAGAGAATAATCCTTTGTCAAAGCTTTTTTAAGGATACAATACATGATTCACAGTTTCGTTTGGGATCATACTTTGCATTAGTGCATAATGTACATAGTTGTGAAGTTAATTTAAATAATTTGAAATATTAGTAACCGTGTGACCGGGTTGTAACTATCAAATTATAAAGGAGAGAGAGGGAAAGGTATAAAGGTCATATCTAGCCTTTACTCTTCAATGGCTGTGGATCTTTGATTTAATGATATTGCATTATTATTAGTAGTATTATTGTTGTTTTTGTTGTTATGATTATTATCATTATTATTTTATCCTAATTTTTATATAGCACAAACATCCAGTAGTTACACTGTATACAAATATAAATAAGTAAAAACTACTTTCCTAGTTTGTCCTGTTATTTATACCCATGTCACAGTTGCGATATCAGAGTAAAAGTAGTAAGAGCAGGAAGTTCGTATAAGATATCTTTGGATCCCTGTATAACCAAATACCATCGTTCAACAGATTTATTTGCTAAGACTTTATCAATTAAAAAAAACACGAGCATTTTTGAATTGAAAATATTCTGTTCAGAATAAAAGTATGTAACAAAATGCTTCGAAAAGTAGGTCTAAAATGGAAAGTTTCCATTGACAATACACATCGGATAATGTGATAAAATGGTTAGTTGTAGAATTTAATATATGTGCAGTGCTTAGAAATACAGCCAGAAAGGCAAAACTGAAAACTAATGAGCTATGTCTTGGCTTTACAAGGTCAATTGGATTGTAAAAGTACAATGAAACTGCCACCCCTTGACACGTGGCAGCTTGAAAAGACTGTTGTGTTGTGACTCGTAATCACCACATTGAAAGGCTTCATTTGCTACTGCTTCATAGCCTTATAGCAAGGAATGTGTCGGTTTATGCTTTTAATACCTGCATTTTAGTGATTTATTTTAATAACACGAAGTTAGTAATAATCGTAGATAGATGCATCCATGTTCGTAAAGTCAGAATAAAAGTAATAAACACTGTGGCTACTGAAGAATATGAGACATTTCAGCCCTGTAAATTATTTCCATCACTCTGTTCCTTACTTTCCAATCTCAGGAGGAATCAGTGCTGTTAGTTTTTCATTTCTGCTTCTTAAGAAGATTTAAGATGCCGAGAGTAGAGCTTTGCCTATTTTTATTAAACACAAACTCCAATTACCGTCACTTCCACTTGGAGTTTATAGATGTCTAACGATCAGTTGCCTCTCAAGTATTTTTGTAGTAAAATATCTTGACTGATAAGTTAAAAACTATTAGCTGATGATTTACCTGGCAACCTATGTAAGTAAAACCAGAATCTGAGTTCATAACATGAGGAAAATTTCAGATTTGGGTGGTAGCACACTTATTCTAAAGTAACACTTGAAGCCAATTTTACTTTTCTTTCTCTGATTAGTTCCCATACCTTTTGTATTACATCACATCACTGTAATGTGGAGTCTTCTCTCATTCTCAAGAGTATATCAGTAGGAATTAAGGAACCCTAGAGAAATAATTGATAATGTATTTTGTCATGTTTATCAGTGTCGTTTGTTCATTTTTATTTAAATTCAGATGGCCAAGAAAGGAATTTTTTTATCTTTTGTTTGCAAGAAAGAGAAGAGTTCGAATAAAATGCACTGCATGTTAGTTCTGAAAAAGCAAAACGACAGCCCCTGATGAAAATAAACTTAAACACTTTCGATAACAATTTCACACGTAGGGATATGACACATAATGAGTTTTAATGGTCCAACTTCACACAGAGATGCGCAAAAAGGACTTTAGTTGTACTTAAAAACTTTCAGGACTGAAAAAAAAAGTAAAAATGGAGGTTGAAGCTGAATACAACACTGGTTACGGTTCATGGTGTGAAACAAATATTTTGACGTTATCCCTGAAGAATTCAAATAACTCAAAGAGTGTTCCTGAGGTTTTCCAAGAAAGCCGTAACCAAAACAAGTTTAACGGAAGAAAGAAAGTTATTGGAAAAAAAGACTTGCTTCAGAATGAATGCTTCAGTAATATAGTTTTGCAGTACATCACTCTTAGATAAAGCTCCCTTCAACACTGACACATCATTCCGGAGAATGCACAACAGGAAGTTAAAGGCAAGGATTTAATTAAATTTTAAGACGAGCTATACTTATTTACACTAAACAAAAATCCACAAAAAGGTCATTAATACAAAAAATGGAATTTATGCTCTCCTCAGGTACAATATTTAAATAATAGAGCAACCTATTGGTGAACTTTTAGCAAGATATCCTAAATAAAAATTGTAGTACATATTGCTACAAAGCCAAATTTGTTAAGTTGCATTTTATGAACTGAGAATAGTTTACACCATTCTATTTTGCATGTCATAAACAAATTTGGCGCAATACGGTTAATTTTTTATTCACACAGTGAAAATGTAGAGAGAAAAGGTATTTTGAAAGGGATTTTCTATGCAGGCACAAGAGGAGTTACCTTTTGACGTCCAAATAAAACAGAGGCAAGCAGACAATTAAAAAGGAAGCGTAGTTCACTAGAGGAATAATAATTTCATTTGACAAATTTTGAATTCTAATATGAACATTGCTTATAGCAGAATAAGACAAGAACACATACGTACTTTTTTATAAAACAGAAGAAGACTTATAAGACAGAATTTACGATACTTTACTACCATTACAGAATTTTAAAATAGTGTTTTAATTGCTGCTAGTACCTGGACAAATGTTTGTTTATTTTGAAAATATAGGACAACTATTAATGTCTACAGTTGCCTTTTGTAAAACTGTTGTTGCGAAAATTGGTAAAAGTACGGGTAAAAATATCTGAAAAAGATAATAATTAAAAGGAAGGAAAGATTTTGCAATAAATGAATAGATATCTCTTTAGAGCCATGCCAAAGTAATTATACTGGGAGGAATTTTATCACTGACTACCAAAATTGTTTATTAGAACAGGTGAGAGAAACAAGAGAGGGAACTTTTTGAAAACCATAATAAATCAGCAAAATCTTAGATACCTCGTAATTTAAACAGTTTTACGAAATGGCGAAAATAAAAGGGGCTCATTTTTCTGATGTTAACTTTTGATACGAAATGAAATTAATAACCTTGAATTGATCAATTGCTCTGGAATAATTTTTTCCTTAGACGAAATATGCTAGCATAGTAGCAAAGAAGAAGTTTCTACAAGACTAACTATGCTTGCATGTTTTGACAACGCAACAAACCAGGAAAGTTGTTGAATGTTCGTCGGACACCGGCATTCTTGTAATATTATTGGAAAACATAACTGACAAAGCAATATATTGTAGATTATGGTATTGAGTTTCATAGGAAAGATCAAGTCTTAAATAACATTTACGTAGCATAAGATTTAAAGAATTATTTATTGCCTTATATGACCCTACGCGTTTACTGTAAATGATTTTACTGCAACTCTTATCCTCGAGGGAAAGATAGACCGCTAGAAGTTATTGAACGGTATAAAGGAAATTACCACTGCTTTTCTATCACTTAGTATCACTTGTCTGCTTAAAAAGAAGGGGTTTTCCTAAATTTAAAGAAAATGTTTGCTTACTCTATGACTACTGCAAAAGAAATAAAAATTGTATGAAAGACGTAAATGTATAAAATAACCTATATTACACGTTTCCTCTGTCGGTGGCGGATTGCGCATCAACATGGCTTATTTTTTCCACGTTTCCTGTTTCTCGTGGATTCATTTAATTCTTGAATGATGAGACAAGACCATTTCCTTTTATTGTCCCGCCAACGAGTTGGTGGGTGTGGCCTCTGCTCCTTTTTCCTGGAATCATTCTTTCCACACATATTTTGACAGACCTACTTGGGAGCGTTTTATATGCCCATATGACTTTAAAAGTCTACTTTTGACTGTACATATCAGGGGCTTCAATCAAGTTGTTTTTCATAGATCATCTATCTTTACTTTATCCAAGAAGTGTCTTATTTACCATAATCCTCATCATATTGATTTGAAAGATTTCAATTTTCTTACATAACAACAAGGTCCAGTTGACATAGTCGAGTTCATGTAAAGCAACTGGAAGAATATTGGTATCGTAAACGTTGTTCTTGAAATGCATAGGCACTCTCCTTGATGTCAATAGCACCATGTTCCTTTCAAAAGCTGCCCAACCCAAGCCAACAACACGTAACAACAGCAGTTCCATCATTTGCACATGAAAATTTGTGTCTAAGGTAGACAAATTCTGCAACCCTTTCAATACATTTTCCATCTACGGATGGATTGTTACTTTATCGATTCTTTTCAGTCGACATAAACTTTGTCTTGGTGACGTTTACACATAGTCCAACTCCTCCTGCGTATCTGGTGAAGGCATCAAGATAGCTCTGTATGTCCTGCAATGAGTTGCTAATTGCTGCTATATTATCTGCATAACTCAGGTCAGGTATTTCAGTCCTTATTGTTGCAGTTGAGTTGTCATATGTCTTTGTCAGTAGTTTTATGTACTTTCTGTTAATGACTGTACTTTCAATTTCCTTCCACAGCATGGACAAAAAATAGCGTAACGTTAGATAAAAAGTATGTGCATGAAAATAAAGCAGTGGAAATGTTGTTGTCACTGTGCCAGTCATTAATTGGAATACTTTTCGAGGTAAATATAATAGCAAAACCTTGCTATTAAATATCGTTTTATTTGCTTTTGTTTTTGTTTGTAGGATACATTAAACACTCATGATAAGTTAAAAGCATAACACACCTACAATTTACCATAATTTTCCACTTTCTTAGGACAACAGAAAATCCCATCCAATGAGATTACAATATCTTTTGACGTCACCTCGCATTACATTGCTTTTTCCACAGGTAAAACCTTTCTCATTATGAAAGGATCAATTGAAAGCATGTACTGTAGGTACGTTTAACAGTTTCAATGCGAGTGGTTTTACTTGAGAGAGACAGACCTTCTAAATTGTGACAAAATCTAGATGACAGGACTCCACGTTCGCCAAGAAAACTTTTAGATTTTCTGGACACAGGGCGTACTTCTTAATGCAATGGAGATTTAGAACATGAAGTACGTTAAGAACCAGAAGCTAGGTGAAGAGCTATCACTTGCCATACATCAAAGTAAACAAGTAAACTTCCAACAAATGTAACGTCGAAGAAACATCGAAGGAACATCAAAGAAACATCTTGCATACAAACAAACCTCAAAAAATACTTTCAATATCAAAGGACCTCTTAGCTAAGGAAGATAAAAAGAAAGTTGTATACCAAGTAAAGTATAAGCACTGTGCTGTTGTTTACGAGAGAGGAACAAAACAAACATTAAACATAGGAACCAAAAAAAACATACAAAGGCCACAAATCAGAAAACAAATGAAGTCACACCATTTTTACTTTTGCTGTTGTTTTTAGTCATAAAGATGTTATTTTTAATATTTGCTGTTTCAATAAAAAAATATTAAAGAAAGTGTTTCAGTATACTCGGTCGATTACGTTTTACTTAATTTCTTTCCCTTTTAAAAATATTTGGAGGTATTTTGTATAAACATTTCTTTGAAGTACACATAAATTTGTGAGATGATTTTTCTGAATAAAATACAAACATTTTTGCTCTAATTAAGATTATAAAAGCACCCTACTTTAAAAAGTAACAGAATACCAAGAAAGAGGCACGTAAAAACCCAGAAATACAACAAATTGATAAAATTTGAGAAGGTATTTCGATTTTTTTACCTTTCAAGAGCCCAGAAAAAGTAACAAGTCAAAGAGGTTGGCTCAATTGTAGGTATGTATTGAAGGAATTTTTACCGGTTTCAATTCGAGTTGTTTTATTTGAGAAAGAACCATAGAAAGACAAGTAGAGCAATGCAAATGAATAAAAAGAATTCGAGTTTTAGCTGATGGAGTATAAATATTGACTCCGGCTAGACTACGATACCTTTTACTGAGCAAATTGGTTTCACTTAGAGCCTGCAACAATTTATTTACTAGGTAGATGGTTTAAATATGTTGTGCACAGTTATACGGTTCGGACTTCCAAGTGCAAATCAGTTTTAACTTAACTGTTAATTGTTTTGTAACTCTTGGTTAAGCAAAGTTTCAAGCGTTTATCTTCTGAAATTGCACATGACAGGAAGGAAAGCGGGAAAATAAACTAAATTTTCCTAAAAGAAAAAGAAAGGCATTAGGGATTTTCAATTATGACCATAAACCAAAGCAATAACTACCAGAGAAAACACAGGTTTAGATTTTCTCTGTTGTTCGTGTGTAGCTGCTCCGAGTATGAAAACTGCAGCCAGCTCAGAATAAACTGAAGTAACAAATGACATCAGTATTTTTTCACAAAAATAATATTAAAAAGGAAGTATGTGTTGCGCATGTCTGTTACTACAAAAAAGATAAGGAAACTTAGATAGTGTAAATTGTTACTTAGTGTCGCAATTTTCAGACAGACTTAAACATTAACTTTTTGTATAAAATCAAATTAAAATAGAAGACAGAATAGAAGCCACCCTACAATTATTGAGCAATTTGAAGGCATTACTGATATTTAAATCAATTACTTAGACAGTGACGACTTTGTTGATTTCATGAACTCTATAGAGATTCATCTGTAAAACCAAAAGAAATCAACAATTCGTTTTTTGAGGTGTACCACCATTGATCGTTTCTTCAATTGTTTTGATAAGAAATTTTCTAACGTAGCAAAGGACGATTTTTATTTACGGCTAAAAAGACTTGTATAGCTTCTCATTCAGGGGGGTCACTTTGCCTAGGTATAGAGGGTTGGCGTTGGTTTCATAATGACTTAAAAATCTAACGGGTGGGTTGCACTGTACTTTGAAATTATTTTTTACTTAATTAAGAAATAGACAATATATTGATGTAAGCTATGACAGCCTATCGCTTGACCTGACATGAACAACCTTTACAACAAATTACTCTCTGTTTCCTTGCTCATATAAAAAACAGTGAAAAGTTATTGACCGATAGCATCATGCGATTGATAAATCTTGCAATAACCATATACTGACCTTTATCTAGTTTGCGAACATTTGACCACTTACAACAAAAGAGAAGTAGATATTGAAATTGATCAAGCAGACAAGATCGTAAACAGACCATAACGTACAAAAAACGAGGCCTAATTAGTAGTTGTTTAATCATTTACAGCAACATCAATGAAGGACAAATCTAGTGAAGAAAACGAAAGGTTTCAAAGATTGCTTTAACATCTGACTTACTTAAAAATATACTTCATAGACATTTTTCACATAAAATAGGTGTTAAGATTTTGCACGATAATCATGAATATTCTGTTATTATTCAGGTAAAAATGGAACTGGAAATGATAGATGATGTCGCAGCATTTCTTCCATGCTTTAAAGTTTGAATTTTCATGAAAAGTTGAAATAATGTAAGGCCTGGAGGAAGACAAACGCCTTTCACAATTAATTATTGGATATCTTTCTTTTTCTATACGGCATGTTATAACTAAATCATAGAGCTTTCCCTTAAAGATTTTGTAAAGCATAACACATCAAATATGATATTCTTGTGGATGTGCCTACTCACATTGTAGCTTTCTTTGTATACCAATGTAAATTGTATTCGTATCTGTTATTTAAAAGTCTCAATGTAATGATTGAAAATCAGAAGAATTAGGAAAATATCAGGCAATAGAAACTCCAATTCAAAATGAAACATGTTAAGAAATAAGACATATTAATTAAAAACAGAAAGTTATTTCTGTACTCTTTCTCACATAACTTGATGTAACTACAACCTTTGCAACCATAATGGTTCTAAGGCTGCACAACCAATGCTAAAGTTCCATGGGAAACTGCTGCCTTCGATCTAAATAAACAAATAATTTGTTTAGCACTATTTTCTTTTCTGCTTTCATTTTCTGTTTTCATTCTGTGGTCTTGGGTACTTGTCTTCATCAAATTTAATGTTACAGAACATAGAAGGCAGCACCAATTTTCTTTTCATCAAAATACTGATAAAGACTATCCATTATCTGAGCTCTCCAACTTCATTACTTCAAGGCCGGTATGTTAATTGAAGCATAAAACTAAAATTACACTTAACCCTTAAATTTAACACGGTATTTAGATATAACATCTTGGTTACTAAAATGGGTACTTGTTGTACGTTCTTCAAAAGGGCATACCTCGGTAGGGATGCTCAAAATGACTTTTTAGACTTTTATAAAGTCTTTACAAAAGAAATTTCTAAAGGCCTTTTAAAATAATTTTCAAAATTAATTGCTGGCCACTTTCATCATAAATGACTCTCTGCTTTCAGATCAACAAATAATAGTAAGACAACTTCACGTATGTTTATCTACTTTCGTTTTACACTGAACAAAACTAGTTGGAAATCCAACTCAAAATGAAGGGAGTTAAATCTATAACTTTTTACTAATCTATAAAGTACATGTTAGTTTTATTTAGTACTTATAACCCTGTTGGAAATAATAGTGGTGTGATCTCTTGAAAGATTAAAGAAAGAGGAAGAGAATTAGGGAAAAAATGAAAGAAAAAAGAAGAGTTATATGGATAAAAAGAGAAATAGAGATAGATAGATAGATGGATAGAGAGAGAGAGAGAGAGAGAGAGAAAGAAAGAAAGAAAGAGAGAGAGAGAGAGAGAGAGAGAGAGAGGGAGGGAGGGAGCGATAGATAAATAGGTAGCGATAAATAGAAATAGAAGAATAGATAGAGATAGATAGATATGTGGAGATAGATAGATAGATAGATAGATAGGTAGAAAGTATTGAAATATTGAGGAGAAACTTTCTAAATGATACAATTTGATTTTTTTAAATCATTTTTACAGTATTCCAAGAAAAAGACTTTGAAATCTAATGTTTCCAGTTGGGAACACTGGCTAAATTGAAGTACAAGTATGGAAATGTGATGGTCTGTAAGCTGGTATGAAAAAGATACTCTTGTTGTTCTACAACAAGAAATACAGTAAAAGTACATTAAAATCAATATAATATTTATAATCAGGCAGGACATAACTTTTTCAACATGGAGGATGAACAAAACTCAGTTTAGTCAGTTTATTACAAAGAGGAACACTCCTAATGCATGCAGATGTTGAAAGCATTATGAATCAAACAAGAGTTATTTTGACAAACTTGTAGTTCCCTTCACTCTCTTTTGCTAAGCTCGTCCATTAGTCTTCCTCGACACCAGATTTGGAATGTTGACGTTCGATCTCGACGTTTTGCGATAAAATCCAATATACTAAGGGACAATAGCTAATAAAAAATTAAATAGTGACATCTAACTGGGGGGGGGGGCTAAAGCTGGCAGATAGCAGCAAGCTACAACTTCTAGTATCCTCAGCAAGTTTTTCAACTGCATCAAAAAGCAATTTTTGTTTTTAATGTCTGCAAAAATATTGTTTACATATTACTCCACCTGATCAGAAGCTCCACTGGAGGCATTATTCTTGTAGATCACCTTTGGCTGAGAAACATTAACATAAAAGTTTTTTTCTTTCCTGTATCGTTTGCTCTTACTTTTTAGTCAGTTGACTAAAAACTACTGCTTAAACTTCATTATCACTCCAGCGTGTACTACAAAGTTGACCAGTCCTTTTTACTGACATGAATTCTCTCATTCTTTTTCATCTCCATATTTGATGACAGAGGTAGCCAAGGCAATCAGCTGATACTGATGATTCCATTTGCATGAGTTCCTTTTGCTTGAATTCCTAATAAAAACAGAAAAAACCTGAAAAGGTTGTTGAAAACACAAAACGATATCATTTATCAGTGATCACATGCCGAGGGTTTTCTACCACACTAGGTACTAGTGATCCTTCATTCCTTTCACTCTTTCCTTAGTAAAGTTTAAGCTTAACTGGAAAACTGATCTTGGCTAAATTTTTGTAGACAAAATAAGTCGGTTTTTTGAACACTTTGGAGGCGTGGCAATTTGAATAAGGGGCCATCTGCTCATCAATACCAAGAGGTTTTGTAAAGACAACAAAATAAATGTTTTTTTAACTAAATGATACACATGACATCGTTTTGGGTATTTGCTGTCAATAAATGAGTTGTCATTGTCCTCTTGAAGTAACATCTTGACCTTTTCTTTCGGACAAAGTAAGATGATTTGTTTGTCTCATTTGAACAATGCATGATACATTGTGGTCGAAGGTTATACCAGGAAAGAGTGATTATTGTGAAACAGTCTCAAAAGGTCTCCTGTATTCATGAAAAAGGAAGGATAGTTCTTTTGCAAGGGCGTGTTAGGACAATAAACAAATTCTTGTTTATACTTTATCAAAGCGCAGTTCATAAAATTCCATTTCATGGAAACCCACCAAATAAAAAACTGGTCCTCTACGTTGGCTCTCTCAGTTGCTTACTAGCTTTTAATTTAGAATTCTTCATTTCCACTCTTTTATTTCCTTTTGTTTCTCTGAATAAATTCTTAATCAATTTCTTACTTTCCATCATTACAACTATAATGAATTTCAATGGCACCACTTACATCAGTTGGCAAATTACGATTTCTTATTAGTCCTATGCCATCACTCCTATACTCTTGATCGAAGACAAAAGGATCATTGGATAATCATAGCAAAAAACCCATCTTAGTCGCCACGTAATCAGGGCTGAAAACTTCAATAATCGCCTTAACCCATATTCTCCCAAGCATGTCCCCCTAACTTCTTTTATTACCAAAATTGGTGTAAATATCCACCTTAGGCTAGAATAGATGTGTAAAAAGTCTGATTGCAATCCTTTGATGGGAAAGGTGTCTTTCAGCTATGTCTACTTTTGTAGACATTGGTAGGATCTGTTAGAAAAAGCAAGTGTGAAAACGCAATTGAAAACAACTCATTATGTTTTACATTGATGATCTTTGCATCTTTTCAAGCTATTTAAAATGCTGCAATTATAAAATGAGACAGTCTAGAAGTCAATTCAGGCTTTTCTGCATAATTTATTTTTCATGATAGAGCTGAAAGCAGAGCTTGACATGCATGCTCCTCTTGTACTTATCGCACTTATTTCGGCAACTTCGCCGGCAGACAACACACTTTCTTACAGGACCAGACTCTGGATAGTTGCCAGTGTTGTCAGATCGCACTTTAATTGGAACGTCGTGAGAAGGACCAGATCTAGAATCAGCTGATGGTCGTGGGATGGCCCTCTTCACCATGATAGACACAAAGTTGCGTCGAAATGATTTCTGGTCAATC
>RDPX01000023.1:4089121-4124059 GCA_003991215.1 Morbakka virulenta
AATCACCCTTGTAAAGTGTAAATACAAACTTTAAAACCGTCTTTACTGCCAGCTACCTTGCCAACACAGCAAAGTGCAGAACGTGGTTGGCAGTTCAGATTTTTTTGAAAACTGGCACACTTCTTGTATCTTATACTGACACATAGTACCAAACTAAATATCAGTTTATAGCTCATCTTACCTATCATCTATCCTAAAATAACGAGGGACATAATTTAATGCCAAATATGCTCCATGTGTCTATAAAACAAGCATTGGATTAGAAGTCTACTTTTGTAGACATTGGGAGAATTTGGGTTAATAAACGTTTCATAATTTTCTTTTTATCTTCTCTGAAAAGAAAGTTTAATAGAGACAAACTCAGGCTCAGTCTTGTACAGTAAAAGACTTAAGATCAACGAGATATCCGGGTTCACTTGATCACTTTCAAATATCATTATCTACAGATTTAAGTTTCTAGCTGTTGATTTATAAGTTGATACTCATTCGTTAACCTAGCAAGAATTAGCAACAATGACTGTGATACTTGTTATTTCTGCTTCTTTGCTGAAAATAGAACTTTGTCTTGTACGCATTTTACTTGCAACACCCCCAAAACACTCCCTGGATTGAAGAGGAGACGTAGAGAAAAAGGGAAAGTGGGGAGATTGGACAGCTAAATAATGTTTTAAGGTTTCCATTTAGTCAAAAACCTACTAATCCTTCAGTTGCAAATTGCAAAGAAATGTATGAAATTGTAAAATAAGGACAAAATATTTACATTGATAAAATTGTTCGTATAATCTTCATCCTACACATCTATTGCCTACAGAGTTGAAAAATTGACAATTTTTGAAAATCACTTGGCTTCCTAATCAATAAAACGATTAAAAAACTACGTGTAAAGCTTAGGCACACTCCTTCTAACTTAAGTAAAATCCTGAATTATTTACACAATTTGATGCAATTGTGAGCTAAAGGCAATGCTCTTGGTTGCGAATATTGTGAACAATTTGGTAAAAACTTGCTATAGATCATTTATTTATCTGTTAGTAATTTTTTAATGGAGACGAAAAATACTACATCGAGGCAGAAAAATGATAATAACTGAAGCGGGGTTTACCTGTCATCAATAAACGAAGAATCTACATTCTGAGTTGAAGAGCTATTTTACATTAACTCAATTACTTACTGAGAACACAAGACAAAAACAACAAGAACATGTGGAAAGGAAGATCATACACTATTTCTGCAATATGAACCATTAATTGGGTACATCAGAAAAGATAAAATTCCAGTTAGATTGAAGTATGGCCAGGGTTCTAAACGATTAACGGGTTTGAAACACTAACCACAGAAAGATGAGTGACTAGAGGCCGTGGAGAATATGAAACAATCACAATTATGACTAGAATAACAAACAATGGGACGTAAGGGGCGTGGACTGCTCAGTCCAGTCTATGGTTGTTTCTGCCGCAGACTAACCTCCGAGTGAAAGGTGAAATCAAGTAGCTTGTCTGTGAGCTACTCTGCGACAAGGTCAACCTCGCCTCCAACAAGGCTCTGACTAGGGGGTAGCAGCCCAATTTTCTGATTACGGATGATGAGCTTTTCGTTAGGTGTAGTGTGCAGGGCCCACCGCCATGTGAACACGTTGCGACATTCACCAAATTGCTCACCCAGAAATGGTTTAAAAGTCCTCATTGCCTTGTGAGTGGGTATTGGATTACCAAAGTCTAGCCAAAACTGCTTAAAGCCGCTTAAAACTGTGGTTGACGTCAGCAAGGGCATGCGGCTGTAAAAGAACCTGGCAAATTCAAAGTTATGAGGATCTTAAGTCATCAATACATACCGTATCGGTAGAGGCCCGGATTACCAACGACTGTCTGTCACTGACCAGCGGGCCGTTGCCGGAAAGTGTGCTCCTGCTGAACAGCGAAGAAAAGGAGAGAAAAGTCTGAAAAGGACAAAGCTAGGCAAACGACATTGAGGATTGGTACACTAAATGTGGGAACGATGAATGGAAAAGGACAGAAAATTATAGATATGATGGAAAGAAGATACATTGATATACTATGCTATGGACGTAATAGAAGAGGAAACGAGGGGGATGGGGGCGAGAAGGGAAGATGCTGCCAACCGCATGAAATGAAGGCGTATGATCCACTGTGGCGACACCTAACAGGGAGCAGCCCAAAAATAAAGAAGAACAATAATAACAATAAACGATGGGTCTTTCTGATTTGTTTACGGTTACCAGTCAAAAGCAATATCAACAATGTAGTCTTTACCAACAATGACAGAAGAGCTCTTGAAATGGATTGAAAAGAAAAAAATTCGAAGATAACGGACACAAAAAAGAAAAACACTGTAGTTGTTGTAACTGTTGAAAATAGTTTCAGATCTTGAAGTATTAAAGATATCTTTCACCATGTGAACAAAGCTTCTCACACCGAAGAACTGTTTCCTTCAGTTATCTCCATTTACTACTTTAATAAAAATGCTCCTTAAAGCCTACTTGGAAGGATAAAAGGAAAAATAAAAATTGAATATAAAGAGGTCCTTAAGAGATCGAAGAGAAAGAAACTATTTCTCAGTATGAAGATTTTTGTAAATCAAACAAAATTCTCAGAAATTTTCGTTAGGATAGAGAGAGCGTTTAAGAGGATGATCCATCTCTTATTGGAATGATATAAACCCAACAAAAAAATGTTATTAATTGCCTTAATTATGGAAAGGTGGCAACATTAGATAGAATCATGATATGGAGGGGTTACCTTTGTTGCAAACCGATTTACAGTTTGTAAAATTATAACATGTTAATAAAATATGTCCTGATAGATTTCCTAACTCTCTTGGCCCCAGTTCTAGCAAAGCTAAATATTCTTGTGTCATTAACATTTAAGTTGTACAGTCGCTGATATAAGTACGATATCTATTAATGCTAAGGAAGATTTATGTCCTTAATTAAAGAAAATGTTATGCCCTTAAATAGAGGTAATGATAGTATTAAACATAAATAGCCTCTGCTCAGAATATTAACGTCAACTTTAATTATACATCAAGCAACAACATTTACCTTTAGAACAGAAAGGTAAAACCATTTTTTGTTACAAAGTGTGTAAGGTAAGAATTTATACTACAAATAATTCTCTTCGATTTTTCTATTTTTTTTTGTAAATGAAACAGATATTTGATGCCATTTGATAGCCAGTGAAGATATAGTCTGGAAACCAGCATGGTGATTTAACAAACTTCATAAAAAGGTACAATTGCAAAAATAATAAACAATTGAACAGCGAGCCCCTGTCTAAAGAGAGAAACCAATGGATATTTATGTTGGAAATGTAAGTAATTATGAAAAATTAAGAAATATTGAAACGGCGTTCAAAAGGTGAAGAGATGCACTTGGAAACAATTGGTGCTGTGTGTAATTATATCCAAAAACGATTACTTGTGAACGAAATAAAAACCCCATTTGTCACTGATGGACCTAAAAGGGAGGAAAATTTGAGAAGATGGTTCCAATTTTCGAGAGTAAATAGAAAAAACTAAAATGGTAAGCGTTAGACGTGCTTAACAGAATGACTGATTCGCCATTCCTCTTTAATTTGATCCCTTTAAAGCTACAAAGAGAAAATTGTATTTTTACCCCCTACCTTAGAGATTAGGATGCCTGTGTTTTTGTGAGAATGGTGAAATTTGATTTGAGTCTCAATATTGTCAGCAAGGCATGTGGGCTGTATTATTCTCAAGGTATTCCTATTAACTAGCAAAAATTTTGAATGAGCAAATTCTTCATTAAACGCAATTATTTAACAGAAAATTGACAAAAAGGAAGAAAAAATATTAGACACAGAGAAACGGAATACCTCTGCTAATACTTTAAAATGAAAAGCAATTAGACTTCATTGTCCTTGAAACGATCAAGATTTAAATGTGCATTACGAAACTGAGGAAAAGCCAGATTGCCCAAAGAAGTTTACAAAAGCTCATTTAGCCTTCCTATAACTTAATGCCAGCTGTATATTTTTTGCATAGTCATAGAATTATTTGTATGTACAGATATACAAAGAAAAAATATATATGCTAGTACGGTAACCACATAGAGAACATTAGGATAAACTTTAGGGTTCTCACACCAAAAACCTTATTGAACGTTAGTTTTTGGTACATGCTTTCCTGTTCAGAATTAAAAAGCTAAAAACCCTAAGCAAATAGAATTGAAGACACTACAAAATATGAGACAAAATTACTCTCAACTAATTTTTCCATAGGTTTTTTTAAATTCGGTTGTTATCTTTAAACTCGTTACTAGCAGACGTCATGTCGAGAATAGCAGTTTAATCTTAATCCACATGCAAAGCTATAGGATAATTTTGCCGAGAGTCAGTCATCGTTGATCTCAAATGCATTTAATTATCTTCAGTGCAGAAAATTCTCCTTTGAGGGTATTTGTACCTGGCATCACAAGGGTCAATTCTATAGTTTTGACTTCCAACAAGTTTTGCTGAGATAAATATATGCCTTACTAGAAACGGTACTAGGTCAGCTATTGAGTACTACTTTGTATTGTCCCTAGTAAAGTGGCAATATAAGGTAAGTTCTATAGATTTGGCATAGATTTGGTAGTTCATCAAATATTTGTTTGGTAAAAGCATTGTGCAATTTCTACAATTGATATATAATCAAGCCAACAATGTTATTTTATTAATTTTGCAATACATTTCGAAGTTAATACTTCATCTTCAGGCTACAAGGTAAAAATATTTGTTTAATACAATCAATGAAAAGATTAATGATTTAAAAATATTATTAACGGTAGCATTTTTTTATGTGTCCTGGAAATGGTACTTCTCAATGTTGCTTGTGATGGTTTGAATGCATCCAGCTGCGACTGAAAACAATACAGTCCGTTGGTTTTACATTTTGCTAACCCAGCGGTTCATTGCGGAGCAGTTTTTTGGGTCTGTCGTGCTGTCTTTCTTAGATTGTCAGTCTGTTTGATTAAACGTCTACCAAGGCAACAACAAAAAGGTACAGTCGAAGTTTGACACAACAGATGTTTCTTTTTAGATTTTAGCTTTTATTATTTTTGGACTGTCCTCTCAGGAATTATTAATGATTTAGCGACAGAGCTCAGCAATTAATGTATTACTGCAAATCTAGGATGAGATTATTTTAATGCGTCCTTTCCAGCATTTCAGAATATCTGTTTTGATAAGTAAAAAGTTCACATTCAGCGAAAAAACTTTGAAGCAACCACCAGTTCTAAAATCCAAATACCTTTTGAATTCAGGAAGATTTCATCTAATGCTCAGGAAGAATTCATCTGATGCTTTCTGCTGCTTCTCAAAGAGCTGTTTGTTTTAGTTTTAATTTATCTTTCTTCGTTTTTCCTAATTCTAACTCAACATGGTATCTTGCAGATTACTATTGCTTACCTTTTTGAAGTTAGACTGTCTCACACATCCAAATTTTACAAACACAAAACGTTTATTAAACTGAATCTATCAACTGAATGATGTCTTTTCTATCCAAGTGAGCTATCGTTTACAGTGGGGAAATGGAATTATTTGAATGGAAGATTTCTACAGCGTATACGTTAGTTATTTTTATAATTTTCCTACGCTAACACCAATATTCACTGGTACAAGCGTCTCACTGTAGGATTTCAGAACTGGACTCATCCTTTACCTGAGAACCAAGCGTCACATTGACGTGACTTAACCAGGAATCTGTATGTACTTTTGGAGAAAGTGCTAAGGCAACGTTAGAATGATCACGTCAGTAAACAATTATATACTTAATGACATCAGATATATTTTATCTGGACTCTTGCAACGCGTGAGCTGGTTTAATAAAAAGTGATGTTAATGATGATTTTTGCAGCTCTTTCTCTGTGACTGGTATGCAGATGATCAAACAATCGAATAAACAAATAGTCGTATACATGGATAGATAGATTGATAAACTGAAAAATATCCAAACATTTATTCATAAAAAAATATATATATGCATGCAACAAACAAACACTTTTTCATGCAAACATAATTTATATCCAAACATAGCTGTGTTTTGACCACCCACAGCCTAGTTTAGTAGGGTTAGGTTTTAATTCAAAACCGTCTGCAACCAATTTTCTAGTGTTCTGACTCCACTGTGCAAATCCGTTTAGTATTCAAGTGCTTATTATTTGATTTTTCTAAGCAGAGAGTAACTTTTGCATTCCATGAAAATCCAATTTTCGATTCCAATAAGTGTTTCCATGGAGTATTGTTAACTAATCAGTAATAAAGTAGTGCATCATTGTTGATTAGTCTACTGACCCGTCCATTAACTAAGAAATTTTCTACTGAGGGTAATATACACGTATTATAAACTATCGCAGCGGGACCCTAAATTATACTAAAAAATGTCAGGTAAGAACGTTTTCACTGAGTATTTTCGGACACATGTTACAGAAAAAGGCGAAATAAAACTTGTTCAACAAGATCGTCATTGTCGAGGTGATAGAAAACTAACTTTTCAAACAATTTCAAACATTGAACTGAACAATCAAAACAAAGAGAATTATGGAACAAAAACATGTGAAGATGAAAGAATGTGTGTTAG
This sequence comes from Morbakka virulenta, assembly GCA_003991215.1. Lineage (NCBI taxonomy): Eukaryota > Metazoa > Cnidaria > Cubozoa > Carybdeida > Carukiidae > Morbakka > Morbakka virulenta. The sequence goes on from RDPX01000023.1 coordinate 4,095,716, forward strand.
AGGGGTGCTGATTAAGAGCTAATGAAGGAAAACAATACATACAGGACACATGTAGGGCTTAAGAAAGTATACGTTGAACGTTATATGGAAGTTTGTGTGGAACAAACTTAGCACATAAAATATGTCACAAGAAAAAAATAGAAAATGCAGCTGATGAAGATGGTTAGCGTGTTTTCAAGAGGGCAGTACTGTTACTAGGACAAAATAGTCAAGCAAACTAAGGTAGAGTTTAAGTATTAAAAAAGTAAAATAAAGGAATATTGGTAGCCTTCATAGAAAGATAGATGATTGATTGATAGACAGATTGACAAATAGACCGAAAGACCGACAGACCAATAGACCTTTAGGCCGATAGATTTATATGGAGTTCGACAGATCGATAGGTAGATAGCCGAAAGGACAGGAAGACAAATACCAGCTAGCAAGCTGGCTATCTGTTGATTATGAACAAATAGAAAATGTTTTTAAAAAATCATATAAATTTATTGACAAAAATATGTAAGTATAAATAAGGCATGCTTTTGAGCATTAAAATTTCTCCTTCCAATACAATGAATACAAGACACAAAGAAAATTTTGTTAGCTTCTTAAGGCGGAAAAAAAATTATCATTCTATCGATCATTACATTCAGAGTACTTAGTTTACGTTTGGATAACTGCAGGTTTGTTTTCAATAAAGACTGCTGCAAATTACTTTCTGTATACTTCTCACAAGCATATTGTTAACTTGGTCTTACGAAGGAATTGAGTTAAACTTGTGACAGAAAATTCTTCAAGCATGTTTATTTGCTCTACTCTAAAGGCAGTCCACCAGGAAGGGCATAGCATGGGCTGCATGTACCAAATGGATAAGATCTGGAAATCCCAGCTCAACCGTAAGATTAAAACCAGAATTTTTCGGGTAATAATTATTACCCGAAAAATTGGGTTCAATTATAATTGAACCCATATTACTCTACGGATCTGAAATGTAGACTCTTTCCGCTAAACGAAACCACCGCCTGCATGGATGCTATACCCGTCTCCTCAGAAGAGTATTAAATCTTTCATAGAGAAAACATCCAACTCTTGAAAATATATTCATTGACCTACCTAGGATATCAATCTTAGTCCAAAGCAGACACGGTGAGCATGCCCCATATGAACTTGTGTCGTTGTTTCTCCTATGGAGACACCCATCACCACTCAAGCGGTCTCGGAAGCTCACCTTTCCAGATATAATATGGTGGGACACCGCCATTGCCAAGGAAGAACTTCTAACAGCTTTGTCTGATAGGGTATACTGGAAAGGTGTAGTGAATTCTATCTCGGTTGAAGCAGCAAGATTATGATGATGATGATGATGATGATGATAATGATGATGATAATGATGATGATGATGATGATAGTGATGATGATGATGATGATGATGATGAAAATAATAATAATAATAATGATGATGATGATGATGATGATGATGATGATGATGATGATGATGATGATGAAAGACAGTCTGGTCATGGATTGCATTTGTTAAGTGCCGTAACCTCAATGATCAACAAAAGGAATAATTCAAAAATACTGCGAACAGAAACAAGTCATTTTATTATCAATTTATTATCACTTTATTATCACAGCACATAAACGTGTTCTGTGTAATCCAAATATTGTTCCCACAACGTTTGTGATTTAACAACAAGGCGACTCCTGCCTAGATCGATAACAATAAAATACACAAACTGCAAAGAGTAAAGCTTTAATAGGGTGCATTATTCAAAGTGTACGACGGACTCTTTTGGCATTTTTGTGGTAATCTGTATAATCCAATTAATAAAACACAACGCACGATGTAACCAAATGCAGTTTTGCGTGTAAATAGATCCCCGGTTGCAATTTTGTGCACTGTTATGAAATTTTTCCGGAGCCTGTCTTTGAATTGCAAACCAGGTTTGTTAGTCCAGGTGTTTTAGAACATATCTAATTTTAGTGTGCTTTGATAACGAATTCATGCAGTGATAAGACGGTTTTGTGCAGAGATAAACAGTTATAGTGTGATAAAATTATTTAAAGAAATAATTTTTAATTTTTGGAAACATAAACATCCAATTCTTTCAAGAATTTTACCGTTAATAAATCTATTGCTTCCTTTCAAAAATGTTAATTGTCAAAGTGAACACCTGACCATGACAGATATGCTAACCTATTTTCTTATTAGTGACAGCACATTTGTGATAAAATGTTGTGCCTGCAGTTTTGTTGAAAAAAATGTTCTTTCTTCTCTTTTTTATTATTTTAAAGTCATTTTTTCCAAGACCTGGACTCAGATGATGATCTTTAGAGGAACATGGTTGTAGCAGTGAGGAATTTCTTGGCCAGATGTTCTTTGTGACGATAAACAATGGCTTTTTTTGGAAAGTACCAAAGTCTTTTGTGCGTTCGGGGAATCTTACCAGAAATATCTTGGTAATAGAGCAACTACACTAACTACTAAGCCACATCTCCCATGTATGTCTCTGTGTTTTAGTTCCCCTAACTATTACAAGTGATGCCTATTGTGCTTAATGTCACAAGCACATTCGACACATAACAGTTGTATTATCAAATGTCTCATGGAAACCAAAGTAAGATTGATTTTCTCCTGTGAAAACGAAGGAAAAATCATTGAATGTAGATAGTCATAACAGATGATACTCAAGACAGCAGGATGGGTGATGTGCAAAATAATCAAAAACCCTCTGTATCAAAGAAAGAAAGGTCTCACGAAGAAAAAAATGTTGTTGGTGCTGAAGCTGACATTAATTTAGGAAACTTAGATGAAGAAGGTTCCTCGTTTGAAGTTGCAATGCTGCAATCAAATGCATCAGAAAAAGAACTCCATTACCGTCAACAGAATCAAATGACAAATGCAGCAAAGGCGTACAATGCTTAACATGTCTGCCAAATTCTGATGGTTTAAAGCGTATGTGCTACAGATAAAGAGTACCACTGAATTGTTTAACTCGAAAAAGTAGCATCAACAGCACCAACGATTCAAAACCATTTAAAGAGCAAAAACAGGAAAAAATTGTTTAAAAGCTGAGCGCACCAAGAAAATTTTAGCCATAAAAATCGAAATCCTCTCCTTCTAATGGAAGTTTTAAGGAGTAGCGTCAACAAGTCGCCAATAAGGTTGGCTTTCTTATTATTCAAATGTATAATGATTCAAAATGCTTGATATTTTCAACTTTTTTTGGCGAGATTTGTTGCTGCTCAACTGGCTCAGGACTTTAACTACGTTAGTACTTTGAGCTTAGAAATCCTCTGATTTCGACCTGCAATATATCAGACCTCCACTTGTACAAGAACTGTTGCGAATGATAGCCAGTGTTGATTTGCAAAGACTTGACGTTGAAACTAAACCTTGTATCACTGCATCCTTTTGATGCGATACATCTATGAATAACACCAAGTAGGATAATCATTGAATGCTTTTAACTGCGATAAAGCTCAATGACTTCACTGATCTGAAGATCATTGCCAGGGGGATGACATAAACTTAACTGTTTTCCAAAGAAATAATGTGAAGTCCTATAGAATTGGCAAGAACTTATATAAAATTTACCTTGGTTGTTTATTCAAGGTTTTTATGCAAAATATTGTACCTAATTAACAGATTAAATCGTCACAGATTTTACTGCAATTAACCAGAAAGATCTTGTGACTTTAGAGCTGAGCTCCCATTTCAGAATAAGGGCAAACTTATGACAACATTGTGTGTCGTTTCGGTTCAAGGATTTCAAGGAAAATTCTTAAAAACTATACTTAGTAGCATGATCAGTATTTTGTGTCAGCATAACTCATCATATTATTTATCTATAAATTAAGAGGGAAATTGTTGTAAAATCAGTAGGTTACAAGGGAGTAGACTGTATCAGTAATTAAGCCTCCTGTTGGACTAAAATGTCTATTGGATATAGTACACTATACTGGACCATTGTTTTATTGTGTGGAACCATATTTTTTCTATAGGGGTATGTAAAAATGCCTGGTGCAGCAGGTCATCCAACCACCATCCAGTCTGGTCCTAAGGATACTGTTGGGTTTCAAAGTATTTTGAAAATCATCAATCACATACCAATTGACGGAGGGAACAAAACTCTGGGACATCACCAACACCTAAAACTTACTAAAGATAGACTACAAGTGCTTGGCGTCACTTTTACTCTTCTAAAGTCTCCATGTACAGTACATTCAGCTGGAAATTCCTACAAAACCTTATAAAAATCTGTGTCTGAAATTGACCAAGAAGCGAGGAATCTGTCTTTATGGAGAGACGACCTGAAGTTGACCAAAAGGCGTCGAAATTCTTGTCATCATTTACGAAGTTCCTTGCCACTGATGAAGAAGTAAGAAAATTTCCGAATCTTATTCACCCAGATTGATTGGTAAAGAGAAGGTCTGTAGATAGACTTTATTTTGCTGTAAGTTAAGCTTAATCTCTGCACATCTTATTTTGAAATACTTTGCAAGGTGTTTTACTGTTTCACAGATTAATTACCACGACACATTAATTATGTATGGAATAAAGTAAACTGGTTTTATACCTTAAGAAACCCATTAATGGAAATACAAATATGAATACCATGCATAAATGGCTTCTAATATATGCTGTTAAGTAAGCCTCATTTTATTCTATTCTAGAATATTCTTTACACTTGATTATAAAACCCAATCTACCCAGTCCTTCGAGTGTAAGAAAATGCTTCTTACCCCTCACCATGTTTTCTTTCCAAAATATTGTGAAGAGCTGACGACAGAAACCACAAACAAAGATGCATGTTTTCAGATGAATGTTTATTTGACATAGCAACTGAGATGGTTTTCCTGGTTCAGATGAGTTGAAATACGCTCGAAACGGTTCCATAAATCATTTTGTGGTAGAAAAATAGTTACATGATTGCCTATTGTTTCTATCAGTAAATGTGTGCAGTGCTTGCTTTGTGAGCATTTGGAAAACAAACAATTGTTACAAACATTATGTTGACTTTTACGCAGACCTTCTGTTTACAGCATCTGAAGAGTAATGAAATCGAAAATTTTTTTATTACACTGTAAACTGGAGAAAAACAAGGATGAGTTGATCTAGAGTATTATTCTAGGGGAAAGATAATTGGAAATCGAAGTTATTATTTTTAATTTGGGAAGGCTTTTTTATTTGTTAATGAAAATCATTTTTTGTTCTTTCTTCTCATTTAAAATGTTTTGATTTTTGTTCAACATTTTGTTGTTTTTGTATAATCAATGTAACAATTGTTGCAAATAAAGGTAGTTAAACTTGTAGACGATTGTTGATCTTTTCAGTTTTGGAGTAATGTCTTTATGTTCAAAATAACCACCAATGGTATATTTATTCACGACGACCATTTTTATTTCAACATAGTTGTAGAAACACTAAACTGCATTGTTGATAATCCACTTGATTTTGTCGCTTTGATTTACCACGTAGGAGTACACATGTTTATTAAGATGTCAAGGAAAAGCACAGAACCATGTGAATTCGGTTTCGATAATAAAACGGACGTTTGGGTGAAAAATTAAGATAGTCCTAACACTAAACCTTGTTCTTTTGTGTGCAAGATAACAAAAATAGCATCAACATTTCTTTTCCAAACAGCTTTGCATCAACTCAACAAGAATAAATAATTTGATTTCAAAACTAAGCATAAAAATACATTTTCTAGGCTTCTGTTCCACACAGACGTCCCCTTCATCTTTCAACTTATACTTTGTTAAGCCCTACATGTCTTCTATATGTATTGTTTTCCTTGATTAGCTCCTAATCAGCACCCCTCTAACACACATTCTTTCATCTTCACATGTTTTTGTTCCATAATTCTCTTTGTTTTGATTGTTCAGTTCAATAAGTTTCCCTAATAATCTTGTAAATTCTGAACTTTATGGACCCAGAGGAAGCCATAGAGGTAAGAGCTTTATCATGTCATGAATCGTAAGCTTTTTCCGAGCTACATCCTACACCCTTCCAGTAATATGGCTTCCAGCACTAAAGAAAGAAACACAACAAACACAATATAGGTATGGCGCCACTTCCCGAAACAACTCGAGCACTGTCTACACGTCCACACTACCAAAGTATGAAATAGCCGTATCTAGCCATTTCAGTAGCCTGACGATGGGAGAGGTATCTCTAGAAATGTAGCTCGGAAAAAGCTGACGACGCGTGACACGATAAAGCTCTAACATCTATGTTCAGTTCAATCTTTGAAATTGTTTGAAAAGTTAGTTTTCTATCATCTCGACAATGACTGTGTTGTTAAACATGTTTTATTTTGTCATTTTTTGTAACATGTGTCCGAAAATATTCAGTGAAAACGTTCTCACCTGACATTTTTTAGTATAGTTTATTGTCTCGCAGCCATAGCTTAGAATATGTGTATATTACCCTGAAGAGTGATCGCACTGAAGATGGAATTAGGAAATTAGGTAATTGTGAATGTCATGAGCGCTTATGCACCACAGGTGGGTTGCAATGGAGTGGAGAAGGATGCTTTCTTGGCTGAGCTAGGAGAGTTGGTGACCGACATACCAGGATCAGAACTCAAATTTGTAGGTTCAGATCTCAATGGTCACATTGGCACAGGGAACAGCGGAGATGAGCAAGTGATCGCGAGGTATGGCTACAGTCAAAGAAATGAGGAGAGGCAGCGGATCTTGAAGTTTGCGCACAGCACGGGAATGGCAGTGATAAACAGCAACCTCAAAAAACAAAATAGGCATCTAATAACGTATAGAAGCAGAGGTAGAAAAAATCAGATGGATTACATTGTGTGTAGAAGAACGTTTGTGAGGAACACCAAGGATTGTAAAGTAATACCGGGGGAGGCCGTGAACAAACAACATCAACCAGTTGTTGCAGATTTAAAACTAGAAAGCAAGCAGAAAAGAAATGAAAAGACAGAGCCAAGGACTAGATGGTGGAAACTGTTGAAGGAAGCTGTGCGTGCAGAGTATCGACAGGCTGTACAGAGGGAGTTGCAGGGTGATATCATGGAGAGCACATGGAGCCGGATGGCCACAGTAGTGAGGCGAAAGAGAAATTGAGTGTATCATCGGGATGAAGAAAGGCAAACACAGAAATCTGGTGGTGGACATACGAAGTCCAGTGTGTAGTCAGAGAAGAAGAAGCAAGCATAGAAATATGGTTTGCCAACAGGGATGACCGAGATAAAATACGATTTGACGAGTGCAATAAGACAGGAAAGAAGACGGTGGCACCAGCAAAGGATAAAGTGTACAAAGGTCTGTACAAGAAGTTTGAAGAAGAGGATTCACAAAATTAAATCTATTGACTAGCAAAGCGGAGAGACCAGGAAAGCAAGGACATACAACATGTAAAAAAGATTAACGGAGAAGATGGAAAGATTTTAACTGATAAAGATGATATCCTAACAAGATGGAGGGACTACTTTGAGGTACCAGTAAATGTTGAGAACCCAAGGGAGACAAGAGAAGACAGGGCACATGAGATTGATTGAGAAGTTATGGATATTAGCAGAGAGGAAGTGAGAAAGGCTATGAGAAGGATGGTGAAAGGAAAGGCGGTCGGGCCGGATAGCATACCTATCTAGGCATGGATCAGCGTGGGGGATATCATCACAAGATTTCCAACAGGCCTGTTTAATAAGATACTAAAGGGAGAAAAATACCAGATAAGTGGAGGAAAAGCACCTTAGTATCTATATACAAGAATAAAGGCAACGGATAAAGTGGTAAAACTACCGTGGCCTAAAGCTCTCAAGTCATGCAATGAAACTGTGGGAACGAGTTGTAGAGTCAATAATATGAGGGATAGTAAGCATCAGCGAAGAGCAGTTCAGATTCATGCCCAGCAGGACCACAACTGATCCAACTTTTGCAGTACGGATACTACTGGAAAAGTATCGGGAATGAGAGGAGCAGTAGGTCTGCGTTTTTATAGACTTGAAAAAGACAATGATCGCGTACCTAGGGAAAAGATGTTGCATTGTATGACGCATAATGGAATACCGGAACGTTATGTGGCTGTGATGGGAGACATGCATAAGGACTGTGAGATGGCTGTACAGTGTCCAATCTGTACAACCAGTTCGTTTCGGGTAGAAATGCAGTTGTATCAGGATTCGACCCTGAGCCCATTCATCTTTGCTATGATTATTGACAAACTAACAGCAGGGGTGAGGAGAGAGGCCCCATGGACAATGATTTTTGCTGAGGATATTGTGCTGTACTGCGAGATCAAAAAGGAAGCGGAGCTAGAGCTAGAAAGATGGAGAGGAGAGGCCTACGAAAGAGCAGGACAAAGACGGAATATCTGTACCTGAATGACAATGAAGAAAATGTCAAGGCCATGATGAGAGATGCTGTGGTAAATAGAGTGGTTGAGTTCAAGTACCCGGGCTCTGCAATTGAGAGTACTGGTGGTTGTGACAGAAATAAACAAAAGAGTTCATGCAGGATGGAATGTTTGAAAGAGGGTCAGTGGGGTTCTGTGGGACAAAAGGATACCAATACGTGTGAAGGGGAAATACAACGATCACTTGTTAGAGCAGTGATGTTGTACGGGCTGAAAACAATCCCAATGGCCAAACAGCAGGAACAGAAGCTAGACATGAATAGAATCAAGATGTTGAGGTTTGCGATGGGAAATACTAGGCGGGGCAGGACCCGAAACGAGACAGTGAGAGGTCAGTTCGGAGACAAAGAGAAGCAAGACTAAAATGGTTTGGGCATGTGGTGAGAAGGGGTGAAGAGTATGTTGGAAATTGCGTGTTGAAAATATCACCACTAGGAAAAAGAAAACAAAGTAGACCGAAAAGAAGATGGTCGGATTCCATCAAGAACGATCTACTAATAGCAGAGCTCTTGGTGGTTAACTATGGTGAGCACGACTTGCACCACTTGTAAACTAAATTACACATCAAACGAAGAGAAATAAGACCAGCCAAATGTATCATTTTCTTGAATTGCGTAATCTAATCTACCTTAACCTACTTTATCTAAATTGGTTCTTATTGATTGGGTGGGTATCAAAAATAGCGTTGATTCTCTATTGGTAGAAAAAGAGAGGTTTTGAAAAGAATACTTTAATCACAGTACAGCAGGAAGAAAATAACAGAAAAAGGGAAAATTTTTTATTAATTTTAACAAAATAATTAAGTTTGTCGGATACATTTATTGGAGCAAGCAAATAAGTTTACACATTCTGATATATTTTGTATATTTGACATGTGAGATGTGGAAAGTCTTTTTCAAGAAGGTATTTTGGACTTGTAACAATCTCCAGATTTTTAGTTAAATTGTAACAGCCGTACAATTTTAATACAAAAGGGCTGAAAAATCAATCCTATGCAGGTTTGTATGTACTTGCTTACGTATGTATATATGTATATATGTATGTATGTATATATCTATGCATGGATGTTTCCAAGGTTTTATCACAGGGGTGACTAGATGTGAGCAAAATATAGTCTATCAAATGCCCAAATGGCAGTAGGAGTGTCTCAAATAGCTTCTGACAACCAAATCCAGGTCCTGGCCTTCCCGTCGCGAAAATGCTTCAAATTAACAGGGGAGAGGATGAAAGGTGAGTTACTGGCTCCTCAAAACCAGTTTGCGTCGGGTTGATGAAGCTCGTTAGCCTTAGTGTTCCACCTAGGAAAAGGTATATTCTGATCAAAAACTTGCAGTCGAAATATCGCCAGCTATCTTGGCTTGTTTGTTGCTTGAGCCAGGTTATTGATATCAAGAGAGTTGCTGTGCTGTTGTATAAGGTTCTGTCACTAAAAAAGGATTGTATTCCTTTACATCTCGACGTCAATCTCTTTGAAATTACTATGGCCATGGCTCAGCTGCGGGGTAGAAATATGTCCTGATCAAAGCTACCTTAGTTTGACGTCTAGCTTCCTGCTGCTAACGGCTGTACTAATTTACAGGAACAGAAGTACAGGTAGATTTTACACCAAAAGACTTCCATTTCAGCACTGATGCTGGAATGTGGGAACATTAATAGGCAATGGAAAAAGATCCAACTGTAAAACTGCTATCATAGATAATGAACTGGCAAGATACAGTGAAGACATTGCTTGTATATCCGAAACACGCTTTGCTGGGGAAGATCAACTTATAGAGCCGGAGTGAGGCTACACCATATTCTGGTCTTACAACTCTGATGAAGAGATGCCACAACATTCCAAAAGGTGAAAATGTAGTCATTCTCGTTGACTTCAATCCCAATGCCAGCTGTAAAAGTAAAAATACTGTAGCCTTGGGACCTCATGTGTTTGATAACATCAAATCAAATATTACTGCTTCTCCAGCTCTACACTGAAATAAATCTGGTTATTATCAACTCCTTCTTTTACCAGAAGGAGGAGCAAAAGGCGACTTGGTTTAATTCTTAGACTTAGAATCACCACCTATTTGACTTTATAGTCAGTAGGCGCAGTGACCTTAGGAATTTTTTCAAGGTCAAGACAGTGTGTAGAGCACAGTGTGTAGAGCACAGTGTGACACACATCATGCTGCCAATTTTCGTAATGTGAAAAGGAGCGTTTAGCGAAGGTTGCGCCAAACTAAGTAAAAGTGGTGGTCAGATCTATCTCAGCAAATGCATTTGGCTTTCAACAGGAAAGACGTGAAGATACTCTACGACTAGTTACACCAGGTTTTTGGCCCAAGACCTTCCTTGATTACAACGTTTTTGGCAAAGAATGAAATCGCCCTACTGAGGACACATGATAAAATAATGGGACGTTAGTTTGAGCATTTTTAGGGCCTCTTTTACAACCCTTCTTTTGTGCATGATGCCGCTGTGGAGAGTGTTCCTCGGTGAAATTTGAACCCCAAGCTAGATATCGAATGATTTTTCCCAGAGATTATTGTAAGCACTAAACAGTTAACACAGGCAAAGCACCAGGCCTTGATGGCATTTCAGTTGAATTGTCAGATCATGGTGGTGTAAACGTTCACAGGGCAGTACATTCTCCTATTGTCTGTCTGCAATAATAATCCAATTGCTCATGATGGAATTGATGCCATTTTGGTCACTCTATACAAAGAGAAAGACAAGAAGTCAATTTGCGATAGCTATCACAGAATTTAATTGCTTGAGGTTGTTGAAAAGGTATTTCCCAGACCTGAGTTGCTTAGAGATAGGTGTTTGTAAGGAGTTTATTCCTGAGTGCCAGTTTGGTTCTTGTGCTGGGCTTGGAACGGTTGATATGATTTTCCCCGTCAGGCAGCTCATTAGGAAATGTAAAGAGCAATGTTTATCTTATCGTTAAGTATTTTTAGGCTTAATAAACATTGTCAATCGTGATGGTCTCTGGAAGGTGCTTGGCAAATATAGTTGCATTTTTTGATAAAGTCAGATAGGTACATCATTCTGTGAAGTCTCGTGTAAATTTTAATGATCAGTTCTGAGAAGAAATTGCTATTGGCAATGTGGGAAGACAGGGGGACGTTCTTGTCTTAACTCTATTTTCACTGTATTTGAATGTAGTCCTGTGGTATTTTCATGACTGTGACCAAAGGGTCTATTTCCGATTTGGATCAACTGATAAAGTCTTCAACTTGAGAAGATTCCAAACCAAGACTCTTGTACCTGAAAGTCTCATTAGTGGGCTCCTCTATGCTTATGATTTTGATCTTCTTTTGTCATTCTGCTGGTGATAGCAGTCTGTCATGGGTCGCTTTGCTGATACATGTATTATTATTATTATTGCGAATATTTATTTACAGGATAGCCAATTTAAAAAAATGATATATAAAAATATATACAGTATATACAAGTTTTGTTCTTCCATTGGGCCCTGTTGGGTACTCGTTTTGGTTTGACAAAATCAGCATTGATTTTGTCAAACCAAAGTCGATGTAAATTATACGCCTGCACCTGATAAGCTTTATTCTGAGCTTCATATTCTATTAATGGGAAAAGACTTGAAATTATGAAACATTTTGTTTACCTTTGGAGTGCTCTTTCAAATGATGTCTCTCTGGATATTGAATTCAAGAAAAGGGTTCTTTTGGCAAATTAGAAAACAGTGTTTGGAATGATAGTGATCTCACTCTGAAAACAAAACTTTCCGTAGATGGGACCTGTGCGTAGGCCCCTCTTTTGGATGTCTCAGAAACATGGACTCTGTATTAGTAGCAAATCAAGCTGCTTGAGAGACTTCACCATCATCGTCTCAGGCACATTCTTGAAATCAAATGGGAGAGCCATACTCCCAACACTACTGTCTTGTCAAATCAAACACTGTAAGCATATCGTCAATGGTGATGGAATGTCAGGTGGTCTGGGGTGGGCACTTGATATGAATGGACAACTCTGGTCTCCCTAAACAATTGTTCAACTTTAAAATTTCATCTGTAAAAAGATGTCTGTCTAAGCCACAAAATAGATTCAAGGACCATATTCAGGAGAATCTGAAGCATATGGAGATGGTCAAAGAAAGCTGGGAGGAATTAATTACTGATGATGAGGATTAAAGAGGTTTAATCTTTTCAGATGCTAAGTTGTTAGAACAAATCAGAGATTATCGTGATAAACTGAAGAAAATCTGCAGGAGGCATGAACTTTTGCTAAGTGACTGCCGCTTTCCTTGGGTTGTAATGTGTGTGGTCGGTGTCAGTTGTTTAAGGCAGGAATAAAGGATCAGCAAAAGTCTCATCAAACCAATAGACCCAGAATTATTCCTGTTGTGCCTCTTCCTGCTACTACTTCTGAATCTTCTATTTACTGGTGGCCATTCTACCCCCAAGCCCTCAAATTGTCTGGTGGACTCAAGCGACCAGATTCTCAGGATTCATGTAGATAAAAATGCTGCCACATCTGCCACAAACTGTGAAAGTATCTTGTACATCTCAAAAGCCATTTAAGACGACATGGGCAGGAAAGGCAGGCAGAAGAAGAAAATGAAGGAATGTCACTCGTCTGACAAGACGCAGCAATCATCAAGAATATATGAACGTTTGTAGACAACTTTGGTTTTTTGTTTGTTTTCATAAAAGTAAACTTGATCAGCTGTACGCCTGTCTATCTATCAATCCACCTACCCATCTATCTATCAAATTCAAATTGTCTTTTCTGGGGTGTACTAAAACAAGATAGATAGGGAGCGGAAGCAGGCAACTGGCAATTGGTCAAAACATCGCCTTTTCAGGAAGGGATGACGGACTAGATTACTGAAGGCCACCTTTGATTTTATTATGACAGACTAAACAACGACTCCAATTTACATATGCTTCTTTGGACAGGAAAATATAAAAGGCAAAGGCGGATAAACGGGCCTATATTGATAACTTGAATACAGATGCTAACGTTGCAGCATCAAAACAGAAGCTAGGTACTTCTAACAGGATTAGAAAAGCATTGACAGGTGGGTTCAAGCCTTTGGCGAGTCTAGTAAGAAATGAAGGTAGTGACGTCTTCACAAGAAATGACGAAAAGCTGAAATGCTGGAAAGAACATTTCGAAAGGGTATTAAACCTGGATGACCCACAGTCAAAAGCCAACATTCAGCCAAAAAGCAGACCTCACAGGCCGTAGCAACTGGAGAGGGATAATGCTTCTGTCAGTGACCCGTACGAACATTAGCAGAATTGTCCTGAACAGAATCACCAAACCAGTAGAACAGAAACTGAGACCAAACCAGGGAGGTTCCAGGAACGGAAGGTTCTTTTCGTACATATCTTTATGCTTCGTTAGATCATCAAACAGAGTCATGAATGGAATGCCACAATTTACACAACCTTCATCGATTTTCAACACCTTTTGACAGTGTACACCGACCAAAAGTGTGGAACATACTTTCGTGTTATAAGATATCAGACAAAATTTGTTCCATCATCAATTTGCTGTATTCAAACGTCTGTGCCAGAGTCATATGTGGAACTGAATTTACAAGCAACTTCAACATAAAGAGAAGAGTCAAACAACGTCGTCTGTTATTCCCCTTGCTGTTCTCGCTCTGCTTCGAATGGCTAATGAGAGAAACCACCGTCTGTCAATTTTAGTTTCTTAGGAAAACCGGTTGGCCTAAGCATTATTGTCAAGAAGATCATAATCCGGAAAGTGATTGCAGAGATAGGCTGACCAGTCATCTGCTACAGTGAAAGGGTAGAAGAAGTGAATGACTTTTTGTACCTTGGGAGGAGCGTAGCAGTGGATAAGAATTCAGAGAAGAATGTCGAGGCCAGTATCTTAAAGCCAAGAAGTTCTTTTGTGGCATTGCAACCTGTCTAGATTTTAACCATATTCAATAATAAAGTCAAGCTTAGGATTTTAAAGAGGGATGTCCTTGGAGTTCTGTTGTACGGCTCAAAATCCTTGCAAGTAAACCAAGCCATCTCTGACAAAATAAGTGTCTTCCAGACTAGATGTCTTTACAAAATCCTTTGGATCTTTTGGGGAAACATAGTATCAGACCAGAACCATTACCAAAGAGCTAGCACAACCCCTCTTTTAGTTGTGACCAGACAGCAATTAGCTTTGGATAGGCTACGTCCTTTCCTTTAAAAATGACAATCGCCAAGGTTGCCATACGTTGGACACCTGTAGGAAAAAGGGGAAGAGGATGACTCATCAGCCGCATTTATTTTGTGACATATTTTATATACTTCTGTTCCACAATAACGTCCCCTGCATCTTTCAACCTATACTTTCTTAAGCCCTACATGTGTCCTATGTGTATTGTTTTCCTTATTTTGCTCTTAATAAGCATCCCTCTAACACACATTATTTCACCCTCACATATCTTTGCTCCATAATTCTCTTTGTTTTGATTGTTCAGTTCAATGTTAGAAAATGATTTTGAAAAGGTAGTTTTCTATCACCTCGACAATGACTGTGTTGTTAAACACGTTTTATTTTGTCATTTTTTGTAACATGTGTCCGAAAATACTCAGTGAAAACGTTCTTACCTGACTCTTTTTACTATAAGTTTGGATCTCACAACCATTATTTACATCACATGTATATCACCCTGAGGAGAAAAGCTCACAGTAAATGGAGTAACCAGGGAGCTAGTTAACGACAATGTCTTACTTTCTTACTGGTTAGTTAAGGAACAATACTCCATGGAAATACTTATTGGAATTAAAAATTGGTTTTTCGTTGAATGCGCCAGTTACTCTCTGCTTAGAAAAATCCAGTAATAAACACTTGAAAACAAAAAGGATTTACACAGTGGAATTGGTTGCAGACGGTTTTGAATGCAAATCTAAACCCTACTAAATCAGCCAGCGGGTGATCCTAACAGTCGAAACAATGAATATCTAACTGGATTGATAAATTAGGAAGACAATGATGAGAACATGGGGAGTCCAAAGAAAAAAAATTTCATTGAAATAGATACAATGAGGATTAAATTTAAACAAACTGGAACAGAACATAAATTGCAGGTGAATATCTCGATCAGAATGGATGTGCCCTGAAGTATCATACTAAGCTTTCCTATCAGTAGCCACAGATAAGAGGCCAGCAAGTATAAAAGGATGGAAAGAAAAAGCTTCATGTGTGTCAGAGACAGAGGATTTTTGGTTCAGAGGTGTTTTTAGTAAGGCAGCATTTGCCACACACGAGGCTTACTAAACTGCATCAGCTTTTGTGTTAATAGTATCTATTTGGTATCACAAACACTATGTTAAAATTATAAACTTAGGCCAATGCTTCAGTGGGGATTTCCAAGAATAATCAACAATCGCAGGAGCTAAGAACTGAAAGTGCTTTTCTCACGTTAAAATTAGTCAGCTTAATATTTTCAAAAGGCTTTTGTGTTTACAATCCGAGCTGTGTGATGACGACAAGATTTTTAGAGTTTAATCTGTAAGTTACTTATAAGCAATTTGAAATAACAAATCTAAAATACCAGTATAACTTACAATAAAGATCCTACGGTTGATGATTTATCTTGTTACACTGGATAAAAAGGATGACCTAAAGTGGGCTTGGGGGCTAATCCTGCTGATTAAAAGCGAAGGAAAGATATAGGTACGGCCTTAATATTCTTTTTCATCTTTGAAATTAAACATTTGGCGGTTTTAGGAAAGGTCTTAGTAATACACAGAGACATTGAACTACAAATCTACTTTTTCTCTGACTTAAATAACAACCCGATGTTCAGAAGCAAGACAGAGAATAGTCGTCGTACAAATGTGGTGTTCCTTACTTAATTCGGAGGGGTTTGAACTAAGGCAAATCAGTAAGCTTTTTAAGGAGGAATCAAGTTTGTCGAATGATAGAAAAGACTTTCATATAATTCCCCGAATAGAAATTAGATGAAACACGTAACCAGGCTTGTGATCTACAGGAAAACTAATTTGCAGTTAATTTTTATGTCCTCTAAGAAAAGAGCTTGATATAACTATGAAAAAGCGTTGGGTTATTTAACAAAAAACTGAGAAAAAATTTAATAATTAAAAATGTTTACCTTGTAAGCCACGCTTCTCCATTTGTAATTTCTTCCGATAAAGTGAGAGTAACCTCAGAGCAAACCATAGCTTCACTGCTATTTACCGTCATTTGGGATAAAAAAAAGTACATAGCAAGTCGCTACCAGAGTCAAACGCTTCACATTCTGACATTGACATAATATTTGGAAGTCAGCCTTTATCTAGCTGAAGTGACAATACTCGTTAAAAATATTAGAGAAAAACTTAAATACAAAGAGCAACAATACCGTCAAAGACATGATAGGAATTTTATATCTCTAACCATTAGGTATTAGTGTACATAGATTTTTCTTATTATCCAAATATTTTAATCAAAAATAAAAGTTTGTCACTACAATTGAACTGTTATCTAGCAATGTTAACATTTCGCTGTGACAGTTACTTTTGTAACAAAGAAGAGCAATAAAATATTGCGACATGAGAATATTTTGTTACAACAAAAATGGACTTATAACGAAGCAAGTGCGTCATTGTGTTTTGAAGGATATGCACTTAATCAAGCTTTTAAAACGCTTTGCTCGCTTAGGATATTGATGGAAAAGTTTCTTCTCCACTAATTCACATACATGCAAAGGAAAAAAACAAAAAACAAAACAAGACAAAAATTATGAAAGAATTAACAAAAAAGGTAAAATGATAAATTTTGTTAAAATTGTAACTAGAAATACTGGTATGAAATAAGTTTTTATCAATTTTTTAATGTCTTCTCTACAGAAACTAACTGTAAGGTCATGATAAACCTTGGAATCGAAAACTGGTTAGTTAATACGTTGTTTTGAGAAATAATCAAACAAGTCCTTAAAATTGAATTATGTAATTGCCTTTGTGGTACCTAAAAAGTAATTCAGTGATGTTTGGTGAAACTGAAGATGAATCAACTTTGCAATGCACATAACAGGGTACACTATAAAGTTAAATGAATTCTATAGGCATTAGTAGCATCAAGGAAAAGAAATGCCAGAAAATTTTTTTCCACAAGGTATATCTTATTATCAAAAGTTAACTAAGAAAAACGTTTTTAGTTTTTAATGCAATCGGTTAATTTTGGGTACCTTGACCCAGCAATTGAAAACTCCTTATCCCTTCTAAAATCCACGTCGTCATAAATTATATCACATTTTTTTATCACATTCTTTCATGAACAGCGCCCATATCTTCGTAGACTTTTTTTGCTCAACCACCTTGGGAAGCGGTTCTCAGGATACTATGTTCATGTCCAGTTGACTGTTACAGAATCTAAAGGTTAGAAGCAAGACTAACAGGGAATAACAGCTTACAGAAAATTGTTGACCAATGATACAAATTGTTGTGGAGACGTCTTAGAACCAATTGACTTAGCTGACGTTGCTCGAGTGTTCCTATTAGAGCCATGTTTACATTCTGGTTGCTGTTTATGTTGACTATTCTTTTACTCTTGCAATCAGTTTCGTAAATCTTTCTATTTTACTTCTAGGTAGGTTCATGTTGAGGAACTGCAAGTATAAGAGATTTGGTGCTCCGATAATTTCATCGATTGATTCGGCTAGGTTTGTTACTATCTGTAGACGTAATATAGAGAGAAAATGTAAGGGAGTCTCAAGTTACCTATGTTTATTTCTTTGACTCTCATTGCTAGGTTGTGCTATACATATACGTCTGTGTGAGTAGTGCAGTTAAGCAATATCCTATTGATATGAGTATTTGTTGATCAAGCTTTTTTGCTTCTAATGGCAGTCTCAAATAGCACGCTTTCAGTCTTATCTTTTTTCCAGGTTTAGACACAGATTTTTTTCATCTAGTTATTAATAAATCCCTGCTGAGTTTATTTTTGAACAAGGCTAATTTCCTCTCGTACACATAAAAAACATATTCGTCTGTGAATTTAGAGATATTGCAGTGATATTGCAGAAACTATCAAGGTTGTCAAAGGAGATCACAAAAAAAGTCATACAGAAGGTTAATCCTTAAGGACCACCCCTATTCGCTGACCTTTTATAGGTAAGGGACTTGGTAAAGCGTATTCATTATTTTTAATTGAACGAATAGCTTTCTAACCTAGACAGTTTAGTTCCTGTTACTCCATAGAAGGCGAACTTTAACCACAAAGACAAATATCTCAAAGTATTATTGGCCTTGCTTAAATGAAGAGTATTACTTCTGGGAGTTGTATATTATCGATGTGTTACCTTACATCATCAAGAAAAACTGTAGAAGTAATTTTAGTTCATCGAATTGGAAAGAAACCAAATGACCGCTATTTAGCAGACTACATTTAACAAAATATTCTTCGAATTAGCAGTTTATCTACTAGTCTTTCAAGGTTATTCGATGGGAAGAAAATTTAAGGGCCACCGACCTTATTTCTTCGACAAATGTAATCATGTTGTCATTTTCCTTCTTTTGCAAATTTCGGATTTTTTTTCATAGAACATCTCTTATCTAGAGGCGTTTCATTTTCAGTGTTTTTGTAAGCCAATAAAATATATCTTACCAACTTGTTTGGTAACGCAGCAAGCAGGTTCACTGAAGAATGAAATTGCAATGCCCTCAAAACCTATTACCAAAGCAGATACATCGAAAGCTATGTAAACAGCCCCAAAATGAGCAGTTTTAAGATATCTTTCAGGTTCATTTGAATACTGAAGCGTTTCAAGAGAAGTTTTCACACAGTTTTGGTTTTGAAACCAATACGTTCTGGTTACTAAATTTCTATGGATAAATGCCACTCTGTGATTTTTAAGTTGTTTGTAGAAAGCAGGTTAATTGATGCTTCGGAGTTTAATGTCACTCTTTGGGACACTTAATGACTTATTGCAGTCGAAACAGCATGAAAATAGATTACAACTCATTGTTATCATTCCGTTTCAAGTAATTGCAATTGAAGACCCCTACTGATATCATTTCGTTTTCTTCTGAGACGCCGAGAACAATGAGATGATAAGTAGATTTTTGAAATATGGCAGCAAAGGTTTGGATGTAGACGGGGGGTGTCGGTAGCAAGTACTAAGGAGAACGCTATATGTACGTAGAAAGGAAAATTCTCGCCACGCACATTCCAAACTTTCTGTCTCTAGGTTTGTTCATTTAGTTTATAATATAATTTCATCAATTTACGGACATAAGCTTTCACGAGTTCTTGACTGTTATTAATAACACTGGGGAACAAAAATCTTAAGTAATGAGATATTTACACATTTATTGACTAAATCTGATGTGCTGATTCCAAATATGGCCTTACTTTTTGCACTACCCGTCCAGATTTTGCTGTACAGCATACCACCAGACAGGAAAAATGTGATTTTTTATGAAAATTCAGCTACAAAAGTTTTCAAAACAATATAGCTCTTAGTGTGCAAAAACAGAATTACAGCAAAACAAACGCTCATAAAACACAGTGGAGACAAGAATTGAAATAAACCAAAATAATTAAGAGATTAATTATGAAAAATTGGAAAAAAACTAGTCATGAACATGTTCAAATCAACGTCAGTGTCATGCCACAAGAAAGTAGTATACATTACACTTTATGCTGGTAAGAAAAGTCGCTTAAAGCTCTTTCGAGAATGTTTTTTCTGAGGCACATCCCTTTTGATGCTCTAACAGTAATCTGCTAGCATGTGCGAGTCCTATCGTCCTTGATATCTCTCCTCAATATCACGAAGGTCTTGGTGAAATCTCTCTCCTTGCTCATCGCTCACATCACCCAGGTTTTCTGGAAACTGATCGAGATGACTAAATAGGAAGTGTAGCTTTATGCTCATATTACATCCCTGCTTCTTCAAGGATTCAAGCAGTCTTGAAACAATGTTCTTGTAGTCTTCATCCCTTTGATTTCCTACGAAATTCGACACAACATCCTTGAATGCAATCCAGGCTTCTTTCTCTGTGGCATTCATTTTTCCTATCATACTTTCATCGCGAATCAACTGGCGAATTTGAGGTCCATTAAATATTCCTGCTTGAACCTTTTCGTAGCTTACTGCTGGAAGTACTTCTCTTATGTGATTGAAGCAGGGGCTATCCTTGTCGAGAGACCTAACAAATTGCTTCATGATTCCTAGCTTAATTTATAATGGTGGAATAGTTATCTTCTCTCTGGATGCGATCGGCTGGTTCACAACATTTGGATCACCACTCGTCAACGTTTTGCGCTCTGGCCAGTCTTTTTTTGACCAATGTTTTTTTCGATCTCTGCTGTCCCACATGCAAAGAAAACAGGGGTATTTGGTGAATCCCCTTTGCTGGCCGAGAAGTAGGTTTACCATTTTTAGGTCAACGCATATGATCCATTCATGAAGTTGATAGTTGAGAAGCTCCATTACTGTCTTCATACTCTCATACGTCTCTTTAAGCAGGATTGAGTGACCAAGAGGAACAGCTCCATACTTGTTTGTGTTATGGAGTAGAACACATTTTAGACTATGTTTTGAACTGTCAATAAACAATCGCCAGTCACTTGTATTATACTCTTCGAGACCAAGGTGAATTAATAGACCTTGTACGTCATTGCAAAAAACAAATCCTCGCTCTGAGCTGAAATACTTGAGAAACTCTGCTTCTCTCGTGCGGAAATGTGAAATGCGAACCTCATCGCGAAGTAGATGCCTCTCTCCGAGCCTAGAAGCTAATAACTCAGATGCCTTTTTAGAGAGATTCAAGTCTCTTGCAAGATCATTAACATCTGCTTGACTAAATTGCTTTGGGCTGCAATCGAATACTACCTCTGAGCTTCCTGAATCTGAGTTACTTGTTGGTTGAGATTCAACTTCTGACTCAAACTCTCTAAAAACAGGGATCGGTAGATCGTCTGAATGTGGCACTGGACGGATTGCAGATTCAAGACTTGGATAAATAATTTTGTGTTTACTTTTTTTGCCGTAACCACTTGTTTTTACTGTGCAAAAGTAGCAATCGGAACTGTGATCCTTCGGCTCTCTCCAAATCATTGGAATTGCAAATGGCATGTTTACTTTTTTTCCTTTGCTCCATTGCCTAAGCTTTTCATAACAAGTCCTGCAAATCTTGTGTGGAGCCCATGACTTGTCTTGGTCGCCTAATCTTAGTTCAAAGTAAGCAAAATATGCTTGTTTAACGAAGCTGTTGATGTCTAATCGACGCTGAAGGAATGTGTAGCTTCCACACACATAACAGAACGAGTCTGGATCGTTTAGGCACTTGCGTCTGTGAGCAGCAGCCATGTGTAGACTGAAAAAGAAAAACTTCTTAAGTCAGGTTACTACTCATAGGCCTGCTCTTGTATACTTTTAAATTTCTTTATAAGTATATTTTGCTGTTCATAAAATTTTGTACGGAATAATCATACACGTAACCAGTTTTATTGTTCAGTATTGTATAGCTTAGTAGATGATTAGTAATAGAATTCCCTACCATTATACAAGGAATAATACAAAAGTTAAGCTGAGCGTATTCTTACCTTGAGAAACTGGTAGCTGAATATCCATGATTTGGGTTGTGTATGGTGCTCTTATGGATAACAAACTGATTCAGACCATAAAGATTATTGTCATTAAATGGTTTCTATAACATCATAATATTAGTGAGCTATTCAAGAAAAAAGGAAATGCTAAGCTGTGTGATCGATACATGGATGATATTATTAGAAGTATCAGGCAAGCAGAAGTGAGGCAGAAGTTGGACGAGTCAAATAGTCTACACGCATCGCTAAAGTTCACCATTGAAGAAGAGAATGATCGAGGAATACCTTTCCTAGATATGCTAATCACCAGAATTAATGGGCTGCTCTCGTCGACGTGGTACAGTAAGCCTACTGATACTGGATTGATTATGAATTACCATTCACTAGCTTCGAGACAGTATAAACGATCAGTGGTGGCAGGTTTTGTGCACCGAATTCATCGTGCTTGTAGTACCTTGGAAAAATTCCACTAGAGTCTTGAGAAAGCGAAATGCATTTTAGAGAAGAACCAGTACCCTCCAGACTTTTACGAGCCAGTGATTCAGAAAGCACTTGAAAAGGTCCTCAATGTAGAAGAGTTAAATGAACGGGGAATGGAAAATTCGAAGGGAGAGCAAGGAGATGAACTTTTCACGAACGAACGTCCTCGAAAACGTCTTATTTTCTTGGAATATCGTGGGAAAGTCACTTAGGACTATTGCAGAGCTTTATATAAGCTGGGTGCTCCATGTCAACCAGTGCTTACACTGCGGAAGCTGAAAATGGTTATGCCATCTCTAAAACCTGCTGTAGATAAACGTGTTCGGAATCACATCGTATACCGAATCAAATGTCCACAATGTCAATTGTGCTACATTGGTGGGTCATGCCGATGTTTAGATGTGCGTTTTTCTGAACACAGAAAGCCATCAAAACCAGTAGGGAAGCATCTTAGAAAATGCAATGTAATCAATGATGTATCCTTGGAAAATGTGGAGATCTTGGCGAGTTGCACACGTAGTGAAAGATTTTTGTTTACCTTGAAAGCCCTGTGGCAGAAGGAGGAGCGTCCTCAGTTAAACACCAAGGACGAGTACAAACGGCACAAACTCACAACTATGTGGTGACTGTCGTAGATACAGTACACAAAACACTTTTTAGAATTTGTGACACTAACTCTATCTTTTCTGTTTAGATAAGACCATAGTATATATTAATGATTGATAATGACGATTATGTCGAAATGCATCTCAAAAAATCATGTGGTAAAAATTTTATGGACAATTTTAGGACAATAGGCTAGACTTTCCAGCTCAGTGCACTTATGAATATTTATGTTTAAGGAACAATTCCTCAGTGTACTCATATTATTTAATGCATCTCAAAAATCATGTGGTCAAAAAAATCTGATGGACTATTCAAGAAATGGCCTTTGTTTCCTTATCCTACTGTTACAATTTTTGCATATTGTTTACACAGGTCCTTGGCTTCTCATATCACTTCCAGCTGGTCTAGACACACTATACATCACTTTGTTTGTTCAAGAACGCTGTGTCCTTGCTATCCTTTGAATGTTTTGTTTTTATTATATTCGAATGCAGTCACAATATATGCCAATCAAAGCCGATAATTCATGAATGCAAACACTGATGAGTAAATGTGAAAAACATGAAAGTCTGGTATTTGGCCAATATTCATAGAAAAAGATCTGGACGTATAGAAAGAAAATGATGGTCATTTTCAAACTCAGCACACCAGATTTAGTAGGAATCAATCAAGAAACTTCATTACTTTTGCAAAAAATTGAAAATTGTTCCCCAGTGTAATTTTGTACCCAGGAATTTCAAAAAATTCAGAGATAAAGAACAGAGTTGCACAGTTCAATAAAGGAGGAGATGTGGATTTGAAATGTTGAAACTTTCCAAATGTCCACTACTATGCTAAGTCTCACATTTCATAGACCACTTACAGGTCTGTTCTCATTTAACACCTCTTTCAGACCAGCATGAATATCACGGTGATCTAGGACTTTCCTCAATGTCTTCTTGTAGCAGTGGTAGTAAATATACCAAGGTTTTCTCCCAACATTTAAATATTTTCCTTTGCTATGTGTTAGTGCTATGAACGAAGACAAATTATCATAAGTAGCCCGGCAGTACTATTTTTAAGTCATATTGATTCCATCGAGTTTGTAAATATAGTGTTTTTCACAAGTAAAAAAATCATTGCAGAACCTGCTTTAAAGGCAAGTTAAGCGTTTGTGGTGTTTTCTTTAAAATTATCAGGCAAAGTTTTGTCATTGTGGTGAACTTTGAACACCCATTTTTATGATTTGGATGCTTTCAACTATACTCAAAGTGTATTACGCCAAATTTTATTTTGCTTGTAATACCTCGACAAAAATCATATTGATACTGATATTGCCAGTAATTTTATGTAATCACCCTGCAGGATTGCTGTTTTTTTCTAATCCCCCTTTGACATATTTTAAACATCCACTATGTTTACCTGAATTAAGATGGGCTGTAGTCAAAAAATGATCTGTAATAGGTACAGAAGCCAATTTCAGTCATTGCAGGGCATGGTGTGAAAGGTGTTGTGTCATGATGAATCAAAGTGTCAGGAATTAGAAATCAAATCATAAAGACCTTGTCCGTAGAACAATATTACAAAGAAATATTAATAGTACGATTCGCCAGTACTGTTCCTCTCTAAAAGTGTTTTAGCCGTAATTCTCAACATGAAGGTAAGCTGAAACCAGTAATTGAGGTATAGCAATATTGCATCAATTTAGAATAACAAGACTACTTATTTGACAATGAAATTAAAGGCTTAGGATGACATGGTCAAAAAGTTATAGTGCCAACACTGAGATGGTAAAAGTAGCTGAAATTTAACGACATTTTCAGAGCTAATCATACCAGAAAAGTTTACATGAACTCAGAAATTGAGAGTACACTAGTACAGAAATCTATGTTTCAGTATAGCACTACAAATCGAAAGCGAAATAAATTTCGTGTGTAGTGGCAGAAAGCGAAAACATGTTATTGTAATGGTAGTTTGGGAGTTAGAGAAATTGTATCGAAAAAATATGTTTTCCACCATAATGGCAAAAGCAAAAACAGTCTTAAAAAAGATGCAAAAGAAAATTTAATCGGAAGAAACATCAGAAGGTAAAATGTGACAAAAATAGGCATTTTCAATAAATGTAACTGTTAATTTGCTTCTTTCTGGAAGCACTAGAGATAGATAAGTAAGCACGCGGAAGCACAAGACAGCAGGAAAAAGAAATAAAGCGAACTAGGTAAAAGATATTACAACTTCAAGTTTTAGAAAGTCATGTCGCTTTTTATGTATAGTGAAAAATATTACGGCAATGGTAATAACACAATATAGTAGTTCCGAAACTTCAAGAAGTTGTCTGTAGCGTCCAAGTCATTCCATTGTTGATTAACCTACAAGTCTCGATTCAGATTCGACTGTAACTGCTCGTCACTTGGAAAATAATCTAAAGTGGAACAAGGAAGATACGCAAAAATCTATTTAGATTCGCTGCATCCGACATAAAGAAGTGGTTTGTGATACAAAGCATCACCGCGTGTGACATTGAAGTAAGGGTGTAGAAATGAAACCCATTAATTTTTTAAGTAAGCTGAACAAGTAAAGAAACTTGCCACAGTCTAAATTATAAAGTAGAATCTTTTCTTAATAATACTAACAACGTAGTTCTGTTAATATGTAACTAACTAATTAAATTTTGCTTGTGAAGCAAACCTCTATTATTCATCTTGATCTTTATAAATTTTTATAGTGGATTGGTATAACCAATAATATGATATCGCTATTACAATAATACAATTTGCGAGAAATAGAAAAAATATAGTGTAAGCTGAGCATATGAAAGAAAACAAGAAAACAAGTTGAATAAAATGTATGAAGAATAAAGCTAATTAAAAAAAAATATATATCTACAAAATTAATTAAAAACCAATTAAAAACTGTTTTTTTAAATCAATATAATTCTTGTTTTTCTTGATACCTCTTGATAGTGCGTTATAAAGAGCTGGGCCCATGGAGAAAAACAATATGAATATGATAACAATAAAAATTGTTCAGTTTTTTACCATATCTGCTAGCTAGATCATTAAAACATTAAACTCAAACTCAGTGCTGTAGAATCAAATCCCAGATCTGGGGTTCATTTTTCCCCCGTATATTTGTGACAAATATTGGACAAGTACAGTAAACGAATGAAAAATCAATACTATTTTAAAAGCGTAAGATATAAAATACATATCTACAATCCACATGTAAAAATATTTTTCTTGTCAAACTTTTGCCATCAACACTGCAAAGCCCAAAATAACAGATGTCACAAAAATGTAAAATATAGCATTTTTATTTTAAAAAATCTCTTTACGACACAGTACAGAATCTGTGAGATCCAACAAACACTTTTGAATTTTACTAGCAAATATAGAAAAACCCTTAACACTGAAATAGGAACACTGTTTAAAGGACTCGTGCAAGCCATTTTGCCAAATTGTGTTGGGAAGAGCCAACATGATGAAAGAGGCCTGGTGGGAACACGGTCCATTTTGGATAGGCCATATATTGTCCAGACGTGCCAATTTTTTTCCATAAAATGTACGGTGGTGCCTTTCTGTCTTTTATCAATTTTAGTAAAGATTTCTGAATTGCATTGTTATTTTGAGTAGTGAAGTCATTTTCGTCGGTTAAGCAAAGTCACTTGAATTTTGTAGGAAACAACCTAAACTAGGTTGTTCCCTATTCAGTCTAATCTGAAGGCCTTTCTCTTTTCTCTTTTTATTATCCGTGTAAAAAAACCTGGTTTGATTCGGGTTTCATTATTCGGTGTGACTTGGTCCAGTCCAATACCAGCGAGGAAGCTTTCTACCAAAAGAAACATGACTTTAATTGCGATATTCAACTTTTGTACCATAAATTCTCTCAAAACAAAAATGTGTATTTTTGTGTGTATATATAGATTAATCTATTAGCAGACAAATGCTTTGCTGTCTACAGCTAAGCATAACAGATCGGAGACTCTGAATATTTGCATTCGACACATATGATCTGCTTTTAGAATAACTTTTACAGATATTTTGACAATTTCATATATTTTTATTGCTTTGCTCCACTTTTTTATTATCTGTTCCAGATATAAAACAAATTTAGGAAAAAGTACTCATTTGCTTTTCTTTTCTTTTAACTGTTTTAGATATTTTAACAGTTTCAGATATTAGTATTGCTTAGCTTTACTTTTTTACTATCCACTTCAGACATTTAGTAATTTCAGATTTTAGTACTGACTTTCTTTACTAATGTTATATATCTTTTATATATTTAAGAATTTCTGGGAATAGTATTGATTTGTTTTACTTTTTTATTATCATCTTCAGATATTTCATAATTTCACATAATAGAACTGTTTTGCATTAACATTGTTTTACCAATTCCATGTATTTTAGAATTTTTGTAAAGAGTATTGATTTTTCTAACCTTTTTCTTATCAACTTCAGACATTTAACAATTTCAGATTTTATTACTCATTGGTTTGCCAATGGTTTAGCTATTTCATATATTTAAAAATTTTTAAGAATAGTATTTTTTTTGTTTTACTTTTTTATTAACAACTTTAGATATTTAATATTTTGAGATTTTACTACCCATTTGCTTTACTAATATTATATTTTTTTCATGTAATTAAGAATTTCAAGGAATAGTATTCATTTTTATAACCTTTTTATTATCAACTTCAGACATTTAACAATTGCAGATGTTATCACTCATTTGTTTACCAATGTTATTTCTATTTCATATATTTAAGAATTTCTAGGAATAGTATTTATTTGTTTTGCTTCTTTATTAACAAATTTAAATATTTAATATTTTCACATTTTAGTACCAATTTGCATTACTAATGGTATATTTATTTCATGTAATTTAGAATTTCTAGGAATAATTTAAATTTTTTTTCTTCTTCTTTATTAACAAATTTAAATATTTAATATTTTCACATTTTAGTACCAATTTGCATTACTAATGGTATATTTATTTCATGTAATTTAGAATTTCTAGGAATAATTTAAATTTTTTTTCTTCTTCTTTATTAACAAATTTAAATATTTAATATTTTCACATTTTAGTACCAATTTGCATTACTAATATTATATTTATTTTATGTAATTAAGAATTTCCAGGAATAATTTAAATTTTTTTTCTTCTTCTTTATTAACAAATTTAAATATTTAATATTTTCACATTTTAGTACCAATTTGCATTGCTAATATTATATTTATTTCATGTAATTAAGAATTTCTAGGAACAGTAATTATTAGTTTTACCTCTTAATTAAGAACTTTAGATAAGTAATATATTCAGAAATTAGTACTGATTTGCTTTACTAATGTTATCTCTGTTTCATATATTTAAGAATTTTTTGGAATGGTATTGATTTG
>RDPX01000023.1:4125280-4170530 GCA_003991215.1 Morbakka virulenta
CTTCTTTATTAACAAATTTAAATATTTAATATTTTCACATTTTAGTACCAATTTGCATTACTAATGGTATATTTATTTCATGTAATTTAGAATTTCTAGGAATAATTTAAATTTTTTTTCTTCTTCTTTATTAACAAATTTAAATATTTAATATTTTCACATTTTAGTACCAATTTGCATTACTAATGGTATATTTATTTCATGTAATTTAGAATTTCTAGGAATAATTTAAATTTTTTTTCTTCTTCTTTATTAACAAATTTAAATATTTAATATTTTCACATTTTAGTACCAATTTGCATTACTAATGGTATATTTATTTCATGTAATTTAGAATTTCTAGGAATAATTTAAATTTTTTTTCTTCTTCTTTATTAACAAATTTAAATATTTAATATTTTCACATTTTAGTACCAATTTGCATTACTAATGGTATATTTATTTCATGTAATTTAGAATTTCTAGGAATAATTTAAATTTTTTTTCTTCTTCTTTATTAACAAATTTAAATATTTAATATTTTCACATTTTAGTACCAATTTGCATTACTAATGGTATATTTATTTCATGTAATTTAGAATTTCTAGGAATAATTTAAATTTTTTTTCTTCTTCTTTATTAACAAATTTAAATATTTAATATTTTCACATTTTAGTACCAATTTGCATTACTAATGGTATATTTATTTCATGTAATTTAGAATTTCTAGGAATAATTTAAATTTTTTTTCTTCTTCTTTATTAACAAATTTAAATATTTAATATTTTCACATTTTAGTACCAATTTGCATTACTAATATTATATTTATTTTATGTAATTAAGAATTTCCAGGAATAATTTAAATTTTTTTTCTTCTTCTTTATTAACAAATTTAAATATTTAATATTTTCACATTTTAGTACCAATTTGCATTGCTAATATTATATTTATTTCATGTAATTAAGAATTTCTAGGAACAGTAATTATTAGTTTTACCTCTTAATTAAGAACTTTAGATAAGTAATATATTCAGAAATTAGTACTGATTTGCTTTACTAATGTTATCTCTGTTTCATATATTTAAGAATTTTTTGGAATGGTATTGATTTGATTTACTTTTTTATTATCAACTACAGATATTTAAGAATTTCAAATATTAGTCCTGATTGGCTTTACTAGTGTCATATCTAGTTCCTTTGTTTAAGAGTTTATGTGAGTTGTATTGATTTGTTTTGCTTCTTTATTATCAACTTCAGATATTTATTATTTTACGATATTTGTACTGATTTGCTTTACTAATGTGCATTCTATTTCATATATTGAGCTAGTTCTGGCAATGGTATTGATTTGTTTTACTTTTTTATTTTTCACTTAAGATAATTTAAAATTTCAGACATTAGAACTTATTTGCTTTACTATTGTTTTATCCCATTCATATCGTTAAGAATTTCTGGTATTGGTATTAATTTGTTTTATTTTTTTATCTTTCAGTTCAGATATTTAATAATTTCACATAATAGAACTGTTTTGCATTAACATTGTTTTACCAATTCCATGTATTTTAGAATTTTTGTAAACAGTATTGATTTTTCTAACCTTTTTATTATCAACTTCAGACATTTAACAATTTCAAATTTTATAAGTCACTTGTTTACCAATGTTTTAGCTATTTCATATGTTTCAGAATTTGTAGGAATAGTATTGAATTGTTTTAAGTTTTTATTATCAACTTCAGACATTTAACAATTGCAGATGTTATCACTCATTTGTTTACCAATGTTATTTCTATTTCATATATTTAAGAATTTCTAGGAATAGTATTTATTTGTTTTGCTTCTTTATTAACAAATTTAAATATTTAATATTTTCACATTTTAGTACCAATTTGCATTACTAATGGTATATTTATTTCATGTAATTAAGAATTTCCAGGAATAATTTAAATTTTTTTTCTTCTTCTTTATTAACAAATTTAAATATTTAATATTTTCACATTTTAGTACCAATTTGCATTGCTAATATTATATTTATTTCATGTAATTAAGAATTTCTAGGAACAGTAATTATTAGTTTTACCTCTTAATTAAGAACTTTAGATAAGTAATATATTCAGAAATTAGTACTGATTTGCTTTACTAATGTTATCTCTGTTTCATATATTTAAGAATGTTTTGGAATGGTATTGATTTGCTCTACTTTTTTATTATCAACTACAGATATTTAAGAATTTCAAATATTAGTCCTGATTGGCTTTACTAGTGTCATATCTATTTCCTTTGTTTAAGAATTTCTGTGAGTTGTATTGATTTGTTTTGCTTCTTTATTATCAACTTCAGATATTTAATATTTTACGATATTTGTACTGATTTGCTTTACTAATGTGCATTCTATTTCATATATTGAACTAGTTCTGGCAATGGTATTGATTTGTTTTACTTTTTTATTTTTCACTTGAGATAATTTAAAATTTCAGACATTAGAACTTATTTGCTTTACTATTGTTTTATCCCATTCATATCGTTAAGAATTTCTGGTATTGGTATTAATTTGTTTTATTTTTTTATCTTTCAGTTCAGATATTTAATAATTTCACATAATAGAACTGTTTTGCATTAACATTGTTTTACCAATTCCATGTATTTTAGAATTTTTGTAAACAGTATTTATTTTTCTAATCTTTTTATTATCAACTTCAGACATTAAACAATTTCAGATTTTATTACTCATTGGTTTGCCAATGGTTTAGCTATTTCATATATTTAAAAATTTCTAAGAATAGTATTTTTTTGTTTTACTTTTTTATTAACAACTTTAGATATTTAATATTTTGAGATTTTAGTACCCATTTGCTTTACTAATATTATATTTCTTTCATGTAATTAAGAATTTCTAGGAAAAGTAATTATTTGTTTTGCGTCTTTATTAACAACTTGGAATATTTAGTATTTTCAGATTTTAGTACTGATTTGCTTTACTAATGTTATTTCTATTTCATATATTGAAGAATTTCCGGTAATGATATTGATTTGATTTACTTCTTCATTAACAACTTCAGAAATTCATATATTTGTACTGATTTGCTTTAGTAGTGTTATATCTACTTCATATATTTAAGACTTTCTGGGAATAGTATTGATTTGTCTAATCCTTTTATTGTCAACCTCAGTATTACCTAATTATTACGCTCCCTTACAAAAGTTTGGTTGAGCACTCTCTCTCTTTGAGATTCGGGGACCTGTTGCTTGCGTAATGCAAAGCTCACTGCGCTTGCGTAGTTTGAGCACTCTGACAGGATCCCACAGTAACTCTTTAGGCTGTGTTTGCTCCGGCAACATGACCAGAGAGTTATGTCTCAGAAGCTCTGTGCTGCACTAATGAGCCCACAAAGGGCAAAACGGTACTGCCTGCAGATCGAGTATTGTCAACCTCAGAAATTTAACAATTTGAGATTTTATTACTCATTTGTTTAGCAATGTTTTATCCATTTCATATATTTAAGAGGTTAGCAGGAGGGAATATCCCTCCCAAGTAGTTGTCGCACCTGCCCTTTTACGAGTCCCTGCTCCAGTTACCCAGCTGGGACCAACTGGTATCGGTCCCTGCTCAGGGACACGAGCGATAGCCAACGGCTGATTCTGCATTAATTTGGTGATGAAGGCGGATGGGCTACGACCCCAATAGTTAACGGCTGTTAATACAGACGGAGGAACCGCTGGGAAGAAAAATGGTGATCATCCTAAGTTCAACCTACAGTAGGGAATGGTGAACCACTGTAGTATTAAGCCAGGTAATACTATGATTATGCCAATAGTTTAATAATAGAGATAACGGCGTTAAGGAGGTTGTACAAAAAAGTACTAATCTCTCGCTGGGTAGGTGCCCTCATGTCGAGCAGATGAGGCCAGACCGTCAACCAGCTGCTGCGAGATATACAATTAATACAAGAAAATTTCAAATGAGAGCAGGCACATGGAATGTGAGGACATTATTCCAAGCAGGAAGATTAGAAAATGTGAAGCAAGAGATCGCTAGACTGGGAATAAACATCCTGGAAATTAGTGAGACTAGGCGGAAAGGTACTGGAATATCCAAATCAGAGAAAAATACCATAATATATTCATGTGGATGCAAGCACGAAAAAGGAGTAGGAATTATCTTAGGTGAAAATACCTCAAGATGCTTATTAGGATACTGGTGTTTGTCAGATAGAGTGATGATAATCAAACTGAATGCGAAACCTTTCAATAAAGTAATAATGCAAGTATGTGCATCAACAACTGGCTGTGAAGAATCTGAGCTTGAGAAATTTTATGAAGAGATGAAAAAAGCAATGAAGCAATGTAAATCTGATGAATTATTAATAGTAATGAGAGACCTTAATGCAAAGGTAGGAGATGAAAGAATAGATGATGTCGTTGGCCCTCATGGTTTGGGGAAAGGAATGAGAGAGGTGAGAGATGGATAGAATGGTGTTGTGCACATGATCTATTCATAGCAAACACATGGTATCAACAACCAACAAGAAGAATATTTACGTGGAAAAGCCCAGGTGATAGAACACGAAATCAAACAGATTATATTGCTATCAAGAAAAGATATAGAAATGCAGTAAAACAAGCTAAAACGTATCCCGGTGCAGACATCAATAGTGACCATGTTCCTGTCGTATCAACCATAAAGATGCAGTTAAAAAATGTAAAAAGGCAAACACAAAATAAAGCTCTAGATTATGCAGCACTGATGGATGATAAGAAAATGAAGTTAGCATATCCAATGAAAGTGAGTAATCGATCCTTGAACAGAAAAATGAAAAATCTAGCTGGGAAGTGTTTAAGGAAGCAACTGTGGAAACTGCAAAAGAGGTGATTTCACACAGAAAAACCAAGAAACATAAAAAATGGATGACAGATGAAATTCTTAAATTGATGGATGAAAGGCGATTGTACAAAGACAAAGATACACAATGAAATAAATACAGTGGTAAAGAAAAAATGCTTGGAAACAAAAGAAACGTGGCTAAACAACAAATGTGTAGAAACTGAGACATACAAAAGAATGAATCCAAAGGAAATGTTTAGAAATATCAATGATATTGCTGAGAAAAAGTATTGTACGGCAGCTAAATGTTTAAAGACAAAGAATGGAAGTATAATAATAGAAAAAGGAGCAATGATAGAAATGTGGACAGAGTACTTTTCAGACTTGTTTGATGATGAGAGAGGAGACATGCCAAAAATAAAGATCAATATGACAGGTCCAAAGATTTTGGAATCTGAAGTTCAGGTAGCAGTTTAAAAAATGAAAAACAACAAAGCAGTCGGTACAGATGAGTTAGCTGCAGAATTAATCAAAAGCATAGGTGATTTTGGCATAGTTAAATTAACGAAAGTGCTTAACGAGATTTACGAATCTGGAAATATTCCTGCTGACCTAGGCAAATCCATCTTTACTGCATTGCTGAAAAGGCCAGCTCCGGCAGAATGTGAGCTGCGTAGGACAGTTAGCATTATGAGTCATGCAGTGAAGATTTTATTAAGGATATTGATGAGACGAACAAGAAGCAAAACTAAATCTGAAATATCGAAACTGCAGTGTGCGAACTGCAATATTTATGATCAGAATGTTATCATAGAGAGCTATTGAGAAGTAACGAAACCTTTTCTTGTGTTTTATAGACTATAGCAAAGCTTTCAATAATGTAAAACACAACAAACTCTTGGAAATGCTAGAGGATATCCAGATAGACGGTAAAGGTTTAAGAATTATAAAAAACCTGTATTGGAAACAAAAAGCAGCTATAAGAATCGGTAATCAGGTAGGCGAATATGTTGAAATAAAGAAAGGAGTAAGGCAAGGATGTGTGCTGTCACCTGACCTATTCAACCTCTATAGTGAAAGAATATTAAGAAAATTAGAAGATATGCCAGGGCGTATTGTAGGAGGAGAAAATATTAATAACCTCCGCTATGCAAATGATACGGTTCTGATAGCAACATCGGTTGAACAACTTCAAGAATTAGTAGATAAGGTAGTCTTAGAAAGTGCAAAAAAGGACTTACATGGCAAGACAAAAAAGACAGAGTGCATGNGGTAGGCGAATATGTTGAAATAAAGAAAGGAGTAAAGCAAGGATGTGTGCTGTCACCTGACCTATTCAACCTCTATGGTGAAAGAATATTAAGAAAATTAGAAGATATGCCAGGGCGTATTGTAGGAGGAGAAAATATTAATAACCTCCGCTATGCAAATGATACGGTTCTGATAGCAACATCGGTTGAACAACTTCAAGAATTAGTAGATAAGGTAGTCTTAGAAAGTGCAAAAAAGGACTTACATGTCAAGACAAAAAAGACAGAGTGCATGATAGTAACCAAAGAGAAGGATATTCCAACTTGTAACATCTGGGTTCATAACACAAAAATTAAGCAAGTGAACTGGTTTAGTTATTTGGGAAGCATTATCTCATCAGGCGGTAGATGCGACAGGAAGGTCAAACGAAGAATTGCAATGTCAAGAGAGACCTTTTCTAAACTAAAGAAATTCTTGTGAAATCCAAAGATCACCGTATCAACAAGACTAAGGGTACTGGAATGTTACGTGTTGCCGGTCCTAAAGTATGGACATGAAACATGGACTGTTTCTAAAGAAATGGAAAAGAGAATCAATTCAGCAGAGATATGGTTTCTGCGGAGAATAATGAGAGTACGATGGGAAAGTCCTACAATGAATGAAAAAATTTTAATTGAAGCAGACACACAAAAAAAAGCTGATGAAAACAATTAAGAAAAAGCAATTACAGTTACTTAGAAATTTCATGAAAAAAGACGGCATGGAAAAGCTAGCACTTACGGGCAAGATAGCAGGGAAAAGAGCAAGAGGAAGAGAAAGGGGAACATTTCTCCAAAGAAATGAAGAATGGAGTGGGATGTCGAATTTCAGATATTAGTACTGATTTGCTTTACTAGTGTTATATCCATTTCATGAATTTAAAAATTTCTGGGAATGGTATTGATTTGTTTTAAGTTTTTATTATCAATTTCAGATATTTAACAATTTCAGATATTATTAATTATTTTTCTTTATTATTGCTTTTTCTATTTCATATATTTAACAACGTCCGGGAATTGTATTGACATTATTTATTGTCCTGATGGCGAGAGAAGCGAACCAGCAGGCCTAGCACGAGGCGGAGTTTTCCGCCAACATCTACGTTATATCCTGTACCAGGTGGTGGGTGTTCATTCAGCAGATAAAAGTAGCTGAAGAGGCTTTTTTTAAAGCCACCACCATAAAATTTGTCATGAATCAAGCTTGGCAAAAATAACTAAGGTGCTACTAATTATGCGGTTTTATTCCCAGTAGTTAATGAGTTATGGGGTAATTAATTTGCTTATGAAACAAAATTTTCTTATTTTGCTAATAATCTCCCAAATTTATCGCATGTCACAATAGCGGAGTGGTCTAAAACGCGGCTTTTGGAATATGTTGGAGTGGGTTCGTATCATACCTCTGGCAACTGTCTTTATTTTTTAAATATATGTAACTATCAGTATATTTTCTTAACCAAACTTTACATATACAATTTGCTGGACGTAATTTTTTAGCTACAAATCATAATAAACAAAATTATCATTGCAATTATTTATTACAATTAATACTTTTGTGGAGCTGAGTGTTTCACTTGGAACTTCAGTAAAGACAGCACAAGTATCATATTTCTAACATCCGTTTGTTGAAGTTGAAACAAGTATGCAGTGGAACGGCAAGAGCACGAACTTTCGTTCTTAGTCTGTCTCGGAAAATGTGGATTTCTTCAGGACACATAAAGCAGACGTAAATCTGACCCGCATAAACATCTAAGACGGATAAAGTATTTATTATCTAATACCTTCTGTGCTTTTAAGGCTACTTTTCTACACTCAGTACAAAACAGTTCAAAGAAAGGTTGAAAGAGGATGAAAGGCAAAGGAAACTTGAACTTCAAACATTGCCAAGTACCAGTTGAATTAGTATTACACAAGTAGCAGAAGAAGAAGCATTGAGTATTTAGTCACATTTAAAGAGGGAGGAAGGGGTGGTTAAATGTGACTTCAGAATAGAAAATCAAAGAAACAGGACCTGATTTGTCAGGAGTTGAAGTAGGTGGATGAAGGTGGTACAAAAAAAGAAAGAAAATGGAATTGCCAAGATAGGTAATTGAAATACAAACCCAGTCACGTTGATAGAGGGAAGAATAGGGTGACAAAATGTGACTTTAAAGAAGAAGTACATGAACCAATTTCTGATTTCTAAAAACCTGAAGTGGGTGGATGTGGATGGTATACAAAAACGAAGGAGCAAATGGAAATGCTTAGATACGTAATGGAAATAAGAATCCAGTCATATTTACAAAGGGAGAAAGATGGTGGCTAAATGTGACTTTAAAGAAGCATATGAACCAGGTTCTGTTTAGTCAGTACTTAAAGTGGGTGGATGAGAGTGGTACAGAAAAAGAAAGATCAAGAAATTAAACCAAGAGATAGACTATGGATGCAAAGAACTCTATGCCATATGAAGAGCTAACAATTTCATATATTAGTACTGATTTGCTATACTATTGTTTTTTATTCTATGTCATGTATTTAACAATTTCTGAGGACAGTATTCATTTGTCTTACTTTTTAATTATCAACTTCATATATTTAGCAATTTCAGATGTCAGTAGTGATTTGCTTTACTATGGTTTTATCTATTTCATATATATAAAAATTTCTGGGAATTGTATTGATTTGTTCTGGTATTTTAGGATCCACTTCAGATATTAAACAATTTCAGATATTATGACTGATTGACTGTAGTATTGTTTTATTTATTTCGTATATTTAACAATTTCTGGGCATAGTATTGATTTGATTTGATTAACTTTTTTATGATCACCTTCAGATATGTAACAAGTTCAGATATTATTACTGATATGTTTTACTATTGTTTTATCAATGTCATAAATTGAAGAATGCCTGTGAATAGTATTAATTTGTTTTACTTTTTAATGGTCAACTTCAGTTATTTTCAAAATGGTTTTTGATTTGTTTACTTTTTTATTGTTTGTTTCAGATATTTAACACTTTCAGCAAATAGTATTGATTTGGTTAACTTTTTAATAATAGTTTTAAATATTTTAACAATTTAAGGTATAAGTCCCGATTTGCTCTTTTTTAACAATTTCAGGAAGTAGTAATTATTTGGTTTTACTTTTTAAAACGTTTTTAGATATGTTAACAATTGCAGATATTAGTATTGATTTGCTTTACTTTTTTCATATCAATTTTAGATATTTTAACAGATATTTTAGCAATACGAGATTATAGTTGTGATTTGATTTGGGTTTTTTTTTACCTTTTACAGATATAGTAAAAGGTTTAGGTCACAGTTGTACTTTTGCTTCTCTTTTTTTATATATTTCGGATATTTTAATAATTCTATGTAATAGTATTAATTTTCCTTGCCTTTTTTCAACATTTTTTGATATTCTAACTATTTCAGATATCAGTGCTGCTTTGTTGTGTTCTTTTACTAATATTTTCTTATATTTTAACATTATCAGGTATTATTAGTCATTTGCTTTGCTTTTTTAACAACTTCAGGTAATATTGCTAGTTTGCCTTGGACTTTTATCTATTTTAGATAATTAAAGTATTTCAGGTAATGGTACTGCTTTGTTTTACTTTTTTAAACTGTTACATATATTTTTATAACTTGAGGTAATTTGTTCTGCTCTGTTGGGCTTTTTTCCAAATATGTTCGGATATTTTTCACAATTTCAGGTATTAGTGTTGCTGTGCTTTGTGTTGTTGTAACTATTTCTGATATTGTAAGAATGTGGAGGTAACAGTACTGCTTTGGTTTGTTTATTTTAATTAATTTGTTCAGATATTTTAACAATTTGAGATATTAGTGTTGCTTTGCTTTTTCTTTTTTCAGCAATTCCTTTTTTGAATTCCTCTATTTAGGATATTAGAAGTTTGTCTCTTGTTTGTCTCTTGTTCATCAAGGTTAAAAATGCTATGAACAATCTTGATTTACATATATTCTATAGTTGCAGTGGAAAATAATTGTTACATTTTCTAAACACAATCATGATAGTTTCAAAATGGGAACAAATGCTTAAAATCCAAAAAATTGTCATAAGTTAATTCCAATTTCTTTTGGCATGGAGAAAGAAATGAGAAAACGTTACAAATTATTAATAAAAGGTGTATGGGGTTTCAAAAACTACATAAGGACAAAAGTCACAGGAGATAATAATTTCTACTTACATTATTAAAATTGATAGCACCTTTATTGAAGAATTAAATCCTTTACCTAACTATGTTGGGCAACTGATGAGCAAAGATAGAAAGAACGAAATTGACATCATAAAAAGAATATCTATTGCGGGATCGACTTTTACAAATGAAAACATATAGTTTGAAACAAGAAAAAGTTTCTACTAAAAAATTCCAGGTTTACTGGCAGGATATTCTTTCTATAGGGCTGTTATAAAGTTTCCCACCAGGACGGGTAGTCTAAGACTTCTCTTGGGTGGGAGGCTGAGACTAGTCTCGGGATACTGCGGTCACAAGGTACCGTGTACCATTAACCATGGCTGGAGCCTTGCACATCCCACAAAGTCTCCCCGAAGGGACACGCAAGTTTACTAGGAGAAAAGTTTCGACTACGAAGGCCACCCTAGCTTAAGAGACACACAAAGAAAGTATGGAAGTTAGGAATCTCAAACAGAACAGCTTTTGCTACACAATAGTTAAATATGAGCAGAAAATTAAATATTTTCCTGCAAATAAAGACTCTTTTATATGTTCCTACATCAATAATCCACAATGCTAATTAAAAATATGCCATTTGGAATTGGGCTAAGTCTGCGGTGATTTATTGAGGGTGTTGCAGGGGGAGAAACTCTCTTGCTTATAAATTTTTTATATTAGGGGGCTTGGTCTTCCGACCAATTGTGCTAAATCAATGGAAATTTCCAGAGGGTGTGGCAGGGGGCGGGACTCTCTTGCTTATATATTTTTAATTTTAGGGGTTCTTGGCCTTTCACACAATTTTGCATCAATCTTGCTATAGAAAATTTCTCCCTTGTCCTTAAAAGGCCTAGATACGCATTATGTCCAAAGATTTTGACATATGGTTTACACCAATTATTAATTCTCTTGTCCCTAGAACCTTTTCGAATTGGGTCTCTTCCTTTGAGGTGTATTGCTTGTGATAAATAATATTTTTCCTTCACTACTTATGACTTTAGGTTCACCAGAAAAGATATACCTTTTTTCAAAATCAGACTGTCCTGTTAATGAGGAAAATGAACAATTTGCACCAGCAGATTTGGTGTCGACAAAAGAGCAAAGC
Organism: Morbakka virulenta; assembly: GCA_003991215.1. Taxonomy (NCBI): domain Eukaryota; kingdom Metazoa; phylum Cnidaria; class Cubozoa; order Carybdeida; family Carukiidae; genus Morbakka; species Morbakka virulenta. The sequence continues at coordinate 4,136,645 of RDPX01000023.1, forward strand.
TTAAAGATGGGACCAGAGTCAAAAGAAAAACACTAGACATCATTCACAAAAACTACAGCGTTTTCTGTTGCGTATAAAAACCGTCCAGTTTTTGTTTATCCAGACCTGGGTGATTTCCAAGAAAGGAATGATATTACCTTAGGAACAACATTGCAATCAAGGTTTTCATGCAAGAAAATGATTAATTCCATTACACAGAGTATGCACTCAAAGACCTGGCAAAGTATTAGTGTAAGAGAGAAAAATTTCCATAATTACGTGTGAGTAAACAACATTTTTTAAAAAGTCATCCATTATCATTTACATTTTTTCAGTTGTGTGTGATAAGCCTACTAATGTCTTGCTTGAAATTTGCGAATTGCCCAGCCAAGACTCACAACCTAATTGTGAGTGCATCGTTAACACTTTACTTAAGTATTCGTTTGATAAAGAGTACCTTGTCAAAATTATAATACCCTTTACTTGTGCTAAAAGTAGTGTTGGAAAGAGATTGAAAGAGAAGTTCCCTGCAATATTCATTTGGTACTGCATGAATCATCTGCCAGAGCCTGGGGTTTCGGGTCCTGTCGAACCAATTGATAGTTTCTATTCGTTAGAAAGTCTCTTTATCAAAATATGTAGCCTATATTTGTTTTCCTTATAATAACAAAGGAAATTTACCAAATTGCTGATAACCAAAACTGATACTGAGTTGAGGAAAACTATAATGTATTAATAAATCTTTGGGCAGCTTCTACTTAAAAAGCACATACAATGGAATTGCAAAAAAGCTACCAATAAAGGAATTCGTAAAAGATGTGGCCGTGATTAAAGAGTGCCTTTGACAATGACGCCATATCATCCGAATCTTTGGAGAAAACTTTTTTTGCACTTTTAAAGTGGCCATCTGATATGCATTTTACTTGGTTATAAGAAAAAGGTTTTTGGTAGAACTTTGCCAGAGATACAGGATGTCTGACGATAACAAAGAGCTGAGCATGGTATTCGGAGATTATGAATCTGATTGTCAAAAGCATGCAAGGCTATCGAAAATCTTATAGAATTGTTCCATTCTCTTAATAGAATTGTTCCATTCTTTTTTTTATCTTCTATTTTTTTTTAGTTTTGTTACGTTGATACCTTGTAATTTTTCATGGTTATAGCCACTTTTCTAATTGTTGCCTATACAGGTTTATTCCTTACCATTGTTTATTACATTTACATCCATTAAAATGTGAACGTGGTCACAAAAAACTGGACCCTTTTTAATGACATTGCCCCTGTAGCCTCCCTTGTTAAATATTATTTAAATATCATCCCTGAGCTAAATGTGAAGCCTAATCTCTGACCACAATACTGAAATAATAATAAAAAACATCAGAAGAAAAAAATCTTGTTTCCAGTTTTTACTACAATAGTTAAAGTACCCTGCGCTGCCCTGATTTTTTTGTTTGTTTTTCTTTTTGGTTTCTAATTCATTTTTAATTAGGAGAATTAACACTTAAAAAAGCTTCTTTTTAGTCTTCTCACAGTCATATTTTAGTCTTCTTCAAGGAAAGTATATGCCTTACCTGACCTAGCAATGTCTAATTTGAGTCTACTAATCCAATTGGAAAAAACAAACTATTATATCTGCTTCAAATTAAAGCTCCAGTCCACTGTAACAGGCCCAGCTAAAAGCTCAACAATCTACTATTCTCTGCTCTATGAGATTTGCATTTTTAGGTATTTTTCAGATAATGACTGAAATGACAGATCACTAAGATTTGACATTATCAATTTCATCGAATCAGAAAAAGCATCATTAGCTTCAAAAGATTTTTTATATATTTACAAATGGGTCAGAATTAAGAAATTTGGAAGCCACTCTAATCTTAAAATACTTGGAGAGGGACTGAGTATACTTAGTTACGATACCTTAATCAAATAATTTTGTTATTTTAACATATATAATTATCATTGAATTTGATTAGCTAATGAGTTAAAGGTCCTAAAATGCTTTTTCAATAAGAAACTATTGGAAAAAAATAGCTTACTTCAATTTTTTTCTCAAGAGACTCAAACATACAAAGAAAAAAATCAACATCATGGTGCGAACAAGTGTATCTTCAACATCTTTTTGTACCAGGGTTTTTTAAACACAAGGTTTAAAACCATTTTGGGGGTTCCTGATCAATACCAAAATTCAGGAACCAAAAGCCCAACTAAACAGTATGTCGGAACCTGAAACATTATTACTTTGCCTAAAGTAACTCTTTAAAATTAAAAAATTGTTTGAATTGTTTTGGGCAAAGTGAAGAATATATGTCCAGGGTTTGATTTTAACCAACGCTAGTTGGGGGACTGAGGCCAAGTTAGTCGTTTAGTGTAGTTATGGTTGTTCCTCTGATTGTTTTGGGACCTATTAGCTAGGTTGCTCTGACTTTGAAAGTAGCATATACATTTTATAAGGGAACTATAACAGACCATACTTAATGTATTTCCTATGTATTCATGGGAGCTTTCGCAGCAGAATTTTTGCACTTCTTTTCCTAATTGCAACACTTGTTACTAATGACGAATTGAATTATACCTCGATTCATAGAAGGGTTTGTTTTCTCTTGCTATCGAAGCTCATGTTGTTGTTTTCTACAGATTTGCCAGCGCACTGGTAATTTATACCATAAACAGAGTAAACAGAGAAAAAAAAGTCCTTTTGCGGGCAAAAATATTCGATTTCATAAAGTTACTGTACAATCTCAAAGCTACAATATATTTTACACAAGATATTGAAATACGTCTGTAGAGCTTATACCTGTGATAGCCCTTTAACATATAGGTTGCTAGTTGCTTTGTAGCAGCCAATTTGTTAAGTTAATATTTGAAAAATAGCAAATTGTATGAAAGAGTATTTTAAGTAGATCATAATGCTTTTAGATATGAAAATATTTTCTGGAAACAAGTTGACAGTAAAAATCACCATCACCTTATACAGTATTTCAAAATATGAAAAAAATTACGCTAACACTTTAACAATTATGGAGAGAGGATATGCTTAAAATCTGGACGATATAGAATGATTTTCTTGAAAAATTGGACCCAAATTAAAAGTAAACAAAAAAAGGGTTTTTTTTGGTTAGTTGGCTGATGTTATCGCAGGGCCCAAGGGGTAGGTTATCCATGAGTCTCAGATCCTATAAACGATCAAGCTTCAAGGCATACACTTTCAATGTGACGGAAAGTGGGGCATAAATTATTTTCACTTGATAAAATAAAAGGAAAGCAATGTACGTATCTTGATTTTTGTGCCTAGGAAATTGGCTTATGATAAGGATCAATACTGCGCAAAATATATTCTGGAAAGATGCAACAGTAGTACTGGTACCTCAAATACAAGATATAAATATCTTCGAAGCTCAAGGTGTGTTGTGTAAAACCATTTAAATGAGAGTCGTGAGAAGCTACGGAGCCAAGAAAAGAACTTTGCAAACCATACCTTGCACACTTTAAGAATTTTGGTTACACATTTTCTGTGTAGCACTCTATATCCACCTTTGACTATTTGCTTTTTCACCAGTTTTTCATACGCATAGAAAAACAAACAAGATGCATTAAATGACAATTGTACCTTACGTTTATGTCAATGAATGAATTAGGTATATGGATGGTTCGTATCTTTAGTGTTCAAAAAAAGGAGAAAATTCGTGTACATTTAGTACGCATTTTCAAAATTAGGGACAGTTTTCGAAAATGTACAACAAAATGCATAGTCAGTTCTTTTTATTCTTAAAAATTTGTGTAGTGTTCTGCAGGGTGTCTACTTTGTTGGATTTCAGTTTGGATTAATCTTTTGTTAAAACCTTTACTCACTTATTTTCATTTTTAATAGTTAATTCTTTTTAACTATGTAGAAATCAGCTTGATTAAAGTTTGTTTTCTTGGTCTGAAAAGGTTAAATGTGTGCAATACTCTGCAATATGAACACTAAAATGATATTTATTGAAGATCGGGTAATAGGTCAGAGAAGTTCAGATCTGGAATATTCAAGAAAAAGATCATCATTACCAGAGGAAATAATTTACTTTTTATTTACCCTTTTTTGTTACTCTAGAGGTTTTCAAGCTTATGTTCACCCTCCAAAGGAAACAAAATTTGAAACAATAAAACTTGTACGTTACTTAAAATACAGGATTTATTTTTTTTAATTAGTGGACTAGAAAGAGTACTTAACGCAACTAAAATGGGTAGTAGGCGAGTTTTCTCTACTGACATAAAGACTGTACTAACCAATATCTAAAAGCATACCAAACTAAGCTTTTTCAGAAAGCAATGCCACACCTACTTCTGTAAATACCTTGTACACCTAATCCCAAGATATTTAATATCAGTTTTTTAAGTAAACAAAATCTTCAGGACACTTGCGCTTAGTAGAAAGACAGTCTGCTGATTTTCAGTCGTCGATTAAAATGAATGCACTAGTTTTGTGTAATGACATCCCAGTGTTGATAATTATGTATAAAAATTGATGTTTGGATATTTTTTTTCTTTTCTTAATCACCCTAATTACTTATAAAAATCCCCAGCCCCTATAAAGTAATAGATATTTGAAGTAGTGACTTTCCAAAAAAATGCTTACATTTCTTTCAATTCAATTGTAACTGACTATCTGCTGGAGCATTACTTTTAAAAAGAGAATAATGCCTAATTAGAAATTTAATATGAAAGATAAGATGAAATTATTTAAAAATATTATTAAAGCATTATAACGTATAAAGAGCTATAACGTAACATTATAACGTATAAAGAGGTATAAAGAGGTATAAAGAGCTGATAAAATGTGTTACTGTTTCCATAAGATTAATTGTCGCGAAAGTTAAGTCTGAACTTTTTGATATTTTTACAGAGGACACAAGAAAAGACTTTAGGACAAAACAGTAAAATTAGAGAAAACGTTCTACTTTTTAAATGTCTTTATTTATATTTTTGAGGTGAATATGCTATAGTCATGTCTGGGCTTCACAAGAGATTCGTATAAGTTGCTGATGATCCATTAGCCAAAATAGGAATCATACAGGAGCCAAATAAAGGAGAAACTAAAGCATTATGTTTTTCTTTTTCCACAACTTCCCATGTTTTAAAAGAAATTTACGTCTCTTTTAACATACTCTAGTATTGACCCATTCTCAACCACTTATTTTCATTTGAATCGTAACAGTTATTTTAAGATTTTAGTAATAAAAAAATAAGCAAAAAGAAAAAGAGAAAAGGACATTTCACAACGTATTTACAATTTGAGAAAAAAGTATATCTATTGCGCTTGACTTTTTAGAGATCACCCTTTTTCGGATATTACCTCTCTAGACAACCGAGCGAAGCAATTCTTCCTGATATACCTATCTCATATTGTACTGTAATATTAGAAGGTATTTATCTTAAGTCGTGCGAACAAAATATTTCTCGTTGCTTACAGAAGAGTACAGGAAACGAAACACTAAGTATAATTTTCTTTTTATGTATCATCTATTACATTCACAGAGTTTGAAATTCTTATATTTCCATTTAATTGCAAGTAGTAGAGTATTAAAAACCAATGCCAAATATAACTTTCTCATTTATATTTTTTTGTTTCAGTATCTTTGATCATAAATCATAAAAATTCTAAATAACTACCATGCTTTTATTAAGATAGAAGGGAAAGTACAAAATATTTCATGATCAGTGTGACCAGGATTTAATTTAGTAATTGGTGTCTTCATTTACTTTCAACTGCTTTAATCAATATTTCTGAGAGAAAAGTTCCAGCTCGTTGAATATTAACCGGGGAAACGAAATGCATTTTTCCTGCAAAATTGCACTCATCGGAAAGAAATTAAAAGTATTAGAGCTATTTATTATCAAAAATATTAAAAGAAAAAATTTAGCACTAAATATATTAGATAACACTAAATTGTTGAGTTTGCTTGTTGTAAAAGCTGCAACTCAAAGCAAACAATCTCACGAACGAATATCTAATGAAGGTCTAACTTATTGCTGTTAAGAGTTGGTCTGTTGAAAATACTACAGCCTAATGGGATTGGACATAACTCTATTAAAACCTTTGATGAAAATGTTTGCGTGGAGATTTTTAAAGCAAAACAAAACACAAACCAGGAATACAAGTTAGTTACTTGCTTGGGAGAGACTAGAAGTGGGTAGAAAGAGGAAATATTTGTTTACCAATGCTGTTATCGTAGATAGGTATTGACTCTAAATTTCATGCCCAATTTTCGGGTTACCACCAGGCTACCTACTTTTGAAATACTATCAATAATAAATATTTGAGCCCAGTACAATTCATAGTGATATTATCGGAGTTTGGAGTTGCAAGAAATATCTTTCGTAACAAAACCGAACTTAATTATTAAATCCTTACTATAAAACATCTTCACACCAATAAACTGAATATTTGTTACAAAGTCCAATATTTTTAAGCAATAAAGATAAACTGGAAATGCATAGGTATACCGCAGTTTTTTATTTTTTAAATCAAATAATCTTAGCATTATATCTAGAAAATTATTAGAGTTTTCTATTTGGAAATTTGAGTCTTTTTCGAAAAATAGCTTCACTATCAGGTTACCTTCCAAACCTTATAAATCATTGCTGAAAGTTACAGATCACGAGTTTTCATTACCATACTGTTTCTGTCTACACAGCTCAAGCAGCTGTTGTAGGCTTCTCTCAGGCTAAAAGAATATTTCGGCATTCAAATATCAAATGCTAGGAAAAAGCACACGGTACTCGTAATATAAATATTTGAATATTTAATATTAGGTTAATGTAATATTAAATAAGCTAAAATGGCTTTATTAGATAGCAAACCCAAAGTAGAATTCGAAGAGGCAAAGTTGTGCGACATTGGGATTTTATGCCAAAAACAGAGAAAAAGTAAAACAGAACCTGAAGTGGAGGAATGTGGTAAATTAAAGGCATGAACTACAAGTTGGAGAGACTAAAGGAAACCAAGCCAAGTAAAAAGGATTAAGTGAAGTGTTCGAATCAATGTTACGTTCAACTGAAGGAAGAAGAAAGGAGAAGAGAAGGAAAACATCATGTAAAAGCAGAAAAATTCAATCATATTTGAGTCCAAAGATATGGCTTTTGATGTCATTAGTGCGATGTAAAATTTTTAAAAATTTTTATTTTAGTACATCATCCATTGACTCCATCCAATTCTATTTTACTTAATAGTAAGCATTAAGTATATTGCCCCTAATCATATATTTTCTAAATAATTCAAATATATGCACAAATTGAACTTTGGTTGCTTTCCTGATATTAAGCAAGATTTATTGATTATAAAGTTGAGGGAAAAAAATACAAGAAAAAAATTAAGTTTTAGTGAAAAAATAAACAGGTTGAAAGTAAAGCTGGGCATTGCAGCAGGAAGCTTTTTTCCTGTGACAGGAAAAAATTTCGGCAACATTTTCATAACATTAAGACAATATATGCTATAACTGCAATAGTGTGTGCTGAAAAATTAAGCTTATCGAAAATTACTGTTAAATTGCTTACAAACGTGCATAAAGCTCTATATATAATTTGATACCCATGATTTCTGACAAGCAGAAAAATGAATTACTTGAATTATTTTGTATTGCGTATTAGATGGAAAAATAGCTTCCTGGGATGCATCATTTTTATGTACAGACAAGTTTGTAAAGAAAATTCAATTTTATCATGAAATACGTTTAGAAAAGAAAATTAAACAAGCAGAATATCCCAAAGTCTATGGCAGTTCAAAATTCATCTTTACATGCTGAATGTAGTTTTTACATTGTACAAGGAATTAAATTATATCAAATAAGAATTGTAAACAAGAAAGTATTCATTTCATCTTCATATTGCGAGGCCAAAGACATAACAACAGCATAGGAGGATACACTCCAAGCCTTAACATATATAGGTATAATATATTACAAAGAATAAAGACTTGGCTTTATATATTACTCTCACTTTCATTCCTAATTTACAACAAAGGAATTATCCCAACTCTAAACGGGAGTCATTGATTTATTGACTTACCACTCGTTTATTTGAGTGATACTTTGAAAAACCACAACAGACTTAAGTAAAACAGTTTATGATTGCATTAAGGGTGACCGATTTTAACTTAATCGAGACTATTAAACTTGAATACAAAATCTCAAATATTGGGATACAGCCCCAGTAAATAGTTAAAAGTCCTTAAAATATGCACATACCAGTGCATACCAGTCTGTTTGCTATGTGTCATTAACTGACCAGCAATTTTGTAAATTTGTCTCCAAGGAAAGAATGTCAAATGTGCCAAACTGTGATCCTCAATTGCTGCATAACAAGAGGAAAGGACATCGCTAACGACAATATTTCCAACTGAAGTTAATGGAGCAATAGCTCCTTGAAGTACCTTACGTTGAACAAATTGAATTTTTGCTGGTATTAATGCCTGCATACCAGGTATATATACAGATAAATAATCACCAATAGTAATGTCTCTTGCATACTGTAGTGACCAAGAATCGTTTAATGTTTTTGACACATATAAAAGATGGGTTTCAGTTACACTCAATCGCCTTGTAGGCTCTCTTGTCTCGATATAGACGTAATTTTCAATTTTGACATCAAGCTGACGGTCCAAAAACATAATTATTTCACTATATGTGACTTGCCCAGCTTGATTCACAGCAAGCACCTTATCTCCAACAGCAACATCCGCTAATCGTTTTAACTCATTGTTTTCTAAGCGTACCAGACTGTTAGCAGGAAAGCAATGACTTTGCTCTTCTTCTTCTGGCCCATCTATAAGATCAAAGAAAAAGAACGAAAAAATACAATCAATGCTTCATACGTGTTCATTACTTTGGATGTAATCCTCTTTAGTAATAATGAAAAACACAAAGACCAGTAGCGGGGAATTCATGTTGATGGGAGAACTGAGAAATCAATGGATTAATTGGATGTCATATATAAACATAAGGGAAACGGCGTTATAGTAAATGTAGAGCTTCTCAGACATTTCATTCACTGGGGCATATTTCTATGAATGAAAATAATCGCCAGAATTTGAAAATCTTAACCATTCAAACAGGATTATCCAATGATTACGTGTAATTCTTGTCTTAAGCAAAGTTTCATTTTGATCCGGGGGTTGGGTGTGCCTGTATAAAAAGGAGGTTAACAAAGAATCCCAGTTTACAGAGACCACGCTATTTGAAAAGTCTAAGATATTGCTATGATAGTCAAAAGAGTTCAAATTAAATATCTAATATACAATCCAGCTTGTACAATAAATATTTTTTATTGAAAGAAATTAAATGCTCTTGGTGATCTCTCTTTAGTAGAAATATGCACACATTACAATGCAGAAAAACAAATGAGGAATTAACTTGCAACGAACTCGCAGAACTTAAGGATTTTAGAGCCATCTGCTCTGCTAACTGAGTAGATTTTTTAGCCTCTTCCACTTTCTTTCGCCGCTCTTTTTCTGGTTCCTATCAAATGTTGAGCTGAGCCTCTCATTGATGTACAGTTCCCCCTTCAAGCCAAGAACATGTCAAACAGGTAGTCAAATTAAATATCACAAAAGACAAAATCAGAGAAAAGCGTTGCCAAGATAACCAGGTTTATAATTTACTTCTTTTCAGTCGGTTAATAGAGCAGTTAAAAGATATAGGTACAATTTTGGATTCATTTTCAAGCAGCTTATATTTTTCATTCATATGTCTTGGTATACAATAGTATATTCTAAAAATCCTTCCCCAGGATAAGGTTAATCATAACTGAATAGCAATGGAAAATGCGATTAACATATATGGTAGCTAATAAGAAGATGGTCATGGTACTGAAATCGAGCCCTGAGAACCCAAAGCAAATATTTTGCAGATTTTTTCCCGTTATAAATTTTTTTATTTCATGGTAGCACCAATCACTCAACCTTTGATGTTTTTGTCTATAGCTATTCGAGTCCATTTATAATAAAAGCTTCATTGAAGTCAGCTGACTTTATTTCTTTGTTTCATCTACATTGGCGTACTAAAAGATATGGACAAATACATGGTCACTGACATTGAACCATAACATGACTGATAGAATTTTCATTGTTATAGTTAATTTCCCTACACCCATTAGAAAGATTATTAAAATTTGCCTGTAGGGCCCGGTATAGTTGCTAAGCTGCGAATTTTATCCTTGCAGCAGATATGTATTCTCGCTTTAACTTGCTGTTGTCTTCCCAAAATGTAAAAATGGTCTTAGGACTACACCCTGTAATATACCTCAGTGGTATTTTTCTTATCTACTGTCTAATCGACAAAGAAAAAGAAAAACAGCCGTTGAAAAAATAACGCGAGTAATGTTGTACCATTCTTATAAAATAGACAAAATGTAAAGGTAGAAAAGATTATTCTGTGAAGTATCATCATAAGTTATTTGCCCTAGTATTGCTCTTTTATCACTGTGATAAATATAATTAGCTTACTTTTTCTCATCAAGGAGGGTAAAGAGAAAGTATGTAGAAATTAAGAGACTTTCATCTACCATAGTCTTCTTAAAACGCACAGCAACAAACAAATATTATGAATCTCTTAAAGAAAAAAATTAGGAACTCTACTGTACGTTGCAAGAACAAACAAAAATTGTAAAGCTAAATTCTCTCAATCCAAATTTTGGACAAATATGATAGAATTTTCTTTTCAGAACTCGAACCAGTTCATTGCCTAAAACGAAAGGGATTATTTGAACTTGAGCCCCACTATCAGTGAATTGCAGAAAACTTTCAGATATTAGTATATATGCTATAGTCATAATCATGCAAGACTTTCAGTAAAATGTTCAAATTATTTTCACAGAAAGAATTTATAAATATTTAGTTTGATAAATAGTTTTATAAATAGCATCTAAAAATGACCAAACAATGTTGTAACTATTTAGGATTTAAAGATAGATAAGTGTTTTACGGCGAATTTTTCTCAGTATTTCTTGATTTTCAGCCACTACAGTAGCATTACCAAACCATAATGTGTAGAACTTACCTTTGTTTCATTATTATCTATAACTTCCCAAAAATCATAATTAATTTCCTACACAGTTTTAACAGCATGCTGTTTACTCGATTTATTTATGTTTTTTGCAGATGGTATTAATTTTTCGTTTCAACTTGTATCGATGTTTGATTAAAATCAACGCTGTTTTCATGGTAAATATATTGGACTAGATGTGTTTATGAATAGTTCTTATTAGTCAGTCACGAATCCATTAAGCTCTACTTTGTTCCTTTTTAAATATTTCACACGTACAGTTGTGCCTCTATGTGTCTCTGTCTCCTCCCCACTTCAGAGCTTATTTAACTGTAACAATTCAAGAAAACAATGGCGACTATATTCTGTGAATCCAAGAAACAGCTAGAATTTTAAATAAATTTTGCAGTCTCATCAAAAAGGGGGTTCCTGGAAATACTTAGCTTTCTCATAAAGCCAACTGTAACACATGCGTTATTTAATGCAACGGTAAGTTTCGCTTCAACTTAAATATCAACGAAACATCACAATTCATGCTGTCTTGAACTCTCCCCAAAAATTAAACGACTTGCAGTTTTTAGAACATTCCTGGAAATTTATTTACACTTTATATCAGAAGTGTCCACACTTTTATTGGTTACGGTATATATACATGTAGTGATTTAATGGACTTTCCAAAAGACATCATGACCATCACATGGGTGTCCCAAAATGATCCAATGACTGAAAGGTTAAGAGCCGCTAAGCTTTTAAGTTCTATTTAATGATATTTTTAAGGGGAAAAGTATGCATTGCCCAGAATTGACACAATAAACTTTCAAATGATCCATTCATCTCACTTGGAATAAGGCTTATTTTGAAAGAACATGAGCTTTTACAGTCTTAAAATAGTCTGTCGTCTGTTTAAGTGTTTGAATAAACATTCTGGCAATAGACAGTCAACAGTGTGAGCTCCGTTCTCACCATATGCGTTTCTTAATAACTTTGAAATAATGTAAACTATAACACTTCAAGGCTTTGGAGATATGAACTTGATACAAAGTAGAGCATCGTAAAATATCATAAGAGCACGGTTTTTCTCCCGTTTGGATTGTCTGTCTAATAAATGGAAATATTCTGATTGTATTTGTTTGTAAATATACTCGTCGTAATTTCGACAGGCACTATCTCCAAAAATATTTGGGAGTAGTAAACTAAGAAATATGGTGTATGAACATGTGTTGGCAGTATACTTTTTACAAACATCACACTCAGGAAGGTACATATTCCAATTATAACGGCAATAGTATGAAAGAGACTGAACAAACGGAAGCTGCTTTTATCAAAACTATTTTTATAAACTGAATTAATTTCAGGCTATTTTACATCAAATGAAAACATAGAAAACTACAAAATATAAACCAGTCTGCTTATTAACCTCTTAATGTCAAATTATTTTGATTAAATAAATTTAATGGAATTACAAGAACAGCAAAAATCTGCTTCCTGTTGTTCTCTTGGGACTTAATCAAAAGAACCTTGAATGAGAAAATGACCAATTCAATCGTTATCTAAATAATTCAAATGCAAGATCTTCGAAAAAAAAACTCGTCTTGGATTAATCATGTTTTAAATGGGTCTTAAATTGTCAAATGTCTGCCGTATTTGTTGCGTAAAATAACACATTACCAATCTTAGAGCTGTTGCGAGGTATTAATGCCATGACAATCAAATTCTTCAAGTCATATAATGAAGTAAGAGCTTTCTAAAGAAAGATGGACAAAGCCATGAAACACAGAACTGGAGGGTTCCTAACGCTTACCATGTAAAGAAAAGATAGTTCAAATTTTAGGGTTTAAGAATGTCAAACAATTACCCCTGATGATTACAAAAAGCAGTTAAGATACCATTAAAATTCTATTAGCAGACAAATAATTACTATCTATTAGCATGCATTATTTCATATTGTCTGGCTCGGTGCGGATTAATTGAAAGAGTTAGGAGGGGAATGCATTGAATCATTCAATTAAACGACAACTAATTTGCAAAGACTATTACTTAATTAGGATGATAAAATTGTAATGCCTTTTTTGAAGCTGATGAACCATACAGAATGAAGAGCTTGAAGGAAACATTACAAATACATTTTCTCATTAGGGGTTGTTTATCCTAAGTCTTCTTTTATGAAAATATATGATGCAATAGAAAGGAAAACCTGTCGATTTTGGGTAAATACTTTGAATTCTGTCGGCCTGCTTACATGGCAAAATATCTCAATGTCAGACGGAAGAGCATCAGTAATTACTTCACATGTGAAACGATTTATTCTTTTCTCATTTTAAATCACTACCGTAGTTAGCTTGGGGGTGCGGTAGTGCGGGGGGATGTTGCTTCCCCTGACAAAACTTTGTCGTAAAATCTGGTTTGCTTAAAAGAATCGAAATGTAATTCGTTCATTTTTTGAGTAACTGGGGTTTCTTTCGTGGGTTAAACCATTGCACAAGTCAAGTGCTACTGTGATAACAAATTAAAAATCCTACCCATGATTAATCCTTAGTGTAACGTCTTATTATAACGAAGGTCAACCAACACGTAAGTGACTTAATCAACACATAAACGATGCGTTGCAACAAGCTTACAACAATAATAACAACACATATTTTCCAAAATGGAGTAACTACCACAATAGGACTGACGACAAATTTAGGTCTTGAACACACCAGTGATATAGTACGAACACACACTATGAGCATTCCAATTAACGCTGTCATTCACAATTGTCGTCATAGACTATTCAGGCAAAAGCTACCCAGTAATAGAAATATAACAAACATAGTAACAACATTGTTTAATATTAACACTATATCATTTTGTTAGAAAGTTTTAAAGTTGAATCTTAATTTCCTTTTTATTTGTTGTCTTCTACAAAATAATTTTTATGTTATAAATTGCATCTTTGCTCAATTGCATTTTTTTTCTGTAACTTTATGTTCTATACGTAATTCAAAACTCAAAAATGATAAAGTTGTGTAAAAATACCATGTTAAAACAAAGTGAAACAAAATATCTTAAACCTTATCCCAAAGGAGAGATAACTCCCGACAGTCCTATTCGAAAAAAGTAAAAAGTACAAGAAAACTATGTTGTAGTGAAAAGGCAAAAACCAAGAAAAAATCCCCCAAATGGAAAAAGTATTTGCCACTGCATCATGCCACAGCTCTGTCCTTTTAGTTAAATGCAAAAAATATCAACTTGGGGCAAGTTTAGGTGGAGTATGGAGTGCTTTTTACATCACTGCTGGAGTTCTTGTGACAATTACTTGACTATATTCTCAAAACTCTGTTTGAAAGTACTTTTGGCATGACAAACTCTATTGGTGATAAGACGTATAAAAAATCAAGTTAGAAGAAAGTAATATTTCTTTGCTAGTTTTCTTCTATGTTGTTGATGTTGAAGACTGAGTATTACAAGTTGTGCTTTACTTCATTGATTCATGTCACACCTGATCTAGCTCATATTTCAACAAACGAGAAGTCTTTGTCAACTATTTATTCAAATATGTGTCAAGAAAAAAGAAAATATGCTTCAGGAAATATCTTGGTCCCTGTCTGTTGTGAATACCATATAGTTAAACCTAATCTCATCAAGTAGTACTACCAAGATTCTATTGTCAATTAGGGATAAATATGATTAAGAAGGTGCTTGATTATTTTCCAAAAGTGCTTTACAAGTAGTTTGAATAACATAAACATTTTGTAAAACTGAACAGATGCAATAGCATAAATTGTTAAGTACACGAGTGGTGACGTATTTTAATTCTTCAATTTGGAATGAATTTCTAAACTTTATCATTCTATATCCAAATTTTATCCTTGAAAATAGTGAAATAGCAAAGGCAACATAGATTTTACTTTGGTAATCCAAAAATCTCATTAAAACCAACTTGAAAACTAACTCAGTTGTACATGTTACATGAGTGTACTCTGTGAGCTAATGTTGCTTTAGTTGGTCCCGGTATACAAGACCAATCAAGTTCCAAAATTTGTAGCCTTAGAGAATTTGAATATCTTTTTCTACTAGAACATTGAAAGTGTTTCAAAACCTTTTGCACGATAAAACATTTTTGTGTGGCAAAAACATACCAGCACGTTAATTTTGCTTTTAAGTTGTCAACAAGGAATTCTATTAACTCTGTATCTGTATTATGTCCTCGAAAAAATGGAAAGAAAAAGAAACAAAGCAGAGATTGGTGTTAATAAAAAGACGAGATGACACTTAAGCTATCATTTACTTTCATTGCTAGTAATTACATAATTAAGGGGATAAAGCCAGTTAAAAGTGTTATTATTACTATTTTAAGTTCTAAAATTAATCTGTACTATATTAGATTGATATTGTTTCTAATCTTCGGAAATCCACTGTATTTACATATCCTTTTTCTTTTGCATTTACATTAAAAACTTCTTTCGTTAAAGACATGAATTTTACAACAACAACAACAACAACAAAATAATATACGGTATTTTCTAGGTTAGATGACGTCTTTTGGCATTTCAAAATCTTTTGTTGTTATAATAGAAATCTTTCAATAAAATGTTGAATAGAGTTTTTGTTATCAACTACAGAAATCAAATACATGTTTCTAATACATGTTTTAAGTAAAAAAAAATTCAAATACTCTCTTGGCATTACATGCCTACAAGGAGATATGTAGTTAGTCATTACTCCCAAACGTAGACAAGGTGGGAAACTATTAGAAAAAATAAAGCAATTATAGTATTTTTGCAAGCAATAGGGAGTCTGCCATGGTACCTTTGTAGCAAGATAGCAGTCTTTCCTTGAAAGACTGTTATTAGTTTCAGAAAAGTGATATGTAGATTTAAAAAATGTACCAGAATTGAAAATTGTCTTTCCCCCAGATCCCAACAGAATTTCTTCGTTGGCTATCTTAAAGATTTTGTATTCATGAAGATACTGCAGCTTGAACCACTAGCTAAAAACAAGCATTCCAAAACCTTAGGTTTATTTTGTAAAGCAATCAGTGTATTTTTTCTTTCTTATAAAAAGGCATGTCAATGTTTTCATAAAGTAAATTATGA
Source organism: Morbakka virulenta (assembly GCA_003991215.1). NCBI lineage: Eukaryota > Metazoa > Cnidaria > Cubozoa > Carybdeida > Carukiidae > Morbakka > Morbakka virulenta. Next base: position 4,152,717 of record RDPX01000023.1, read on the forward strand.
CATCTTCCTTCGGTTTATTCATTCATGGTTTACTTTATTGTTTTGTATGTTTTATTTGCAATTTAAATTTCAGAGAAAGAAGCAGACCAGGTGACACCAATACATGTAAAAGAAACTGATACAGAATTTCTACCAAAACAAACTTCCTGAAAAGCCGTTTTTCTATGTTAAAAGAAACTATGCATATTTGAAGATAGCTGACTGCCTTAATTCATTGAGATATTTTTAGGTGGTCTTCAGCGCAAACAACTTATACTGATAAACATATTGGTAGTGAGACTTGCAATAATATTTATATCAGAGAAGACTACAATTTTGTAACCAGAAGTTTCCTTTTGTCTTAACACCAAAGCAAACACACTTACTCAAGTTTTTATTATTGTTAATATCTGTGGGGTGGAAAGTGTAATGAGTGTCCCATGGCTTATTAACAACAGATCAGTTGCAAAGAAAGAAACCTCCCCTTTAACAACAGGGAGAACTGTAGTCACTTTGGAACGACAACATAAGCGTAACGGTGTAGAGCACAGCTGTGATTAACACAGTTAACAGGAATGGAAAAAATGTTTTAATTTTGTAGTTAGCAATAAACAAATTAGTATTTGATTGGAAATGACATTTGATATAGTAGGGTGGAATTTAAGGCCAACAGCATAGTATATCACTTGTAGCTAAGAAGAAAAATAAATACAAAGAGGAGGATCTCAAATTCTTTTAGGATTAAAAGTTATGTTTTAGAAACAATTAAAAACCTGGCTTTATTGGATTAGTGAATGTTGGCTCTGTTAGTGCATAAAAAATTTGTTATTTTCTGAAAAGAAGAAATTTGTTGACCAGGGATTTTCACCTCGTCTACGTCTAGTAGAAAGTAGGAAGAACTAAAGACAACAAACAAGAAAAGAAGTATCCCATGGATGATAACAATTGATGTTTTGCGTTTTGATATAAAAATACTGGGAAGGAAGAAATGGTGTTTCTGATTTAAGACTTTTATACCATATTTTAGACCCCATTATTTCATTTACTTCACAATAAGTTATTTTCTAGAATATCTTCAAAAGAAATAAATTTTACAATTTTTCTTCTCTTGGTTTAGTTTTTATAATTGGCACTGGATGCCAGACCCTCAAGTGACAACCCTAAAACGAGATTGATAAGAGTATTCTTACAGGGCTAAGCTTATATACTAAGTCTTTTTTATTCCACCTATTGAAATTATCAAACAGGCTATAAAATTTAGAAGAAAAAAGCAGCAAGAGGAAAAGCGTTGAAAAAGTTTGAGAGAGTTTAACTGGAGGAGAACATTTTATGAAAACATAGACACTATAGTTGTTTTGTAGCAGTCTTGATTTTGTCTGAAACAACAAAAATGGATCTTCGGTCACTTATTTAAAATCCAATTCATTCAAATCGGCTAATGAATACTCAATATTTCCTTCAGATTTTTTTAGTTGCTAGGACCTTTTTTGGAAAATGAAACTAGACATTATGTGATTAGTAGATACCTGAAAACACACGGTACCGCGCCTTAAGACTTTGATTTATTCATGGCTGAAGAGTACTTAAACTTTTAAATAAGTGTTTATATAAATTGTAGTGGCAGGGGGGATGTTAGTTTCCGTTATATTTCTCTTTCACCAGGCTCAATAATGAATATTCTGTGTGAACATCTTACTACGCAGGAAAAATACTTTGTAACGGTGACATCTCATTTTGCACAGATTTAGTCGTCACAAGAACTTAGACAGTCAAAGAAATAGAAATTATGGCGTTATTAATTTGAACCTTGGACTTACGACAGTATTAATTAGTCTTAAGAGAATATAATGAGAAGACAAGCATTATAGAAAGTCTCAAGACAATAATAACTTGAACATAAAGAAATACCTTTCCTTTAAATTAATAGAAATGTACTCTCATTTCATCTTCTAGTTGTAACTGAATTCATTTCAGCAGGAAGAATTATGAACCATAAGATGGTACAGTTTTTGATTACTTTAATTATTTGCCTTGTTTTTAAATAAATAAATATCTTATTCACATATCATTAACGGTAAAGACAGGGAGCAATATAACGGCTAGACTTCACGCCCTGTAAAATAAACCCCATGTTCTTTCAAACAAATGCTTTGGGGAATTGTTGTCTAGATGAATCTCTGCCTAATAGAAAACCATTTTCTTTCCTTCTCTCTCTCTTTATCTTTGTAGCATAAAATTAAAGGAAAATGAGCATTTTTGTCATCCTCTCAAATCAGAGGTTTAACTTCTACTGTACCACTTCTATCCTTACAAATTACACAATTTTGCTTGTGCAGAAAAAATGCTGCCAACAATTGCATGAACAATCCACTCGCACTGAACTTGCTACTTTCTACTCTGAAAGATTTATTTCAAAATGAAAAATACATTCCATCTAAGCGCATTAAAGAAGCAAATAATCGGTCGGTTAAGTTAATTTTTGAAAAAATATTAAGATTTGAGCAAATAAAAAAATAATATACTCTGGTCCTACTTTAAGTCAGTCTCAAAATAGGCAGGTTTATAAAGAGGAATTGCCTTCCCATACCAGTATCTTGTAATCTAATAACTCAGCTTGTCGAGAAAGAAATAGGTGTGTAACAGTTTTAACTTTTATTGCATACATTGTCACTTGGATCATACACAAATCGACAACCTGGTAAATTTTGTCAGTTGTAACAGGAGAGGTATACAAAACTAGTTTGGAACTTCGAATACGAATAACGCAAGTAACTAGATTATGATTTGAAGAGTGCTATTCAGTTCCTAGCATTATTCATTAAATTATCTAATCTCGCTGTCAGTCTCACTCCTGTGATCCAGGATTATTGGAAATTGAGGAGATATTAAGTGTATAGTGGCAGCAGGTTCTTGAAGCAGAGTTTTCCTTGGCATAATTATTTTTCAAAACTTTTGACTTGGGCTATTCCCAATGTTATCGAATTTATCTCACTCCCAGTGAATACTTTTCCTTAACTTACATCGAATAGCTTGTTTATTTTATGTTAGGTAATTAATGTGTTTTGGTGTAATACCATTGCCACCATTTTATTGAAAGTATGTGTGTTATAAGCTAACCGCCACTCATATAAGTAAACAAGAAATTGATGTAAGATATGGTATATATATATATATATATATATTTATATTTATATATTTATTTATTGCTGATCCAATTCAATCTGCTTCCTTACGTGTCTTTAAGGTTACGTAAATCCAAAGGTAGAAAGAAATGGACAGTTGTATCATTTAGGTGGGCAATCTTATTAATATTCTTAATTGTCAGGTACATTATGCTATGTACATGCGAATACTGCTGTTATATTCGCACGTTAAGCTCATAAATTATATTACTGGTGCCTTTTCAATATCAGACATATCGGTTAATAGGCATCTAGGCATGACTGTAACTGAATACCTCTGTTTGCGCTAATGACTAGAGTACAGCATAATGACAGTACTTGGGGACCCTAGAAAGCACAAATTAAAAAACTGGCGTTTGAGAAAAGAGCAGAAGTGAAGTGTATGTTTAATTCTTTACGGTTACCAAGGCGATTGATGACAATGCATTACGGTAATATTCCCATCCCAAATCCATTTCCCTACAGCAGTATACTGAAGAAGAACAACAGATAGATAATTTCACTCGTGGATGAATATGCACATAATCACAACTAATTTTTTAATGGTCAGGCGAGTGTATTCAACTTCAAGATAGTTACGCTTCTTAGGCCAATAACCTGTACGTTTGGGTAACAGCCGAAGGGTATTTCCATCAAACAATCCGTTAGTTTAAAAAATCGTGCACTCACCTCCCGTTTCTGGTTCGAAAAGAATAATTGTTTAACGACCAATGTGAGAAAACAAATTTTTATTTTCCCTGTATTTTATGTGGAAGAGGACAGAGCTGAAATCTAGAAGATCGTGTATTAAAGCACGAAGTACCGTCAATTCATATAGATGGTCAACTTCATCTTCAGACATTTTAACTATCGGTCTAAATGGTAGCCACTCTTGTTTGTCCAGCGACACAATAAAGGAGTGGATGTAAAACAAGGTGTTTTTTTTTTTTGGAATTATTGGGTTGCTTTCTCGACCTAATAGCTTATCTTGCCAATGATCGTCAGCATGCTTCAGTTTTTAGAGACCCAAGGCATGAAATTCAAAATGATTTATTGGATTGCATGTTTGAAGTTATAGAGAAAATCTACTGAAACAAATGATCTAACAGATATTTCTTGTATCACACAATATTTGGATTCTTAGGTTTAAAAAATAAAAAATTCTTAAAATGTTTCATGGCTTACTCAGCTGAACAATACCGCTCCTAAAGGGTTACATAAAAAGGTTAGTAATGACATTNTCATCCTACCTTACATAAAGTTATGAATTGCATGGAATTCTGTGTAATTGAGGAAATCCCTCTTGGGTGACATGATGAAAGTAAGAACCAGCTTAAACAAGGTGTCTTTCTTGGAATTATTGGGTTGCTTTCTCGACCTAATAGCTTATCTTGCCAATGATCGTCAGCATGCTTCAGTTTTTAGAGACCCAAGGCATGAAATTCAAAATGATTTATTGGATTGCATGTTTGAAGTTATAGAGAAAATCTACTGAAACAAATGATCTAACAGATATTTCTTGTATCACACAATATTTGGATTCTTAGGTTTAAAAAATAAAAAATTCTTAAAATGTTTCATGGCTTACTCAGCTGAACAATACCGCTCCTAAAGGGTTACATAAAAAGGTTAGTAATGACATTGAAGCTTGTAGTATAGAAAATTATTCCGCAGACTGCGGCAAATGGTAAAGGGTGGCTGTAGGAGAGTTTCCTCTCAAGGGTATACAGAAAAGACTGATCTCAGACTTTGTTACACAAATGCAGATGTCACAAGAATACCAAAGCCAAACAATTGCAAAGCGTTATCATAAGTCAATATCTAAAATACATATTTGGCTCTGCTCTAACAATACCATAACAAAGAAGACGCATTTTATGATACCAAATCGGGCTTATCATTGGAATCTATGGATCAACATCGCAAATATGTTGAATGTCTCCACTGAAGAAGCTAAAAGAAATACACATTTGAAAACTGGTTTTTCTGATTTGATTGGGCGGCAGTTCAACAATGCATCTCCATGTGAGAAGATTGTCCACTGGAGGATTCAAACAGGATAGGAGAGGACAGTCTTATGATGGAACTGTTGTACTGTTTATTAAAACCGAAGGCGTTTTAACTTAAAGTTAGCGACAAACACCCTAATATTCTTTTTGTTTATTGTTTATGGACAGTGCATGGACATCAAGCAGTGAGCTGCATCATTCTTCTCTTCAATATAATTTCACAAATTTATCTGTATTTTCAATTTTTTTTCCTTGCAAAAAAAACAACAAAAACCCCTCAAAATGGAACCCTTAAGCCATCATTTAAGACTATTCGATTTAGAAATTGAGCAAGTCTTACTAAACATTGTAGACAAATATACAGTTAAATCTTTTTTCATCTTGAGTATGCTGTTTCTGGCTCAAATGGAAATGCCATTTGGTTGTAGAACGTCTTGCTACTCTTTGTTCTGTTATTTTATTTAACCAAGAAATTTGTTTTTCTGCACCAAGATTTTGTTTTCTATAATGTAATGCAACTTTCTAGCAGTGTACATTTTGCTGATGCATTTAAGGAACGCACTAAAGTTGTTTAGCAAATATTGACAGACTCAAGATCCATTTGTCAAACAGCCTACAAATTTGCTTTCATTTTTTAGTAACAATCTTACGGAAACAATTTTAAAAGGTTTTAACTCTATTCAAGAAGTATTTATCAACTAGTATCAAGCACTGAGGCAGAGGGGTTGGTTTTAACACTAAAGAGAACATAAAGCTTTATTAAGGAAATTAAATGGGGCATAGGAAAACAAATACATTGGCAACGTAGACATCTCATGCCAAACCTATTCGAAAATTTTCAAAATAAAGCTATAGAGAATTCGACAAGCAGAGAAAGAGAATAATAAACCTTGGAAGGGTTGATTACAATTTCTTTAATCTTTTAGGTATATGTTTAAATGTATATATGCATTTGTCTATGATTATCATGTCACTTCTAGCTATTACCACTTCAACAGAGTAATTCTACCTTATATTTTAAGAGAAGTGAAATAAACACCATTTTATGCATCTTAAGGTTGATGTTATTTCCCTATTATATTTGAGGATATCATTTATGGAATGAATGACGTCATAATTCTTATATTCCTTACCAACAAAAATTATCTCGTGTCGCTACCAGGTACACAAAATATTTTGCTTTGTTCCCAGATTTAGTAGAAGCCTATTTATCATAGGAAAAAACACTTGGTGTCTTTGTTATTTTCACAACTAGTCAGGATCTGTATTAAAATGAAAATCTAGGCCTTAAAACATTGCATGTATAAATTAGAGTTTTTGCTGATTTAAAAAGAATCAGATTGAAACTATTCTCTAAGAAACATTTATTCGTTCCATTTGCTGTTTGGAGTATAAAGGTAGTTATCTTTGTACATATTGACAGCTCAACTGTATCCTCTCTTTTCACTATGTTGTGCTTTATGTAAGTAAGGGCTACTACTGTAATTTTTAAAAGATACGGGTAATAACTGTTCTTTTTTTATTTGTTGTAACAATTCTGCCTGCATGGTGTCTGTGGCAGCAATACTGGACTTTGTCACCTGGAGCTGAATCAATAGTCAAAAGAAACGTATAACAAGTAATTTTTTTACTCAGGCGAAGATGAAAAAATTAGTGACTTACCTTCCCTACATGAAACATGGACATGAGCATCCATATACTTCACCCAATCAAATCTTGCACCATGGTAAGCCAACGTTGCCAATCTTCCATATTTACCCTGATCTTTGTCAGACGTAGTTATGTCGAGAGCTCTGCCCTCATAATGTAAAGAGTTTGAAACATGTTCACCTTCTTCATCCCATGCTTCTATGACTCGAAGTTTGACAGTATTCTCCCACTCGTCTCTAACAAGCTGTGCAAGCCTCTCCAGTGCACGTTTGCACCTCTACAATATTATAAGAATAAATTGAAGAACTGAATGTAGAAAAAATAAAAGAAATACCAACAATTTTTTGTAAGCTTTAGGATGTCTGAGGAATCAATTTGCATGAGAAAATATTTTATTTAACAGCAATTTGAATATTGATATGATACTTCATAATAATTCTTCATGTTCTTCACTCATAATCACAAATTATAGCTACTATCGTATTTAAGGGCATAGTTTTGCTACTGCACACACTGAGTGACTTGGAAGAAACTTAGTATAAACAAATAACACCACATAAGAAACCAACCTTGAATTGGCAAGTACATTACATGATAGACTTGTAGCGCATTAACTCTCTATTTGGGTAATAAACAACAAATTTTATTCATTAAAAGGATTGTTAAACCTTGCACTATTAAGAAAGGGACAAAAGACAAACTTATTTTGTGCATTGAGATATTCCAGCGCACAAATATCTGCATTTATATGTATATGTTGATTTGCCTCTACTTAGTTAAAAAGTAGCATCTCCTTGGAAACAATCTACCTCAATCTTTAGGATAAAAGTAATTGTGTAATAAAATAAAACAGTTATCAAAAGTTCAATCTTTGTCCATCATGAAATCATCCACATTCTTTTTAGTAGCAATTTCATGTTGTCAGAGTCAGCAAATTGTAAACAGAGGGTGGGAAAGTAATGAAACGGGGATAATTAAATATCAAATAAGAAACTTCAAATAATGACATATTATAGTGTCTAGAATCAAAACCCTAGGTGTTTCTCAAAACATGGTTGGTATTCTTATATTCGTGTCAAAACAATATTTTTCGAAGATAAGATCTTTTATGAAAAATATTGTCATTTATAACATTTTTTGGCAGCCAAAATTAAGCTTGCAGAACGAATAGGAAAGTTGAATTTAGACAAACGTTTTTAAATGTCTGCGTATTATTGTCGTAATGGTGGGTTCAGTTACAATTGATGGGCTTTTTGAAACACTAAAGTAACATACAGACTTAAAGCTCAGCTATCAAAAGAAGCCAATTAATCATGGGTCAAAACGTTATTGAAATAGGGGTGTATTTCCTCTCTTTAGTGAGCAAAACTCTTTTGATGGTTCTAAAAATTTAAACTTACGTTATATTTTAACCACGTTAATGAATTTGGTAACACCTAAATACTTTAGATTTCTTTTTACTTAACAGATACTCTCCATAAAAGTTCAACTACAATTGGAGCTATCTTTCATTCGATGCTCCCGATGTTCACTCTTTCTTCAACCAGGTTATCGTATTTGTAGATATGTTCTTCCCGCTTAAGCGAAATGTTCGTAGTTTTTTTAAGACAGTTCCGCAACATACTGAGGTTGATATTATTACAATGTGCTTGTCATCTCAACCTCCTTTCGTCTTATTAAGTCACATTTAGAAGTTTCTTTGCTACACTCAAGACAACATTGACATACTCTTATTTTTTAATGTTACACTAACGCGTCAAACCCTTTTGCTCCTAGGGTACCAGTGTGAGCAGTCCAACAAAGGTTTCACGAAAACCAAATTTGTTTTTCCTACTAATCCCTTCTTTTTTCAAACACTTTCCTGTTTGAAATCTATTTATAATAATGAAATATTATATATATATATATAATTAAGTATATAATAATTATGTACAGTTAAATTTTTTTTATATTTAATAAAGTTATGGAGGAACTAAAATTATGTGTGAACCAAACAGGATTGGAGCCTGTGCCTATAGTTATCATGACCACATGTTACCAGCTCTACTTCCGCATGTAGGTCAGCTTAAACAATATCTTTCACTTAAATACAATTTTTTTTCTCATAACTCAATCGTCTCATTATTATTTTCACAATGTTTTATAGTTATATAAAGAAAAAATATAGAGTGACTTACTTCAACTAAAGCATATCACACTTGTATTTGAAAAATAAAGTGTGTTACTTTCATTTACAATAAACTCTTTATTTTAAGAAAGCCGTTTCTGGATGATACTTCCAACCAGTGTTTACTATAGTGTAGCCATGGTGTGTCCAGTAAATAGATTGTGCTGTTCTGCTATGTCGGAGTTTTTCAGGGGCTCTAACTGAGCAACAATATATGATATGCTAAAGACGTTTACGTGAGTTATCATAAACTCTGCTACTGGAGCCAACTGTCGGAGAGTAGTTATTGAAAGAGTAGTTATACCAGGTTTCGATGTTAGGATAACCTTATGTCTCACTATTGATCTACAATGGAACAGTTATGCTCTTATGTTTTATTCATACAACAAGTATTTAGGTTCAGTAGTAATTTGGAAAGTTACTACTAGTAAAAAGGTTAGAACCAGGTTTCTGATAAGATGATATAGTGAGCCCCTGAAATGTAGTTTAAGACCGGCCAGGTTAACTTCGGGTTTTATAGTGAGTGTAAAGAATGTTTGTTTGCATATTACATATTATTCAATATGTTATTTAAATAAAAAAGTAAACTCTGAATACAGAGATAGTGTATCCTGATAACTACGCAAGACACGATGACCAGGATTCATTTAAAATCGATGCACCAAAGAACATATACCGATAGGTAGCATAATATGTTCGGTAAGACCTCGGCTCACACCCACCTCTTATCACGTAAACTTAACTGGATCCATTTTTGCATAATCTGACCGTGAAATGAAATGAAGACATGCACAAAACAGCGATTTAGCCAAAATTTAGTTCCATTTATAACCTCTGCACACAATATTTTATGAAAATAAAAAGCTTAAAAGCAATTTTGTGGAAGGTGATGGGGATCTTTTGAAAACTCTTATTATCCATCAAAATCTAATCTCTGTAAATTGTCCTACCACTAACCGTGAGAAACGTTATGTTGCACCATTTTCGTGAGTAATGTTTCTTTTGTTTAACAGTAATCCAAACAATGTTGATGTAAATACTGCTTACTCAAGACTTCTCTTAATTGTCGGAATCATTGAAAATGTCTGAATACTATATCAAATATTATTTGAGTCTAAAGCTGTTTGGTGACTGGGTGCATTTGCTCAAAGTCAAGGAAGTCATGATCATTACAAAGGCGTGGTCTAGATTAGTTTTGTAGGACTCTTATGAGCCCTAACACTAATCCTTAAATTTTGACCCAGAAAGGAAACATAGATGTAGAAAATGTATGGCTGTTACCTTGCGAAGTTTAGCTTAATCTTGTCGTTTGCAAACATTTTGCTGAAATTCTTCTCTATAATAAAGTATGATGAAGAACAATTCGAAGAAAGAAACATAAAAACAAAACAGACAAAGACGGCCTAAGAGGCCCACCTATCAGCAACAATCGAGTTGTCAATGTACTAAAATTAAACGAAATAAAAGGGGAATTAATACATGGAAACCTACAATTGCTTGATTGCATAAAGTTTACGAAGAGGGAAAACTGCAAATCATGCTAGAATTTTTGTTCTCGTATCAGTAGGAAAAAGAAGTAGATACATACAATACAAACCAATTCGCTATTATATATATATATATATATATAGCCCGAAACCTCTGTAAGATGGTTCTTCCTTTATGATCGGTCAGCCTTTTTTCTCTCATTTTTCTTCTCTTCTCTCTGCCTCTAGTGTGACATAGCTAGCCTTTCATTTACTGTCTATACTTACCATTCTGCGAATATCATTTCATATTTTAGTTCCTTTCCTTTCTTCTTATTTAATAATTCTTTCAAACTCATAATTTCCTTAATCTGTAGCTCATTTCGTTCTACTCATGTTGCTGTAATCTCTTTTGGATTTCAAATTTTTGCTGTCATTGTTGTCTGGTATCGTCTTGTTATTGTCCAATTAACGTTTTTTGTATGTACCCTTTCTGCTTTGTGTCATTTTGTAGCAAATAGCATCCTGCTACTTGGAGTTTACTCCTTACACTATATATATATATATATATAAACTAAATTCCAGAGCAAGAAATACTTTTGATGAGACTACGATCTACACTGTTAATTGAAATTGGATTCCCATGTCCTATACAACCTGATCATCGAAATGTCTTTCGTTGAAAAGCGGAATTTGTTAATTTATCAGAAAGCTGTCATGGATTGTTTCGTACCTATGTGGATTTTCTCTCGACACCAAATGCTGATAATGATTTTAATGATAATTAATGATTATGGTAATGGTTTTTTCCTTTTATTTTATACATTGTTTATTCGATGCTTTTCACGAATACTTTTGGGAAACACAATACGGAAAAACCAAATAAATGTAGAAAAAGGGTGTCTTCTCACAAAAAGCTGAAAAAAACTCTTACTCTTATCTTACACAATTCCTCAATTAAATTATCGGCTTTTGAGGTACTTAAGTCGAGTTAGACCAGCCATCACTCCTGTTATTGCTCAGAGTCAAACGCCTTATGCAAAAGTGGTATAACGAAAGCCATTCAGTGATAAAAAAGGATCGCAGTGTGTTGCCAAAATACCGAGACCCTTGGATTGACATAACCAGGAGACATTGGGCAAATAAGATAGTTTATAAAGATAACTTGTTGTTTTCCTTAGTTGAGCTATGGAAAACCGTTAGGAACGTATTGCATAAATGGTAAATTAGAAAATTCGAGGGACTGTCTAAGTTATCAAGATTAAAAGCAGGATAACAAACCCTTTAGTGAGCAGAAGAGCTGCATTCAAAGTATGTATAATACACAAGTGTGGTATTCGGAGTGACCATGCAGGAAATGGAAAGTTGAAATTCTCACATGAGATAAGGATCCATTATCTGAATGTTACTTATTGAAACCTTGAATAGTGAGCAGGTCACACACGTTTATGGTTCGATTCAATTGAAACCTTAAAATATTACTAGTAGATAAAGGAAATGGGAAGGAAATATCTAAAACAGTCCTTCTGACACCAATGTATATGTCCTGTGTAAAGATTTGTAATGATAATAACAATAGTAATAATTTTTGGAACAAAAATGTTTCTCAGTTCACTCTTTATCTTCTTGATATTACTCGACTTTGTTCTTTTCTACGTTATTTGCCCATGCACAAGCGGAACCTTTACCTAAGTCGAGATTTTATTCCAAAATATTTTTCTTATTTCAGTCAGCATCCCGTGTCTAGCCGACCGTGTGGTGCAGTAAATTCTTAACCTTGACTTGTTTATCTCTCGATAAAATATCAAATTTAAATAAATTGGTGTGGTATAGCGGTGATTTTCTACAATAAGAGTATTCGATTGTGTTTTTGGAGGGGAAAATAACTCTTGAGTGTTAAATGTGTGTCCTTTGAGCCGGAAAAAAACACACGAAAAGCGCAAATAGTAACAACGCCTATTATATAGGGGGTGGGGTTTGGGCGTGAAATATCCGCTTTTTCAGGAGAAATTACAGTGTCAAGTATCAGGTTTCCATAGATGATTAATTCATTTGATAGTTACCTTGCAAAAAATCGAGAGAGCATAAAAAGCGCTATATTGACTGGTGTATAAAATGTAAGACGGAAAACCATAAAAATGTTTTGAGGTCTTTACATTCAAGGTAAACAGAAGAAGAAAAATATTACGAGGAATGATTGCCACTTGTAATAAATGACCTTTAAAATATTAGAACTTGTTTACAATATATTACTTTACAAAAATATTAATATGATTAGTGTTGTGTCTTGCTAATTATCGTAAACTACGACAAACGGTTCATTGTACCATCTTCGCTAAAAAGAAAAGTTGCTAGGAAGTGAGGTAGATGAAAGAAAGATAAATGAACTAAATTGTTTGAATTTGAAAAAAAAATAAATTTTACTACGAAAGGGAATTTAAAGCGAAAGCTTAATGAAAAAGCTTTGACGTTTGTCTTTAAACAACAAATTTTTCCTTTCTTTTAATGATACTTGTGAAAAGAAATGAAATGCAAAAATTAGATTTTATGCAACATAACCGCAATGTATCAAATCAATATTTTAACTGATTATTATGAAATTGAAATTGTTTAATTAAATGTGAAAGGGAAAATAGTTTGTCAAGCGAGAAAGCATATATATATAGTAACTTATAGAATTTTAAACTTACTTTTAATTTTATAGATATTTCAGCAGGTTGCACATCATTCGTGTAAAACTCTAATTAACTAAAATGTGATGTGCTATTTAGACGTATTAATTAGAACACTAACTTATTTAGAAATAAAGATTTATGGTATTAAATCCCTCCTCCCTCTTTTAAGAGAATGTTAAAAAGTTTGCCATCAGAGGGTTTCTTTAGCACTCTCAAGCCATCTGCATTATTTTTCAGTTTAATAACGTAAACGTCATTCCAAGTAATAAATGTTGAAGACGTTACTTAATACCTAAATGCACTAAAATGATATCGAAATTTAAGTCATCAACAATTGATTTTTACTGGTTTTCTCCTATATTTTTCTAGGTTTGGATAAAACTACACATCAAATTTCAATTTCAACTTCCTTATCAAAAAACAGCAATGAAAAATTGTACCTGTAGCTATAATAAAAAACAACAATTTTTATACAACAACAATTATCAGCAATTTTTGATTTTGTCGATTTAGTCTTATCAGAAATCTTAATGTAATATATCATGGTACTATACAATACAAGTACATTTACAATTTGCAAAATATTTTATTTCAGTATTTCATCTGCGTCTGGTAGGTGTATGAAAACCCCGAGCTTTGTGAGAAATCTGAACAGCTGGCTGATTTAATTCATTTTCGTTTTCCACATCATTCCATGAAGAGTAAAATTAAAAAAGCTTTTTTATGAACCTTGCATTTTGTTCTATTTATTTAAGGAAGAAATCTATTTCAGAAAATTTTCATTCCTAATATTCCTTGTCCTTCTTTTTATTGCACAATTTTATATTCTGTAAGACAAAAAAAAGAATTTCTCTTAAAACCAAATTCCATGCATTTTAGAGTGGTTGTTTAATTCAAATGTCATTCATAGGCATCTGACATCCAAGGTATGCAACCTTGCATCATAACAGTTCTCCAGCTTGCGCTACAGAATATGGAAAATCAAATGTAATCAACCGATTGATTTTCAATATATTAAAGAGGTTCTCCTACTGGGCATTGATAAGCTTGGAATTCGCTAATAAAACGTGTATTTTATTCCTTGTCTGCAATATAGACAAAGGAATTTTGCTTTTACTATCTGGTGAACTGAGTAATGTTCATCCTTGACTAAAACCTTCATCAAAATCTTTCTGTTGGTATGTTGGAAAAATGAGAGCAAAAAATGGCAAACTATTTATTCTAAAAACAACGCTTTGAAAATGGTAAAAAGCTTCGTCAAAAAGTAGAGGATATTACAATAGATTTCATAGACTTTATAAGCTTAAACCATTTATTTCATTATTTTTTGCTATCGATTGCACTAAAATATATCAATACGAAGATATATTAGCAATAAAACTGATAGTAAGTTGTTGCTTTATGGAAACCCTCCTTGTTTATGTTTATCAAAAACAGCACAGACAAGGAAAAGAGACTTGTACTTTGCAGTTAATAAAAAGGAGTTAGCTTTTACGTACAGTGTATGACATTTAGGAATATTCAGAAGCTATGTAGACAATTTTTGCCTCTGATAGAGGCTAACCACCTTCAATGTAAAGTTGAACGGGCTCAACAGACTGTAGTAGAAGAATTGTTAGCAACGGTTCGCTAGCTTTTGAAATGTTCTGAACAGAAGGAATTGCATGAAAAACTCGTTATACGTATTTGATTCAGTTAAACGACTGTAATCAGATTCATGACCGCAAGATTATGAGAAACGATGAAAGAACAACTCCATTAAATACAAAGGGAGTAACGTGCCAGATAATACGATAAAAAGCCTTTCGGGTACAACCCGTATTTCTTAAGAAAAAAAGAATGTTACCAGAATCTTAAGTATCAAAAGACAGCTCTTTTCATAAGAAAAATCCCAAACAAACATTTAATCTTCAAAAGCAAACTCGTGACATAATTAAGCAAAAATGTTGATTTAGCAATACATTTGAACGTAGTTATGCGCTAACAAAGCTAGTTAGTTTTTTGTTGTATATTTCCCCCATGCCGTTTTCCCTTGACAGTTTAAAATTTTGTCTGTAAACTACTAGAAATACCTTTCAGCCAAATGAATAAAGAACTTAAAGATGTGACTTTCACAGAGTTGTTTCCACCTTTAAAAGTGTTAGGTTGAATCAACCGCCAAAGTCATAATATAAATCTAGAAACTTGTTTTCTTCAAGGTATGTCTACAAACAAGTTTACATCTAAGTAAAGAAGACCTTTTGGCATTAGAGGTAAATGAAAGAAAGTCAGTCAATTTACTGAAAAGTGGACCTCCCCCACTTTTCTACTTTAAAATGGTAATCATTTGAGAAATAATCGCTCTATTAAGAGTTCTTTATTCATGAATGTGCTAAAATTAATGTCACAACTAAGTAATTCTACAAAATAATAATCTTTAAAATCACGGTACTTACTCTTGTCATCACACGATCAGCCCCTGTTCCTTCGTTGTCTTTAAAGACAATAGATGTATCAAATGACCTGACTAATTTAGTTTTAAAGCGCTCTGAGGACCTGAGAATTGGCCCGACAGGATTTCCACTTGCAAGAACTGAATTTTCAGGCCTATCTGGTTTTCTTTGATTTTTAACAAACGGTGGAAAAATTCTTCTTTCATTGGAGTTTCCTCCAGGTGAGCAACCACTAATAAAGCTGCTTAATAATCCAATAGCAATAAAAGCTCGCAAATGTGTAAAGTTCACCCAGTGTCTCGCATCTGTAAGCGCCATGTCGAAAGAGTACGACGAAATTCGATTTTCCTTAAAATTGTGTTTATATCCGAGTGTACTCAAGCATTGAGATCCATGTTAGCCTTGGTAACATGCATAAATCTGTATGATGTTTCTATTGCTTTTATTTCATAAGATCTACTGAATTGCTATCCAACTGATAATAGACTAACCCTCTCCCCTTATTCTTCATTCCTTAATATATGTGAAGAAGCTTGCTCTTGTAAAGCAGAGCCGTTAGACAATTGACTTCATAGAAACCAGCGAACCAAGACACAGCCCGATTATGACGGGGCTGAAAGAACGAAGAGTGGCTGAAGTCTACTGAATAGAAGATCGTGAAAAGAACTCAGGTCAATTTCAGGGGGTCACGTTCATGTTCCAAGATCACGAAGGTGGGTATTTAATTCAAACTATTCAAAGGGTATAAGGGTGGATTGTAGTTAGACAGCAATTAGAAAGTCTGGAGATGAATTTTTAAAGATAGCTAGCAGTGGATGTTTAACTTTAGGGACAAAATATAACAACAGTATTGTTATTGTCTCAGTATTAAAAAGTACAAGTGTTCTTTAAGACAGCGTCGGCTTGTTCAGTTCCATACTTTTAACGTGAATGGTCAAGTGATTCTAACTTTCAACTACATTGTTTAAGGAAATTTATATTAAATCAGCATATTAACACATGGCATTGCGAGTCATGTCATTGTGTCAGTCTTCCGTGATCGTTTTTCTTACTAAATTCATTAGGCACACTTGACTTGATTTTTAAGATAAGCAACAGTTTTTGTCAGATGTCTGTTCATACAGTGATGGCATTTTGGAAGTGATAAATTGTAATTAGCGGTCCTCGTTTCCTTGTTTAAACATTGCAACTAAAAAGAACTATCCTCTTCATCTTTGTTGACAATACTTGCCTTGCCTTTCATCTGTGGTGCGTAATATAAGTTGACTAGTTGTCAGAAAAAAGTCCTTATTTGTAGATCAAGTGAACATCAGTAAACATAGTTTTTTCATACAAAAGAGCTATTGTCTAATATTGTTTTCTAACGAACAAACATTCTCTGTAAGTAACCTCTGGTGAGTTACATTGTCATGAGAGTATAGGCAATAATTGTACAGAAAGAAATTTCACATCATCCATCATTTAAGTATTATCTTCTTTAGAGTTAGGCAATAGTTTGCTAAAAGGGACGATTATCTAGGTTTTTTTACAGTCACTGGCCAATACTTTTTTTTCTGTTAAATAGTTTGTTGATAGCCTGGCCTCTTGAATCCCCAAAATTCAGCGCAGATCAAACGTCCCTTCTCCTCAACTCGTTAAAAAGAAAAGGTACATCTGATTCTGAAGACTAACTCATTAGATATATCAAAACCAATAAAATACTAACAATGCGAAAATTGCCAAAAGTAATGAAATATGAAACACAAGTTTTGTCTATTTCTTTTTCATTTGAGGATTATTATCAGTTGCTATTCTTGTGACAAAACCAACTAAGATTTTAGATTCAGTATATTGCCTATTTATCTGAATAAAATGTAGAGAAGTGAAAAATATGTGTGCATTGAACTGAAAATAGAATGGAATTTGGCTCACACATATTTTTTCACTTTTTACAATTCCAAATCCTCTCCATCTATACTACATTATTTTCCTTAAATAATGTATCCAATTGTATTTAAATCAATGTTAATTAATAATGAAAAATGGGTGCAGGAATGATAATCTAAATATTTTGTTTGGATTCACTCCTTCCAAAGAAGAGAGAGAGAGAGAGAGAGAGAGAGAGAGAGAGAGAGAGAGAGAGAGAGAGAGAGAGAGGGAGGGAGGGAAAGAGAGAGACATGGAGAGAAAATGTCTTTGCTAATAGTACTGCTAATATATAAATACTGATATATATATAACAGCTTAACTAAAATAACATATATTGAGTGAGACTGAAGTAACATTGATTATATCA
>RDPX01000023.1:4171480-4233715 GCA_003991215.1 Morbakka virulenta
TTTTACAGTACCACAGTTTTTATGTTACACTTTAAAACAAGGACATTTTATGTATTTTGTTACAAAATAAGATTACATAATGCAAGGCTGGTTTTAAAGCCTTTTACAGTACCACAGTTTTTATGTTACACTTTAAAACAAGGACATTTTATGTATTTTGTAACAAAGTAAGATTACATAATGCAAATCTGGTTTTAAAGCCTTTTACAGCACCACAGTTTTTATGTTACACTTTTAAAACAAGGAAATTTTATATATTTTGTAGCAAAATAAGATGGGATAATGCAAGGCTGATTTTAAAGCCTTTTACAGTACCACAGTTTTTATGTTACACTTTAAAACAAGGAAATTTTATGTATTTTGTAGCAAAATAAGATTACATAATGCAAGACTGGTTTCAAATGTTTTTAGAGTACCACAGTTTTTATGTTACACTTTAAAAAAGGAATTTTTATGTATTTTTGTGACAAAATAAGATTACATAATGCAAAGCTGGTTTTAAAGGATTTTGTAGTAACATAGTTTTTTTATTACATTCAGGTTTCAGGAAACTTTTATTTCGGTTTGATATGAAATTTTTGTCAAAGATTTTTCCTCGCAAAATTTAATCAAAAATTATAATTATGATAGAGGTATGTTTCAAGTAAATTAGCTATTTCTAAACAATCCTTAAAAACAAGAAAATTCGATCAACATATTCATATTTTTGACCCTTATCCAAAGGTAATGAATTGCTCGTCAGTATTGTTATGTCAGCTAGTCTACCTCTTTTTTATGGACTTCGTTTTTTTAAAATGCTTACTATGGCTGTGGTTTCTTTCTTGTTTTGGCTACTTTTACCCCAGAGCAATAATCACCAATAAAAACACATATTTCAAGATGTGTAACATGCCTCATCCTTTGAAAATATTAAATTTCCTTAAATCAGCAAGCAGTTGGACCTTTTCCTCACAGATCTTTGTTTATTTGCGAGTCATTGTTAAAATATGGCGAAATCCGGAAATTACTAATATTTCCAGGAGTGCCTCAGCCCAATCGCATGTGTAACATATATAAGACAACAGGAAATAGAGTAATGATCCCTTAAGGAGAAATTATTTTTGCATGAACCAAACTCAGGCCCAAAGCTGAGCTCGTTTCCCGTTTAACACCTTTTTCTTCTTGGGTTCTGAGTTGTTATTCACAAAGAAACAAATTCACCATCTTCGTCATCGACTTTCAGCTTTGTCATTCTATATCAATTTTAACCTAACAAGAGCTCAGAAGAGTATTTAGGAATGAGCTCAACCCATGTACTCGTCCATCAACATTACTTTCTACAAGCTTTTTAGTTTATTCGTTTAGTACACATCTATGACTAAAAAGCCATTTAGTTGTCAGTAGAAGTAATAGTAATTGGAAAAAGTAAGCCAGAAAAAGCTAGTATTTACATACAAGATCGAAAAAACATGCTGAAAAGGCAGGGCAAGAGTCACAACCACCAATAGTTCAACAAATGTGCTCAATCAGATCAAGACGATAATCACCATCCTAGTCTGTGAAATGTAGTAGAAGACTATTTCTAAGTACCGTTGCCAGGTACGACACTTATGATAAAAGTAAAATTGATTTGGTTTACTTAAATACGTGCTTGTTTATTTGTTTGGATACGAACATAGAAATACCGATCTACTTAGTCATAAATGAAGGGTCATTTTGGAAAACAGGAAAGGTTTGAAATGAAAAGTAGTAAAAAGAAATCAGAATTGTCTTGTGTGCAACTTTCCTAGTTTTCTTGTTTGTGAATCAATTGAAATCTCATCAATTATCTCTGTTTAATAGATGATTTTCATTACACTGAATAAAAACGTCATTTTCTGAACCAATGAACAGTACGGAATTCCACCTTTTTACAACAATGCATAGGCCAAGTTTACTACATTTACAACATTCATTCAGTCTTACTGAAATCAAACTTTGGATATTAGCTTATTTAGCAACAGACAACCATGTCTAGGGGATATTGTACTAGACTACTTAAGTTAAACGCGCTTTACCCTGTCATCTTTTCGCTTATTAGTTGGTCAAGAAGTCACTACTAAAATAACTACTCAAGTTGTTTTTAACTGACATTTAGATTGCATATATACCAGCACAAACCAAGCGCTCATATTTCTGTGACTTTGTGTCTGTATCCTATTTCTTTTGCTATTACTTAAGTAGATAACTAAAATTGTTTAAGCGTAATTTCGATAAACAGTGGAAATCCTCTTTAAAGTTGTCCCTAAACTGCTCAATTCATTTTCAACTACCCCCAAAATGTTAGTATTAATAAGCTGATACCAGTATCAGACATAATATACACGCCTCCAAATGTTTCACATAGTCAAGATGAAAGGGCAGATTCGAATCTCTATTGAACGTTTCTATTCTTAGCCAAAAAGCGCCTTAGACAAACTAAACTAAGTCTAAGTACTTTTCATAGAAATTTCTTTGGTCTTACTTACACAATCAGCGGCAAACATTTGTACTTATGATGAAGTAAGTGTTACTTTTCAAAGTCAAATTTGCCGACGACTTTCAATAAATGACAGTTTTGACCAAAGGTCAAATTCTTGAAATAAATGCATAAAATATAAAGAAGAATGACACCTAAAGTGGACTCTCGTTTCGGACACTACCTGTATTTTGTCTTTCGGAGGATTAACATTTTTAAAACATTTTTTTTACAATTTCTAATTTAAAGTGAAGAATAATCCAAAATGTTGCGTTTTTATTCTGTATTACCAAACTCCACACATAGTTTAAATTTAACCTGCCTTTCCTCCGACGTCGGAATGTGGCTTTCAGTTAATATCTAGTTATCATAATAGCAGATAGCTTGCATTTTTATGCAAACCATGTCTTGTCGGCGTCTGTCAAAAACACACTGGTGCTCTGTCTATTCCCGGATCAAGTACATATACAGTAAGATCAGGTTGTTAAAAATTTTGATCTTTCTGGTGAATATTTTGTTGTTATCTTTAAGCAACAACACGCCTCAAATTCTCTTAGAATGTAAACTTACTCTGGTTTAGGAAATGAAGAATTAAGATCCTTTCAGTGAAAATAATTGTAACTAACCTAGTGCATTAGGAGAGGCATAATAAATCAGTAAGTTCTGTCATACTTTGCTGCTACGTGTTATTATATATATTCATGATAGTAGGTATAAAGAGCAAGACAACTGAGAAATTTACACATTAAAAACCATCTTTCAACAAAGAATTTGCATTTATTTTTGGTCCAGTTTGGAATAGCATTTTATGGTTATTTCCATATTTGATTTGCCTTGATATCTCTTTTTAATACATTTGTTATGTATTTCTTACTCACCCTGATTATTTTAAATTAGAGCCATTACATTAATACCATTCATTTGAAAGCTCTCTTTTTTTATCGCAACTATAATCAATTTTTTACTATGGGTAAAAGCATTTTTCCTGGATAAAGATGCCAAAATGAGAAAGAAATGACCATTAAGCGATATTCTTGTAACGGAAAAACGTAAGGGAGGATCAAAGACTCTTGCCATTAGTTGTCCAATTAAAGACCTTTTATTAATTCTTCTGTCTAAAAAAACAAGTATTTAGTGGTTATTTTGTGAACTCGGTTTTATCGTCTAAAACTGTGAACATTAGACATGTGGCAATTTTATCGTCAAACGAATAAAGAAGGTATTGAGAGCCAAAAAGTATAGTTACTCTTTTCACACACTCTTCAGGTTGTCATTCCTTCAAGACCAATAAAAATCTACAACAGATATCGTAAAACTATTCGAATTATATTTTTTCAAATATCACTAGAAATGTTGGAGTTCATTCTTTAGAAAAGCTACTGCAGATTTGTACTTCCTTTCCGACTTTGCTGAAAACTTCAAGAAACATCTCTGTAAGACCAAGCTGACAGACTACTTTAGCAACAAGGGTGAAGTTTTCTGCACTGATANGGTGAACATTAGACATGTGGCAATTTTATCGTCAAACGAATAAAGAAGGTATTGAGAGCCAAAAAGTATAGTTACTCTTTTCACACACTCTTCAGGTTGTCATTCCTTCAAGACCAATAAAAATCTACAACAGATATCGTAAAACTATTCGAATTATATTTTTTCAAATATCACTAGAAATGTTGGAGTTCATTCTTTAGAAAAGCTACTGCAGATTTGTACTTCCTTTCCGACTTTGCTGAAAACTTCAAGAAACATCTCTGTAAGACCAGGCTGACAGACTACTTTAGCAACAAGGGTGAAGTTTTCTGCACTGATATGGCATACAGAGTGTTTCAATACATAGTGCTTAAGCCGACCACCTCTTTTTTAGTGCAACAAACAATTTTACAACTTTTGAAGGGCGAGAAAGAGGCAAAAAATGAAGTACTGCGTTATCTTGATCTCTGTAAAAATATGCTTGATATATACTTTATCGATTCTCGTTACGTCATTGCAAGATATCACGTTATTGAACTGTTACTACATGTTTTCATATTAGGAGGAATTTAGAAGAATTGCTCTTTTTAATTGAAAAATGGAGGTCAAACAAGAATTATTAGTCATTAAAATATTGTTATCTAACAAGTCCAGTTGCTTTAAAGGCTGAAAAGATGAGAGTATGCCATGTGCTAAAGCCTTGAACAATCTTCTTACTAGGATCAAGAATTATCGTCTACTTTATCTTTATTTTTACTCTTATTGTTGTTGTTATTGTTGCTGTTATTGTCATTGTAATTATTTAAAACTTACTTTGAAAATTGGATGTTTTATAGCATTTTCGGATTTCACGCTTTTGTCTGCAGATTACATCGGAAAATTACTTACTCATAGTGTAATTATTTTTCAAAAATTCAACAATATTCAACACTTACGTTATTATATTGTTATTAATGTTTTATAATAATTATTATTTTTTATCACTATTACCATAATTATTTGTATTAATTTTTATTCTGAGCTATAAGAGGTAAACAATTTTAATTGATTTATTGCCTCGAGGTGGTTAAGGAATTTAAGCAAAAATACCTGATATAATTTATGCAATGGTAAAAAATGAGACGAAGACATGAAAAACAGAAAGGACCGGTAAACAATGGGTTAATGACTTGAAAGAAGGTACATGGCTAAAATTTGGAGAAGTATTAGAGTGGCAGTTAATCCCTACTAGTAAGGGTAACAAGAAACAGGTGTCTATGTTTGGACAGTTTAATCTGGTTACATGTCTTTACTGTTCAACCAAATCATTACTGTCAAGTCATCCAATATTTAATTATACGATTTTTTATTTGGTCTAAAAATATTGTTACATTATGATATTTTCCTTTCCATATTTTCCTACTAGTAGCTTTCGTGCATTCCTGTTCTTTAGAAGTAGTCAGACTTTTGTTTATATTTGATGGTCCAATATGTTAAGAGTGAGTAACCGTAGTTAAAGAAGTAAAGCCTCTTTTTCTAAAAAGTGATTAGGTACAAATTACCAGCGAAGTATTGTTCCTCAGTCTTTGAATTTCCTTTCCTTCCCCCACACCATAATTTTAAGGCAAATATTTATTCAGATTGGAAAGGTGGAGCTTTCAAAATGACTTTGATTAGACAGAATATATTAATACAGCTTAATACAAGACCATCTCATTACTAAGATTGATGACACAGCCCCCATACCTCGCACTATCGTAAACAACCGATATTTATAAACAAAAATATAACTATGATATAATGAAAGACCCCTGAAATATTGAGCTCATTAACTGCGATCTGGATTTGTAGACAATAGTATATCAGACTAGGAAGCTGATATTTTACAATCTTTAGAGTACTATTAGGAGTAGTGTCTACACTTACCCGGAAAATAGTTCTCTCTTCTACTTTAGGTCGTAGAGATCATTGGAAAATACCTCTGAATTTGTATTTTATTATTTTAGGGTTTTGGTTTAATATAATACCAGCGCCTATCGGTTTGAAAAAAATGAAGATTGTCCTAGTTTAATAATTAAGCGGCCTTTGCTTTGTAAGAAAATGAAATCCATAAACTTCATTATTTACCATAAAAACATAGTTGACCGTTTCCTGTCACACTTTCTTCACAAAATTTCCCTCTTAATCAGAATAATAGTGATCAAGAAATTAAATTTATAAGATATGATACAATAGCTTAATGAAAAAAAGTTTTTTAACAATGTTTTGTTTCAAACAAATGGAAAAGAATGATTAATCTAAACAACTTTGTTTTTCATTTTCTTAACTTATTTAACGCTAACGTATTCGGTTAATGGAATTAACTTTTGTCTGAAACACTTTGTGAGAAGGGATATTATATCTCAGCTAACATCTATATAATATATTTATGAATGAAACTGGAGTAGAGGATAAATAGACAACTGCAACAACAGCATATTTTCTTTTTGCTTTCATAAAATTTTAACAAGTAATGTGGAAACCAAATTTATTACAAATCTGCCCCACCTATCAAGAACTCAACCTGCATAATTTCATCTAACTTAATTTGTCGTTGCTAAGCAAAAAGATGTAAGTAATGACAGTTTCAATAAAGCGAACTATTTCAGCAACGTCTAAGTCTATTAGTATTTGACGTCATTCAGTTATAGAATGAGAGCACTCCTACACTTGGAATGTTAAGTTTTTAGAGACCAATGATTCATTCTTGTTAACGTGTTTGGATTTTTTGCTATGTAGTGTTGGAGATATGGCAATAAATAAAGGTTCGAGCAGATTTTATATTTGTTTTCGAAATTATTTAATTCTTTTGAACAAATGAACCATCTTGTCGCATTCAGAGGCCTTTCGTATTGTTTTTTTATTTTACTCATTTAGATAGATATTTGAAAAAGATTTGTGATATGATATGAAAACACATCAAGACAGCTAATATAAAAAAACATAAATATAAACTTTATATTATATACATTATATACACATATGTATTTCATATGTTATACATAAATATAAATAAATATATCTGAATAAGTAAAAAAAGAGCTATCTTTGGAACCTTTCGCCACCATCCATTTTTGTCTGTGAAAGCAAAACAAGCAAAGTTAATTTTTATTAAACACAAAGTGTAAATTGTATATTTTATTGTATTATATACTATATTGTACGTTATATTGTATATATATATACATAAATTATAAATACACTTGCACGCGCCTTGTGTTGAATAGAGAGATGTTAAATATGTAATATACACTACTACAATGAATGGTTGTGTTAGCAGTATATAAATACAGTAAACAGAAAATGTACTTGAGCAATTACGTACAAGTGTATGAAACAAAAATTTTCCTAGACTTTAAAGGACCAATTGGTTTCTTGCAGAGTATAGCCTACTCTCTTCTAGATATACGTGTTTAACTTTGGTTAGAAATGATTCTGTCAGTGCTGCTACGGGAAAATCATTGGCCTTTGGTAAACCCAAACAGGTCAATGGTTAGTTATCTGCACCAACCGCTGTTTGATCTCTTTTAATTCTGTTACGTTTGTAAAGAGCATATCTTTGTTTCAAGCGCAAGAATATAAACACCACGATTTTCCACATTTATCATTACTAAATAAACCATTATTTTTCTTTTGATTGTGAGCTGATAAAATATCGACTAGGAAAACTCTTGGTAGGTAAACGCCAAGAACTTTAAATTGACACTTCTCTCTTGGATCAACAGCTCTATGAAACCTGGATAGTTGCATTGCCATGTGCATGTATATATATATAAATGTAAATATATGTATATATAAATGTATATATATTCATATATCCCTGTATCTATTTGTTGTGGATGACGTCAAGGTGCTTTCTTTAAGTTCGTGGATTGGTATTTAATGCACTTTGGGAGCTTCCAATATTCAGAGTACATAGTCTTAAATATGTGGTTGAATCTTCTGTCCTTTTTTGTTTCTGTTGTATATCAAGTTAATCACCTCCTGTTTTCCTTATACAGCTATCCTTCCTCTCACTCTTCTTTACCTATTCGGGCTCTATTTAATGGTATTGACATGGTTTGGGAGACCTGTACTTCTGCCAATGTCTTTGTATCTGGTAATTAATGCCCACCACCGAAGCTAGGTGGAAGATTTCAGTCAAAATGTTGGACAAAGAGAATTTTCCCAAAACTTTCTTCTATTCCATGTACCCACAAAGATAACTGACTATTGATATTTTTACCCATAGTTTGCTTGATTCCCTTTCGAGGTCTGTATCAGTGAATTGTTCCGCAACTTTGTTCCGTCCTTTTATTCCACTGGATCAAACACTAGTCACTGTCAATGTGGAATCCGCAGTAAATGCTGATGTAAAGAATGCTTATCATCATAAAACTTTTAGCTTTATAAAGGCTTGCTGGAAGTGTTTTTACTCCTTGCTCTGACTACATCTAATACTGCCGCTTAAGTAATAAGAGTGAATTCAGATTTCCATTGTCGTGCTTACTCCGAGTCGCAGAACTAGGGTAAAGGCTTACCCTCTACTTTCGTTCCGTTAAATTATTTAAGTTACAATACAGTTCCAATTAACCATTTGGTCTTGATATGTCCAATACCTTTGAAAGGGTATGGCAAACAGATTTGGTCCACAAGATTACTGACAATGGTTTTGATGGAAACCATTTTTCTTTCCTGGCCGTTTTGTTGAGAGATTTAAGAAAGTATTTCTTTTCTTAGCAGTAAGTCAACGCCAGTGTTCCTAAAGACTCAATTTAGCGATAGTTACGAAGTTGATATCGAGATAAGCCATAACATTTGTTTATTGAGCGTGGTCAATTCCCGTGGTCATAACGATAGAAAAGATTAAGACTGGCAAAATCATGTTAGTGTGACAAAGGTTAAAGTGTTAAAGCAAGAGAGGGAGCCATGGAATTATAAATGCGTAAATAAGCCTGGTCTTGGAGATCTAAATGACAAAATGGTAGACAAATTGTAAATTTGTAAAGATAAAAAATGACGTCATGCAACGAGAGAACTTAAGGGAAGAAGACTTACTAATTAATAAAATCGGAAGCTTAAGTAATTAGAAAAAAGACAGGGATTCACCTTTTCCTTTTTAAGCTGAACTTGCTTTTTCAAGGGCTGAAAGTTATTAGCCTCTTGTCACCTAGTTTTTAATAGTCTGAAGATAAAAGTAAAGATCAGCAACAAATTCAAACTGGATCAAAGGAGATTGCCATCAAAGGCTTAGGAAAAAGCAGTTTAATTTACATAAATTGTGATAAATTAGAAAACAAAGATATTTTATTGATGTAAGGAAGATATAGAGTTGGAGCAAGAATAAGGCTTTAAGGAACGCTAGCATTAACAAAACAATAATAAGGAGCGACACTATCTAAAGGTACATTGCCAAGATAAAGTTACATGGCTAAATTATAGAAGGGAAGGTAAATCTGAAGAACCTCAAGAACCTGCCAATAATATACTTTGTTTAACTAGGTAAACCCATGCATAGTTTTCTTATCAGAGACAGTAATATCTCTGTAGATACGACTGTCAGCAAGGTCATTCATTTTTTCGTCCAACAACGATTTTCAAAAATGAGGGTTGGCTGACATTTGGCGAGTAATGATCCTTCTGATATAACTTTAATAACCGCTTTACTGTATGGGTTTTCAAAACGTTCTTTTCACTGAGAAATACTACATCTCCCTGACAAGCATCCACTACATGGGAGATGATTCCTCCTTTCTTTCTATTAGGATCTGGTTCTTTCTTGCCACAGTTTAGTTTCGCTAAAAATCGTCTTTGTTAATTTTTTAAGGAGTGACTTATTTTCTTTATGTATCAAGTGCTGGCGTCCTTCTAGTTGTTCGAGCTCTAAAGTAATAGATTGAGTTCTAAAGTTCTCCATGCTCTACGAATCTAGAATAAGAGATTTATCTTGAACAATATATATATATATATATATATATATATATATATATATATATATATATATATATATATATATATATATAAATGGGGAAGAAAGAGGCTGCTTTCTTTAAATGCAATTAAATGCAACTGCTGCCTATTAATAGAATGATGAGTCATATTCTCCCGATAAAAGTCATGGGCTTTATGTCTGGTGTTTAAGTCAGTGAGGCTGCTTTTTATTTTCAGGAACGTTCATCAATGAGGATGGTTGGTTGTGTATATTCTCCGGACCATTCTTGGGGTTCTTTCTAATTCAATCTCTCTCTATGTCAGCTTCTAGGAAGTATTTTTTATCTCGCCAGTGAGGAATTCACGCCTAAAACTATCTTGCATCTCTAGAAATGAACCATCCTTGCATAGAGTACTGTTGTTCTGGATAAGTGGCCCCACCGCCCATCTCATCTTGATGCTTTAGCTCAATTTCAGAGAAGTTTTTTGAACTTGATAACTCCAAATATTACTGCTACTTTTCAACCTTTAACTTGGACATATATATATATATATATATATATATATATACTTCTAGTAGTTTTCTCGTCTCTAAAAATTGGCATTGGGTTTTGGTAAATCTAATGAGTCACCTTTTTAGTCATTTAAGTTGTGTGATAGTTAATTTTTCACCACTTTGGATAGGGAATTAAACTCTTAACCTGCTTTATTTATGGATCTGCTATTAAGACTTGGAAGGTTGACTCAGAAATAATGTAAAATATTAAAAGATTTTTTATGAAAATTTGAAGAACCTTGTACAAAAGAATATAATGTGATTGATTTAAAAGGTAATTTTTACAGTTATGATACCGGACGACTTTGGCAATGTAAATATTCATATTTTTGTTTGTAAAACTTCCAGAAAATTCCAATCATCTCGTGATTTTGGTACAGGAGAAAAATATTTTTGGGGGTTGTGTGTCTAATTGCTGAACTTGACAACTAACGTTTCTCTTTATCTTCCTCGATCTATTCTGCTCTCGATAGTTTTTTGAGAGTTAGGCTTTCTTTGGTCACTTTCCTCGTGATGCTTCCTAGGAATGCGTTTTGACTTTTTGAATGTCGGGCATAATAAGAAAAATATAACATGATGTATTATTAAAATGTTAAGCATTCTTTTATGGGGGTTCACTATTGCTTGGCTTACTGCATGATACCTTACTTCAGAATAGGTAACATAGATTTGAAGTTCGTCGTCTTGTATTTAACAGTAGGCAGGGGTTATATGCAGCAGAAAAAAATGGGTGACTTGAAATAAGAATTTGCCGGTATGAGAAAGCCAAATAACTAACGGGATCGTCAATGGTTGACAGCCAGTGTGGTCTGTTCTTTTGGCGAACCTGAACTGAACTTGGATAAAGTAGTTCAAGACTGTAAACTGGGCCCACGTTGCTCGAATAAAGAACTTTTTGGAAGAAAATAATCTAGTGATGAAGTAGAACAAGCGATAGAGTGACAAAGTTTGATGATGATAAACAAGAAAAATTTGTTTACCGTAAAAGAGTGCATTGACGATTCCCAGCCTTTTGAGGATTTTTAGTGTCTTACCTGCTGTGTGATTTAAAGAAACGTCCAAAATATTTTATGTGGTGTAATGGCATCACCCCTTGTCCTTGATCGTTTCTTTTACAGAAAAAAGTACATTAAAAAAATCCAGTTATATGGCTTTTGGAAAATAAGATAAAAAGAAATAACAATGGAAATTTTAAAGGAAATGGAATGAAACAATAACAATCCAGTACACACATATACTGAAAAGGAGTGGCGACATTTTAATTGGGAGAAGCAAGAATAAATTTGGAAACCAGTAAGAGAATTGAATAACATGATGTGGTAAGTACTGAAATTAACTGTTAACCTTAGAAGAAGAGAGAGGGGGGGGGAGATGGTGGTAGAGGTGCACATAAGATAAAGGAATAGAGACCGACAATGAAGTCATTTCATTTGTACAGAGGGTAAGAGAAAGGAGAAAATAGAAAAAATCAACTTTGCAAGTGATTTGTTAAACAGAGAATTATAGACTTTTCTCAAAGAAACTCTATTGGCTTATCTTTTTTCAAAATTTCACAACGTGTTAATTATTAAAGATGGATAAATCTTTACTGGAAATCCCATTTTCATTACCGGGAAAGGTACCATCTCCAGCTTTAAGTCACCCCACAGGATATTTACATTTGCTATATTTCTTTCATTCCCCACCATTTAATGAGAGGTTCCTGTTCTTTGAAGCATCTCAACAATGCATTCTAATTCATAAAATAATCAAGTTCTTTCTAGTTTTATCTGTTGTTTATTGGTCAATATCAAAATTCTTATTCAAGTACTTTGGATAAAAATCCACACTACCCTCTAAAACATGATTTATTAGTTCTAGCTGGTATGTTATTGTATGGTAGTCAGAATCGAGACATTACGTACTTAGGTAATCAAGCATTGAAAGTTGGATAATTGGTGTATAATTCAATACGCTTTTCAAGTTGGACTTCACCTGAAAAATTGTGACAAAAGTATATTTATTACCCCTCTTTCGTCAAATGATTCCGACCATACCACTGACTGTTCTGTGAAAATTGAATTGAATATTTGGATAATTTCCGATATCCATAAACATGTAATCAAGAAAATCATTAAGTCTGAGACATAGACTGATAACGACATACATCTGACATAATGTCGTGCTGGAAAGTCTTGTGAATTCTCGTTTCATACAAATACTATGAAAAGAATTTATTTGCAGGCATTTTTACGTCAGGGAACTCATTTATTACTCTCTGTAAAATAGAATTCATCGTTAAAAAGAAAGAAGTAGAATCCTGCCAGATTTTTGCACGTAAGCGATTTAATGTCATCACATAAGAGAATCTTAAATTTCCAATGACCATTTCCTGTTTTAAGTCAGAAACAAATATTGAAGTAACTAATTGTAAACAAAGAAACTGTTATGAGGGAGATGATCTTACAATAATGAACTGTTTTTACATACTGTAGTTGTCAAATGTCATAAAAAGATATTAAGGAGAAATGTAAGACACAAATGCAGTACATTCAATAGATTCTGATATTTAATTCTCATCCTTCGACGTCTTCCAATTTTCTGAAGTATATGAGACACGTTTGACTGCTAAATAGTCAATTCCTGTAACTTTGTTTTCTTTTAAAGCATATTTAATTTCACCTAGGAAATTAGGCGACCTGATATTTTCTGACGATTGCTCAGTAAATTGGAGTAGTTCGATGGAGGAAGTACATAGAACTCTACGATGATGACACCCGACGAGAAGAGCCTAACAAATTCTATTGACAACTTTTAGGACCACCAATAACCAAAGATTAAATCAGAATTTCATCAGTAATTTCATCAAAGATTAAATCAGAATTCCAAACGGAAAGGCTGCTGGACCAGACAAGTTACTCAAGGAACTTGTCAAGGCCTTAAAAGACGATGCAATTGACTTCCTGGATGGTCTATTGAACAAAGTACGAGCAAGGGAAATTGACCCGCTGACCTAATAAGATCTATTTTTATTGCTACATCCAAAAAACCGGGAACAATAGAGTGCAAAAGATTTAGACAACTTGCACTCATGAGTCGCACATCGTAAAATCTCTTTTCTGAGTCATAATAATACTTAGAAATCTACCTCAAACCTATCCAACAATTTCAATTGCAAGTGCTGTTTCATACCAGATAGAGGGACATGAAATACAACTTTCTTATTGAGAATGGTTGGAAAAAGAGTACTTGAAATAAAGCAAGATATCTAATTCCGTTTCTTTGACAAAATCAATGGCATTGATCGGGTCAAGCACGAAACTTAATGCTTAAGTTGTCCGATCTTGATAGTTTTACAAGGATTTACAAACTGTGCACTCTGTCTACTACAATCCAACAGCGGCAATCCGTCACATCAACATTGGGCCAGCAGGAAATGAGGAGTTACGCAAGGTTGCATACAGTCACCAGGCTACTACAACTTCCACAGCGAAATAACCCTCGACACTTAGAGGATCTTAAAAGTGTAAAAGTTGGTGGTACTAACGATAGAAACATTAAATTTGCAGATAAAATTGTCACACTAGCTACGTCTGAGGAAGTACTTTAGAAGCTAGTAGATTTTTACGTAAAGAAGAACCAGCTTGTCGGTTGGGCTCTAAATATTCAGAAAACAGAGTTATCCCTAGTTATAGGTTATGTCTAAGCGAAAAATCATTCAAAAAATGCAGATCAGTGTTTACAGTGTACAACTGTTGCAGATTCCACATTTCAAATACCTCTGATATCTTGTCACGGAAGAGGTAAACCCAACCGAGGAGATCAAGTCTACAATAGTACAAGCAAACCAGGCATTGGTATCCGCAAATATATACTGGTAACCAGAAGCTCAAGGCAAAGACCCAACTGCGAGTTCTTTCCTGCTATACATGGCCGATTTTGCTTCTTGGATCTGAGTCATGGACCCTTCGGAAAGCCTACCAAAGTAGAATTGAGGTGTCTGAAATATGGTTCTTGAGGTGGATTCAAAAGATTCTGTGTACCGTAAGAATGACGATTGTAGTAGTCATGCAAGTAGCAGGATACAAGAAGAAGCTGCTTCCAATGATCAATAAGTGGCGGGCTAAATTTTTAGGACATGTCATCAGAAAAGGCCGAGTGGGATAAGCCCTGTCTGCGAAAATTTCTGAAAAATGTTCCCCAGGAAAAAGTTGAAGTTTCTAGACCAGCTCAAGGGATGGACTGGCCTCCCGTCGTAACAAATTTTTAATGCCTGTTACAAACGAAATTTGGTCGTCGATATTGGTTGATATGGCATTAAAAGAAGGAAGGAGGGGTATTTAAAAGCCACTCATGTACACTTTACCAATAAACGATGGTGTTGCTGTCAAAAATGAAATTAAGAATAAAAATAAAATTCTGAATTATAGCTGATACTGTAAAGATACTACTAGAAATTCCTCACTGCCCAAACAAAGTCCCTCTGAAGAGCACCGTCAGAGCCCCAATTACCAGGGTAAAATGAGGTTAAAATTAAAAAGAAAATGAATTAAGATATTGAAATACAGCTGCAAAATGTGCTCACAGTTAACTGGATTTCATATTTCTTCTATTTTTCTACTTTTCATGTGACATTCTTACTACGATAATTAAATGTCAAGCAACATATACAAGCTAAAGACAATTAATAGAAGAATTATATTTTCCCATAGGAATTAAAGTATTTCACCTTGTATATAACACAGTTCACTGTAAATTTTTTGTACATTTGGCAATTGCGTCAGCGTGAAACTGACAGTTATGTACATTTAAACATATTTCAATTCCAAATATATATATAACTTCGCTCTACGAATCTTTGCATCGAGCACTGTCTTTGGCATTATTCAATAAAGGTATCTAAAATACAAATATATAAATATATATACATATAAACATAAACATGTATAAATATATATGAATATATACACATATCAATATATACATGTAAATGTAAATATATATATATATATATATTTGTGTGTGTGTATAAAATAGAAAGGAAAGAATATTCAAGGATATTCTAAAAATGTTTCAAAATTTCTAAAAAAGTTAGAAGCACTACTATTGTGTTGTGGAGAGATTGTATTTGTTTCATTAAAGGTAGCCTAAATAGCACATTTAACAGTATTATTGACAAGAATTTATCTTTTTGAACCATTTGCTTGAAGATGATTTTCTCAGCAGCTTCTACCATCATTGTTGTGATCCACAAATCTCAGTACAAATTTACTGCGTAAATCATTTTTGATAAAAAGTAATAAGGTAGATATAAAGTAAAAGAAAGAGATAAAGGCTGCCCATTTTCATTGCTGTCTTCTTTCTCGCACCTAATGTCATGATTGTGCGATTGTATGTAAATATACTTGAGTTTAATACCAGAGGTAGATTCAAACAAGCACATTTCGATTTTTGCTACTCTAATGCTTTCCTAAATGAAACTAATACTACAGCGTGCTATTTTTGGCATTTTTCATTTCTTTCATCATTCTCTGCAGGAGGAAATTTTGATAAACGTTAGATCTTTTTTGCCTGTGTGGTCAGTTACTTTGTTGAACATCTTTCCATATAAGGAATTTAAGATTAATGAAAGCAATCCGTTGATTCTAGCCCTGAAAGCAACTTCAGATTTTTCAAAATTACATTTTGAAGAGAGTGAACAACTTATTTCTTTTCTTGCTTATTTAAATATAATACTTGTGCTCAAAAAACTTAACAACTTTAAGTAAAGAAACGTATGCGCCATTTATTCAATGCTATTCGAAATATCTACTGTTACTGCTTTACAGTATCATTCGTATCCAATAATGGATCACGTGCTTTCAATCCTTCAAATCAAAGTGTAATCTCGTTGATAAATATTCTGATTCAGTAGATAAAATTTTCGTCCATGTAATCCTTTGATAGCAATTTAGACCTGCGTAAATGTCTGAGGGTTCCAACTACTAAAATACTCATCCACTGAACCAATGTATGATCTGTAAATTCCATAGGAATAGTTTTTAGCTTGTCATTGTAAACCTATACAATAAGGCCAAACTTAAGTCATGAAAAAAAAGAAGAAAATAAAATATTACACTAAATATTTTATAAATAAGTAAAGACACACAAATATTATATGTATACGTTATATTATATATATGTGTGTGTGGGTGGGGGTGTGTGGGTGTTGGTGGGTGGGTGTACATGAAACATAACTACTGTTTTGTGCTACTACAGCTTTCACGGATCCTATGCGATATTTGGGCACGCATATATAACTAGATACTCACCATTCTTCTTCTTCTGAGATACTTATCCTTTCAGGACGTTGGAGATCATGGTCTTCCATCTCTTTCTCTCTTTTGTCAGTGCTAAAATTTCACAATCACTCTCCTTGAATTGGATATTCTTGTTCAAGCTGGTAGTGAATTTCAGTCTCTGTCTTCCTCTACTTTTCTTTCTTTCAATCTTCCCTGTTGACACCACGTTTTCCATTCCTTCACATCTCATTACATGACCCAGAAACTGCAGTTGTCTTTTTCTAATTATCTTCATCAACTTTCTTTTCATTCCTGCTCTCTCTAATGCCACTTCATTTTGTCAGTCCAAGATATTCTAAGAATTCTTCTCAGGAACCACATTTCGACTGCTTCTATTCGTTTCTTCATGCTTTCATTGATGGTCCAAGCATCACACCCATAAAGCAAAACAAACCACACATAACATTCTAGGACTCGAATCTTAGTTTTTACTTG
The DNA here is from genome assembly GCA_003991215.1 of Morbakka virulenta. Classification (NCBI taxonomy): domain Eukaryota; kingdom Metazoa; phylum Cnidaria; class Cubozoa; order Carybdeida; family Carukiidae; genus Morbakka; species Morbakka virulenta. The sequence continues at coordinate 4,188,666 of RDPX01000023.1, forward strand.
TAGCTGCCTGTTCTTGAAAACTAAACTCATTTTACTAAAAGCATCCTTTGCTAAAGCAATTCGTTTCTTTATTTCGTTCACGCATCTTCCATCTGATGTTATCAAACTACCAAGACAAGTAAACTTTTTAACATTCTTTACAAATTGTCCATTGATATTTAAAGAACACTTTGGGGATATACTCTTCTTTGATATCACCATATATTCTGTTTTCTTAATATAAAACTGGAGTCCTTTCTTTTCACTCTATAACACTACTTTATTTAAGATGTTCTGCAAATCCACTTTACTTTCAGCTATCAATACTGTGTCGTCAGCATATCTTAAGTTGTTTATGTTTACACCTCCGATTTTCACTCCAGGTATGTTCTTGATCTCTCTCAAGATGACTTTACTGTACAGATTGAATAGATCCGGTGACAGAACACATCCTTGTCTTACTCCTCGTTTGATTGAAGACCACTTGCTCATTTGTCCATTAATCCTGGTAGCTGCCATCTGTTCCCAGTATAAGTTCTGAATTAATTGCAAATCTTTTTCATCAATTTCTAAGTCCTTCAATATTTTGAACAATTCATGGTGCCTCACTTTATCAAATGCTTTGCTGTAATCAATAAAGCACAAATACAAATCCTCCTGGAATTCCACTGCTCTTTCAGCCATCCTTCTGACGATGAAAATAGGATTTCTGGTACCTTTTCCCTCTATATATNGAATAGATCCGGTGACAGAACACATCCTTGTCTTACTCCTCGTTTGATTGAAGACCACTTGCTCATTTGTCCATTAATCCTGGTAGCTGCCATCTGTTCCCAGTATAAGTTCTGAATTAATTGCAAATCTTTTTCATCAATTTCTAAGTCCTTCAATATTTTGAACAATTCATGGTGCCTCACTTTATCAAATGCTTTGCTGTAATCAATAAAGCACAAATACAAATCCTCCTGGAATTCCACTGCTCTTTCAGCCATCCTTCTGACGATGAAAATAGGATTTCTGGTACCTTTTCCCTCTATATATGCATTTTGCTCTTGTGAGATCTCATGCCTTATTTTGATCTTCATTCTGTTCAACAGAATTTTCAGGATCAGTTTCATCATACGACTAATTGGACTGATGGTCCTGTGTAGTTCGCATTTAGTTGCACCAGGTCTTTTAGGCAAAGCTATAAACACTGATTTGCTGAGGTCAGATGGAATGTGCCCTGTGTTGTATATTTTGTTTGCAATATCAGTGACTTCTTCTACTCGAAACTGGTCTAGCTCTTTCACCAATTCTATTACAATGTTGTCAGGTCCTGCTGCTATTCCTTTCCTCATTTCATCAATCATCCACTTTTGTTTTGCCTTTTTCTTGATTTTAGAAATGACACTTTCAGCTCCTTGTATTATGGCATCCCGAAAAATAGTCCATTCATCAGATGTTTCACCTTCATCTTCCAATGCGCTATAACGATTTTGAACCTCCACATAGAACTGCTGTTTTAATACCTCATTCCTACATACAAGGGATACCTCCAACTTTTGTCTTATTTTGGATTTTTTCAGTTTCCTCAACTTAATCTTCAGGTAGCACACTAACAAGGCATGATCGCTGCCACAATCTGCTTCTGGGTAACATTTCACCTGCTGAACTGCATTCCTTAACCTTTGGTCGATTGTTATGTAATCTATTTGATTTCTTGATCTGTCTCCTGGACTTATCCATGTATACAGTCGTCTTCGATGGTGTTGAAGCCAAGTGTTCATAATGACCTGTCTATTTTCCTGACACCATTGGATCCATCTTTCACCAACCTCATGTCGTCCAACTGTATTTCTTTCTCTTCCTTTTCCCACTTTGGCATTCAAGTCACTCATAATCAACATTATCTCATGTGACTTACATTGCTTTTTTGCTTTTTCTATTTCCTCATAAAAAGTCGCAACCTCCTCATCTGTATTCTCTGATGTTGGAGAATATACCTGAATGATAGATAAATTAAAAGGCTGCCCCATCAGCTTGACTAACAATACTCTTCCAGAAATAGTCCTGAATCCTATCACACTCTTTGCCCTGTCTTTGTCCAGCACTATTCCAACACCTTGCTGATGTTTTTCTCCACATGAGTAGATTATAGTTGTCTCATCACTAACCATTTTCCCTGTTCCTGTCCATCTCATTTCACTTATTCCCGAATTGTTTACTTTCAGTCGATCTATTTCTTGCTTTACATTTTGTAGCTTTCCTTTTTCGTACAATGTTCTCATATTCCATATTCCTACTTTTAGATATTGTTTTTTGCAAAGAGTAGTTTGATTACGGTCTGGGGTCACCTGTTGCACATGACCATCCCTACCGGACGAAGAGTCTTCGCTCGATATAGAGGAGACCCCATTCACGTCGTTAGATTTTCTTTCATAAACAGATTTGACCATGATTTTACTAGACATGATACAGCAGTGGTTTGCCTTTGCCTTTTGCCGGGTGTGTTTTTTTGAGAACATCAGCTCTAGCTAGCTGCCGTTGACCCATACAGGGTTCTTCCGCCTTCTCTGGTTGCTAGCCACCATCAGCCTTTGGTCAGCCAAGACCACCCACAAGGCAGTGGGAACAAAAAGCAATCTCTCTCTGGTTGCCAAGTCAGTANGATAGAGAGGAGACCCCATTCACGTCGTTAGATTTTCTTTCATAAACAGATTTGACCATGATTTTACTAGACATGATACAGCAGTGGTTTGCCTTTGCCTTTTGCCGGGTGTGTTTTTTTGAGAACATCAGCTCTAGCTAGCTGCCGTTGACCCATACAGGGTTCTTCCGCCTTCTCTGGTTGCTAGCCACCATCAGCCTTTGGTCAGCCAAGACCACCCACAAGGCAGTGGGAACAAAAAGCAATCTCTCTCTGGTTGCCAAGTCAGTATTTATTGTCACCAGCCACAAGGACAAGTGCTCTTGGGGCAACGTAACCCAGTAAGGGAGGCAGTTGGGTGCTACACCTTGCCTAAGGGTGATCCAGCACAACAGTAGTTAAGAGGTAGTGACATTCTCTTCAAAGCCCTGGAACTCCTGGACTGGGGTCCTGCTGCCGGGTGCAGTTTAACGTCATATCCAGACCTGATACTCACCATACAGAACAAATTATTGCCTGAGATGGTCCTTTAAGATTAGACGTCAGTCGTAAATTTATTAGCGAGAATTTACTTTCATAACAGCACTTGAAAATTCAATTCAATACATGTACACACACACACACACGCACACACACACATATATATACATATATATATATATATATATATATATATATATATAATCGCATCTAGGTTATTTTTTACTCCTCTCTAATCAAATGTATATATAAAGGGAAAAGCGTTCGCTTGATGCCCAATAAGCACCTGTTAACTTTAAATGCCCGCTAATACGTTTTTACTGTGTATTCCTAAGGTCATTTCTGGTTAAACATGAAATTTTCAAAACGTTTTAAAGCAAACTAAACGAATATTAAAATCTATTTGTTCTCGTGCCTTCATTTCAAGTACTCTCATTTCTAACATGTAGAAAACACGCGCAGTTGTTATATCAGTGTCTTTCTTTGACCGTACGTGCCCATTTTTAAGAACCCCGTTGAAGAAAAATTTACAAGTAGTATTAGGGGCCAAAAAATAGAATTGACTAAAGAGTGTTTGTTCTGTGGGTCAATGTTTCATATAGAGATTTTGACAAACTCCAAGGAAGATTTCTTTGCACCAAAGCGTTAAGGAGAACAGTTTGCAGTTACAGCCAGGAAGCAGATCAAATCCAGGTACACTTGAGAGTAGCCATACGAAATTGAAATACATGCCAACACTAAACAGAAGAGAAAATAGGAACCATGGTTTTCAAAGCTAATCGATTTAACAAAAACGAAGTATGAATGAATTTGAAAAAATATACTTTGGAATTTCTACAGTAGATATCAGCAAGAGGTATTTTAGTGAAGTTTGAGTTTCGGTCAGCAGGATAGAAGTAAACTAACAGAGCAATAAAGAAAAAAGCAAACACACTAATACCAATTGGAATTTCATTTATTTTGTACGCAAGACAGAAAATCCTGTAGTCCATGAACAAACAAAATTTCTTGTGTACTTAGGTTGGGCTCTTTGTAAAACAAGCATTATCTAATCACCTAGGTAAAACATCTTAACACTAAGAAAAGCGGCCGAGGAAAAACAGTTTACAGCTAAATTCGTTGTCAGACAATCTCACACGCAAGGGTACAAGAATGCACCCTTTCTTCCTAATAAAATAATTAGTCTTGAAAAATAAACTTAAATACAGGATGTCTCGTCTGTATTTGACAAGTTATGGCTACTTTAACTAGAACATTAACTTTTTCTTATGTTTTCAAATAGTAATTAAAATATGTTATTATTGTAGGATTTAAAAACACTACCTAGAGTTCAAAGGATCAAGTCGGTGTTTGATTCACGTATATCTGTTCATCTACTCTTTTCATTAGCAGGCTACATCTCTTTCATGAGATAGTGCAAGTCTTAAAAATACACAAAATTCATTGACAGGGTCTTCGTAATGTGCAGTACCAATTAGCGTATAAAGACTTCAGTTTCCTAAAGCTATCAAGCGATACTGAAACTTGTTATGTTCTTATGCTAACATTTAGTATTAAAGGTATAAAGATGAGGATGAATAATTACGTTACAGTTTTGTGACCTGGTAGAAAAAGATACATTTAACTTTTGTAAAAGAGCATGCTTTAAAGACAAAAGCAGTATCATATTTCTTTGAATATGCAAACCTTTCTCTTTCAACAGAGGACATTTTAAAAGGAAGTGCTCACAGTGAATTAAATTTTTCTTTTACAACAAACCAGGTTCAAGAGGTTCTTTCTTATTGCCAAAATATTGTTTTTTCCTGTCAGAAAGAGGAATTGCATTTTGATGTCTAATAAGAAGGGCCCTGTTTCTATCCTGAGAGATAATGACAATAGACTTCTTTTTTTTGGTTTTGCTGTAATGGAAAAACTTTAAATTAACTCCCCCTTAAGTAAGTTCCTTGTAAAATGCGCTGTATTTAAATGTCCAACAGAATTCTTATGTAAAAAAATTGTTTCGAATTTTCAGTATTTTTTGAAAGGTTTTTCGCATTAAGTAGAATGCGTTACTTTTAAAAGCTGGTTAACGAATATCTTGTAAATTAATGTAATTTTCACTTGACATTTTGTATAAGGACTTATATTTCACTTTTATTCCTCTTAATGAATATTGGCCCTATATATGATACCCTCCTTTCTCCACTTTGAAGGGATTCAAACAATAATTACTGAGCAACAAAGATGTTCTCTGACAGTGAAAATGATTATATATATAATATATATATATATATATATATATATGTATATATATGTATATATAAAATATTCCTTCCCTTCTTGCAAGCAATATTGGCAACGGACCAATTATTTAAATCACCATACAATGTTTACTGAAAAGGTACAACACAAAAAGAAAGAAAGGGAGAGAGATCACAAGGAAATGACATGAGAAAATACAAGGCTTTGAATGTTTACGTTAATTATCGTAAGACTGCTTGGTTTAAATCAAGAGTTATGTCACCTTCAGTTATCTTATATCTACATCAAAACCTCTGCAGTATCTTTCATACCAAGAACTCACCACTTATCATTAAGGTGAGGAAGTATTCTCATATATGACCATGGCATCGTTTGACTTGTAAGCATTGTAACAAAATTAATGCTTATTATTTCAAAGTACTTCTACTGAAACAAAGACCTCTACTGTTCGTTTCATTTTCTCACATATACTGACAACCTGAACAGCTGTTAATTACTTTCTAGAAAAGAAAGTATACACCTGGAATTGCTGGAGTGCCGACTTCTGGATTTTATTCAAATTCTTGTGGATATTTTGGCAATGTTCAACTCATCTGTAGGAAGTGGTATGAAATTTGACAGAAGTATTTTCTGTTTACCTTGTTGACGTGTACTGCATACTATCTGTCACAGCTATTAATTCTTAGCTCTGATCATTTTTAACAATTTTAATCTCACAGTTATTGTGAATCTTTTCTTTTTTTTGAAAGATGAAAAGTATGTATTACAGCAGAGCAAGGGAATGAGTCCAAGAAAATAAATGAATATTTATCAAACAAAGTATAATACTCACAATCTAATGGCAAATGGCATACAACCAAAGTACAAGATTATTGTTTTTGAACTTTAATAAGACTGCCAATAGCTTCACTGTAATTGTAGTTTGCGTAATAACATGGTTGGTTATGATGATCATAATGATTATGGCGATTATGATGATTTTGATGAGGATGATTATATTGATTATGATAATGACGATGATGACTATTATTATGATGATAATGATGAAGTTTAACTCTTACAATTTTATAACAAAAAAACAGGAAGATGGAAGACAAAAATCAAGTATTGCACCAAATGCAAATTAAAAGACAAGAGTTTTTTAATAGTTATTGTCTTTCTCACGTTGATTAGAATTATATAAATTTACACTGTGTCAATATTAGAAAATCAAAGAGTGGTACACCTCAAATGTTGTAATCAAATGAAAAATACGATTTCTTGAAAATTATACTGTACCCACTTTGCCTTCAAGTTTTATTATTACAAGAAAACACTGGAACAATGTCGAATGTTATTCGCCTCCTAAAACAATCTAGCAAAGAAAATAGTATACCTAAGTCGTTCCTGGAGAAGGATTCTTGCAACTAAACCAGCTGCATTATCTTTATAGCAAATTTACTCTCTGATACCCCGATGTCTCTACTAAGCCTAATATAATGTAACAGTTAAATAATTTGCCAATCCAGATTGCTAATATTATAAAAGATCATGGATACATTTTGCGTTCTAAAGTATGCTTGATGTTATTGACCATCATGTAGTGTTAATAATACAGAATGACTTAGTTTGAATTTACTTTTTGTTAAAATACACGCATTATTGTTTCAATAGAGGACATAAATCTCTGGAGCCATCAGAATACAATCATTATGCACTGATGTGCCTCTTTACCTAGCTTATGCGTGAACGATACCAAGAGTCATTGCATTGTATTATCAAACACAACAAACTCTGTTAATTAAAGGGGATCCTCGTGAGAAAAGAGATAACTTAAAACTAGTTTTGAAAGTTTTGTGCTATACACCTAGATAAACCAAAGTCAAACTCAGCATTAATCCAGGTACAGGTGTGACTACAAAAGAGGTCATTCCACCAGCAAGTGGTTTTTACAAAATAATTGTTTTTAACAATGGAAAAAAGAATTATTAACTATTTAGGATTACTATACCCTTTTTTAATGCTATCAACTTGACTGGAATATTTTGAATTTTTTTCATCTTTTAAACTTGAAAATCATTTTTAAAATCTTGGGAAATTCAGGTCAAATGACTTGTCGAGTCGAATATAAAAGTATTCCTGACAGAATAAAACCCAGGTTTTTTTATCCATAATTTTTTACATGTCCTCGTTGTCCTCCTTATTTGTCGATATATGATGTTCCTGGTCTGGAAGTGAAGTCCTTGTTTTGTAGCGTGTTTCATTTAATATTCCCTCATTTGGACAAAATATTCCAAGAAAAAGATGCGAGTAAACAACCGCTCAATTAAATGGAAGAATAAATTAAAGATATTATCTGGTTCAGAACTTGGAGATTCTGTCAGATAGCGGAAAAATGATTTTAAAAGGCATAAGAAATGGTTTGAACCCACTCAGGTTGGTGCACTAAATTCTTAATTTGTTTTTCTCGATAACTCCAAATCTTCTCCTTCAACATTATTTAAATATACTTGTGGTACATTGCAGAACAATATTTATACATGTTTCCAGAATCTAAAAATATTACGTGATGAAGTATCTCTAGTTTGTGACTAGTATTTTTCTGTCGATGAACAAAAGGAAGTAGTCAAACTTGACTAGTACCAACAGTAAAATTAACCAGTCGCTTCAAGGAAATCAAGTAAAACTTCAAGTAGAACATGACAATTTATGCAAAGCTCACATATATAAACATAAAAGTATTGTACTGATTGGTAACTAATTCAGAAACTAAACTTAGAGACATATGTTTATTTGGTTCTGGTGTAGCTTAAATGGGAGAAAAAAAAGGCTGGTCGTTTGAGTATCAATTTTCACCCCCCACCTCCTTTTTTCAAACTGTCGTACTGGCAAGGCAAGTTTTATCGAAAAAAATGTTTTAAAATTCAGAGTAGTCCTAGTGGAAAGTTCATTTTTGCACAGATTTATTCTGATAAAGGTATTTTATACTTTCAGTGATGGATTTATTGAATTGGAATACAGATTTGTTGGAAAGGTCATATGAAACAATGACTACCAGATTTATGTACATTTTAAAAAGTTATTTAATTTGCAATTCTTGTAATCACAGCTCCCGTATTTCCCTATGTACTTATATTTATTAGGAGTATATTTATTAGAAATACAGTTGTCAATAAATTGGTATTTTTTCTCTATCCGACATAATTTGGCACCTAAGTTTGAGTCCCCCCAAAATGAGCTTAATAAGCCTTTCATATTCTTCTTGATATCCAAAATTAAAACTCGACCCTCTAAAAAGCAATTCTGTCAAGTTTTTTCAATTGACAATTACACAGGGAATTTAGAAGACCTTTTCTATATGATTGGAAATGGAGTTGTTTGTTGTTAATAGGTGAAGGACTGGGCATGTTTACTGTGAAAGGTTATAGACAAAGATGTCATATTTCAGGGCTCCAAAATTCGATCTAAAATTACGTAAAATAGCAAAACTGCTCAGATTTAAAACTAACAATCTCTTCTGATAGCAGATTAAAGGTTCTATCAAATTTTATTGTTTAATTGAGGAAAACAGTTAAAATTTCTTGTTATTAGTTATCATCATAATATTTCCTTACACACAATACAGAAAACAAAAAGAAAAACAAGAAAGACATGAAAATTTTCAACAAGGCTGTGAAGGCTACAAAAAAAGAAGAAAAACAAACTCTAAGGTCCTACATTCAAAAATTTACTTATCTCTTTCTTAGCAGTAATTAAAAAAGTGATGTGTGGGTAAAGTGATAATATTTTGCAACACTTTTCTGTATTTAAAACAAATTATCAGAAAAGACTCAAAGAACTCGAATTAGTTGAAATTGCTTTTTAATAATTGATCCATGTACTTTCTCTCAAGAATTTTCCCACAGTTTAAATTCTGAAGTTAAACTGGCAGAATCATTTCATTGTTTTGTTCAGTTGTCTAGCATAGATTCGCTAATCAAGATTTTATACAAAGTAAAGTCGTTAAGTAAACACATCAGCATATGTAAGGGCATGCATATAAACAATATTTGCTAAGCACCCACTGAAACTGTCTTGTAATGGCGTTTTCAAAAACAGCTCAACATGTTAAGTTTTGAGTACTTAAAGGAAAAAGCTTTAGTCTTGTTCTAGTATTTGCCTATATAATAGTTAAGATTAAATGAGAAGAGCTATTTTTTAGATTTTGAATTTGGAGGGATGAAAGCAGGGTAGAGAGCGTATCACAATTATCTAAAGTGGCCATGTTACCTGATTGAAAAATAATGATGTAAATTTTCTCCTGGTATCCTAGACTACCCAAGCAAAGTTTCCATAATTTCTGTTAGCTCTTTAAGGTTCTTCAATATCATTTTCTCACAAGGATTTTTATATTGCTAAAAACAGCCCATTCTCCAAAGCATAAAATTTTCGTTGAAGTTTCCTCTTTTGCATCCTTGCTTGTTACGAAATCAACAGAAACGAGGATAGAGAGGAAGATATGTTCTTTATTCATATTGCACCTACACTGCTATATAGATGAAGAAGGAAGCATGTCTCACTCTACCCTACTTTTTGTTTGTATTGTGACAAACTAGGAAATTGTAAAAAAAGTCTTCCTCAAATTTTCCTGATTTATGAGGAATTGATATATTAGCCAAGCCTCAAAATCAATCTTCCTGTTTCGAGACACATCCATTGGAAAAGTAAGCCTGGCTAGAAAGCCGTACTTGAGAGTTTAGCTGGTCATACATTCCCAGGCTCTAAGATCTAGATTTATAAAAAAGAGCCGCGTTTTTCCCCCTCATTTTGAGCAGCATTGCCACTTTCTTCTACCAATCGAAGACATCTAGGTTTGTTTTATCGCTGATGATGTCTTTCAATTTGTTTACCTAATTGATTCCGTATAATATAGTCAGGCTTGCTTATAACAAGACATGAACTGTATTGTAGGTTTTAGATTCCTCTGGAATATTCCCTTTCCATTCTAAGACGGTAAGAGTATTCGTCAAATTGATGATTTAGCTACAGTGGTAATATCTACTACTGCATGATATCCGAATCTATATAATTTCAACACCATACAGCTCAATAACAGTAATTCTAATAATTCTTATTGAATTTCAGGATTGAAAACGGGTGTTAAAATCCGTTTTTTCTTGTTCTATGATGCAAGGTACAGGTACCTTAAAGGACGTCTGTTATGAGATTTCTGAGCTTTTTTACCAGGCGTACCAAAGAACTCTGATATTGGTGAAATAAATGAATAACAAAGGCACTAAAAACAATGAAGCTTCTTAAAATCCAAGGCTTCGCAGGTGTAGTTCAATCTTGTTCAAGTTACATAGACTAACTTGCACTTTTTTATTTAACGTCTCAGTCACTTCTCCCTGTCACATTATAACTTTATTCGCTTTGAATTTTTAAGTCTTCAAAGCCGTAACGAGAAAAATACTGACGTGATCAAGTTACCATTAGTACCATTAAAGCAGTATCTGTTATTTCATTTGACTAAAATAACTACAATTGGCTTATTTCCTACTCTTGATGCACCTTGAAGGAAATAAAAAATCACTGGTCTTATGTTCTTTTGCTTTCTTACGGTATGTCCAGAGTGAAACTGTAGATTTGTATGTTGGCTTTGAAAAGTGTCAGTGATTTAAATAGCAGGTCACTTATAAAATTGTAAAAGAATTTCAATCAAATGCCATGGTGGGTGTAAACTGCATTTTGATTAATCCTGCGTGCATTGTTAACATAAAAATGTATCGTTTGTGCTCTCAGGTAATACATCATTTTAACTACACTTACAGACATTAGTCTAATAGCACCATGGTACACATTTTCAACACTAGCAAAATTTTCAGTTTGAATATTGGTGTGCATTTCTGATACTTATTATACGCATTTAGTGTGGAAATATAATATAAAAAATTATTTTGTTCTAAGAGTGACTGAAATAACGTGTTTTCAATTTGTGGATAAATAAATGTTTTCTGTGTATAATTCACAAATACAAAAAAAGTTCATTGCTTTATTTTTCTACAAAAAAATATAACCCTTCCCTCTCAAAGAAAGCCTGGTTGGAGGGTTTTTACTGTTTTGTTGTAGCATTTTACTTTAGATATAACATTTTTTGAAACTGACTTAGATTTTATCTAGGTTTCATATTTTCAATAGCAGTTTTCAGTACATAAAGTAGGTATTCATTGTGATTATTAAGTATTGCCCTCCACAAAAAGAAAGAACAACATTTCTTGCTATAAGACATCATCTTCAACTATCCTTTCCTAACTGGTGGCACGTGCTTCTTTATTGTCATTAGAACATTATGTGATTCTTTCCCTTCTACCTGATCCTGCTAAGGAATCTTTCTGCCACAAGCTGATAGCAAGTAGGTAATAGTATAAGTAAAATCACTACTTTCCTTTACATTTAAAAATATGACTTGTTTTGACTCTTTATAATATTGATCCTGCTGTTCTGTTATCACACAAATCATTTGTTATGAAAAAAATGGCTAGAAGTTAATTAGGACTGGAAAATAGTTCTTGGTGGGAATCCACCTTTTGACAACCCTCGAACTAAACATATTTCCTTGTTTGCACAAAAGTCTTAAATACATATTTTCTAATTCATCTCTTCTCTTTTCTAGAAACATGTACCCCAAACTAACATATGACATATAGAAATAATAACTGCAAATGCCAATGGAAAGTTGTTTTGATTACAGTGGAAATTATTACTGTGTATTTTGGGTTGAATTTTAGTCAAAACAAGTTAACCAATCAAGCACAAACGTTAGCATTGTTTCCAATATCCGGACCATACAATAAAAAGAGACCGAACCATATCAAATCTTATGGCAAAAACGAAAACAACCTAAATAGTCATAATATTCTGGTATTTTAAAAAAATGCGTTCACTGCAACAACATTGTCTAAAAGACGCAAAATAAAGACATAAAAAATACCCGAATGTTGGTTATGGTTTTTTGAGGTAGCTTTACTTTAGGTTCTACGCAAATCGTATAAAGATATATCACCATTAAATAACAACGCTCAAAATAGCTATAAGTTAAGCCTTTATTTTACGTACATCTTTAATTTTTAGAATAAGACATCTTTTTGATATTCTATAATGACGTAACGACAAAAGAAGACTTTTCAGATCTTGGATGACCGCTCTTTAGCACATTACAGACAAAATAGAACAAACGATACAGAAAAAAAAATCGGCTTACTATATGTCTGTATTTTGCTTAATGATAAAAACCAGCTTGAACAATTTTAATTTTAATTAAATGATAGTCTCTTTACCCGAGGAGCCGTGTCTTAAAGGCTAGTGCAGTTGCGCAGTACCTAAGAAGTTCCAGGTCCAATTCCCCGAGCGGGCGAGGAGAATTTGTAACTTTACCAATGAAAGAGTCACTTGCTGGAGTCAGGAAGGGAATCCGGCCAAGAAATCCCTCACTGCCAAACAAAGTCCCTCTGAAGGGCAATGTCTGAGCCCCAATTGCTGGGGGAAAATGACGTTAAATTAAAGGAAAAAATGAAAAAAGTCCCATTACCCATTACATGCTACTGACAGTTACCTCTGCTAAATTGAAATTAATATGTTCTCATAACTAATTGCCTTGAAAGTTATTTGCTGTAGCTGAGAAAACCTGTCTTTTTATGCAGCATAATCTCTTGCTGTATGTTTTGTTAACTATTTATGCAGTCTAAAAGCTATTAATGTTTTCGTTATTCGACTCCAGCACAGACTTAAACACTTTCTTATGACTTCAGTCTTTACTTGTAAACTAAATATACTCAGTACAAATAAACATTCAATACAGTGATTTTACAACATAATTGTTGCTATTATGCACTCAGGTAACCGATAGTTTAAGGACAAAAACTGTATATTCACTGCCACACCGAGGAAAAAATTTCGGTAATCTGTTACTTACTGCTTAAAACCTTTTGCCCAAGGTGCACAAGGCATCCGACACCTCTTCCACATAATCCGATCGGTTTCTTTAGGCTAACCACGCTAACCACGACAAGACCCTCGTCTCCTTCTCCTTTGCTATAAACCACCTCCAGGTCTCTTTCAATTTGCTTCTTCCTCCTGTCCCTTAAAACGTCCATTTAGAAATAACTTTTGTGACGGCATCTTATTTAAAATTCAGTAGATGTCTCAAGTAACCATAAGACCTCTTCTCTAACACTTCTGATAATGAAGTACTATATTTTTTACGAAGCAGTCTACCGTTTTTCCAGGCCAGAGGATGTCCTTTGTAGTGTTTTTTTGTCCTGAAATATCGACAATTTTTTGTATATTTTTAGCACTTTGCAGCATTCATGAGATTGCCGAGAAAACATGTATTAAAATCTTCGCCTTTGTCTTCAGTGACATTAAAGATATGAAGGGATGTGAAAGTATGACAATACTTTCCTCACTAGCAACTACGTCCTTCTTGCTGTCATTTTTTCTGTTACGTAAATGACCTCACTCTTACGTTGTTGAGAGTCACTGGTTTCGCAGTCATATTGCTGTTTCTTAGGTGCTTTGTTGTGTTTACATTTAGCCTCCAACCAACGTACTTTGCAGCTGCAAGTAGAACCATCACTTTCTTTTGAATTTGACCATGCCTTGTGACTTAAGAGTAACGTAGCGGATTTCTTCCTGTTGTCTTGTGATTTCATACTTAATCACATTAAGGGCTATGGTTAAATGAAAAGGTAATGGAATGCTGTCTTTTCTGTTCAGAATTTATAGTTTTTAGTAAGCTGTGGATCCCAGATGGATTTTGCACACAAAATTATCATTTACTGCCTGAATAGTGTTCAATACTTCTCTGATGTGTCAAATGATGCAGGGATATGTACCATACCGTTTCACCATGTAGACTGTCGAAGGCTTTCCAAAGCCGTCGAAAACTGTTTGCAATGCAATATTCCATATATTTGACTGGTCGATGACTTGTCACAGGACAGACATCTGAGCACTGCATAGTCGACCAGGTCGAAAATTAGCTTATATTTTACTTAGATTTTAGTTTTCTTCTCCCTAGGGTACGAAAAATTGTCTGGCCCTTGCTGTAATTATGATCCTGTAATTCCCCTAGAATTTCTCTGATTGGATTAATGATCTATCAGCAACATGTATTCCCACATGAATCGACTTTTAATAAAATCAAGCAAAAATAAATGTTTCATAATCTTAATTGGCAGCTTTCGAGCTTTGTGTCCAGGCAGTGTATTATTAGGTCATGCTTACACTGGAGGTAGTGTATTTAAGATTCAAGGTAACAGTTTGTATCTAAGATTCGAGTAAATCATACAGAAATTAAATTTGGTCGTTTATTTGCAACGTCATTATGTTCATAACGAAAGATTTCCTGACGAACAGTAAAAAGAAAAGATTATATTTTCTACTTTTGAAGTAGCCTTTAGACTTATAGTATAAAGAAGGTTTATCTTTTCTGCGTTAAGATCGTCTTTAACTTGGAATTCTAAAAGCTTTTCGTCAGTATGTTTGCACGAGACTAGATTTATAAACGCGGTCATTGCAAGTTGTCATGCAACACAAACAATATAGAACACGATAGATGAAACATCACCTCTGTTTATTAATTTTTCAAGAGTAAAAATTTATAATAATTGGCAGGTTTAAGACAATGCTTTGGCGTATTATAAAGCACCGTCTAAGACCATAATATATTTAGTGTTTAACTACTTGTGGCACTTACGAAGACTTCTAAAACGCAGGGCAGTGAAAAGTAAATTAGCTATTTGTTAATCCATATTTTTACATAAAGAGTAGCATGAGATACATTGCCTCAAAGTGACAAGTCAACCTACATAGGCCTAAAAAACAAGTAATTCAATTTTTCACTTTTGGCTCACACAAATTAATGTTAGAGAATAACGTACAGATTGAATGCTGTAAAAAGCTATTGAATTGGCTTCTATTTAGTGTATACAGATAACATGTAGAACTTGCATACACACAAGCATATACACACATATATAGGTAGATATATAGATATATATACTACCAGCTGTAGCTGGTTATATACATAAAACCAGCAAAAAGGGTACTGTAATACATTCACCCGCTGAGATAGCGGAGCCAGAATATAATTATCAGACTACAATGAATTGAAATAAAATTCCAAGTCTAGAGTATTGCTTAAGTATGGTGATACAATTTTACTAGTATTTATACCCATCCATCCATCTATCTATCTATCTATCTATCTATCTATCTATCCAGCTATGTATGTATCTATCTATCTATCTATCGATCTATCTATCTATCTATCTATCCATCTATCTATCTATCTATCTATCTATCTATCTATCCAGCTATGTATGTATGTATCTATCTATCTATCTATCGATCTATCTATCTATCTATCTATCTATCTATCTATCTATTTATCTACCTATTCGTCTATCCATCTATCTGTCTGTACCTGGCTGAGTATAAACCTAGTATGATTCTTAGGAAGCAAAAGGTTCTTCTATAATTTGTTGAAGAGTCTGGTCACGACCTTATTAGTGATCCCTAGTGCACTTTAATCAAGTCTGCGTTATTTAGTTTCTTCAACAAGTGTGGCCAGAATGAGATATAAACCTTGGAGTCATTCAAACATATTTTTTTGACAGGGATGCTTGTACGAAAACGAATTTCAACTTCCCAACAAAAATAGAATGACCCAGCACTGAAGCCACCCCTCCCCCCCCAACAAACGAATGATGTAAACAGCTAAAATATTGTCCTAAATATTAAATTTCTTATTTTTGGTATCATACGTACACTGTGCTATTAAGGAGGCTGACGTTATTTGTCAAATTTTTAAAAGTTTGAAGAGCTACTATCAGTTTGTTTTTCAGTAATGTGAGTTCTTTATTTCATGGATTCAAGTGTGTGATACAAAAGTTAGAGGAACCCCAAAAATAGCAAGAGGAATTTGCTAGACTCAAAAAAACAGCGAAATGTCATGAAATATCCCCAAAATTAACTCAAAAATTTACCAACCATGAAAAATAGGATTTGGTCTAATGTCAACTCCCAAAGTATAGGTCAATAAATCTCTGTAAATATTGGGACATGTGCCCCCCTGGCCACACAAATTCCGATGACAAATACAATTGGTCAGAGACTGAGAAAAAATTGATTGCAAGTGCCTCTGAAAAGGGTGTTCTTTTAGAATTTTAAACTCTAAATCACAAAGACTTCCAATTTTCAGTGTTAACCTGGTAAGCAATATACATCTGTTTATTAGGACCATTCAGAATAGATGTTTTAATTCACTATTGCCAACATTCTTAACATTCTCTACCTTTTAATGACTGCTTTTTTTATCGGTACAGTACCATTCACTGCGAAGTCTATTTTTTGCTTCAAACTGTTAGAGTAAAGAAAATTTTTACACAGCTTCCGTACAGCTTGGTTTTTACTAGTATGGTCCTCATACTTTTAACCTTCGGTATATTACCAAAGACTTGTAATTTAACTATTCACTACTGTTATGTTTTCGTACATATCTTTATAAGTAAGCTTACTTAAGGAAGGATAGCTCTTAAAGATCAAGATACCTTGTGTAGTTGAAAGTCCTTTTTCTACAAAAGTTGTCACTATCAAGAATTTGTCCAAATCTAAATCACCATCTATTCACGTACCAATTTTTTTAAATCCTCTTGGTTCAATCTTCATACAGATGTTCTTAGTAGAATCCAGACTTCTGATAATAAGACCTTGTGTTTTTGTACTCCAGGGAAAATTTAACTGAAGTACGCCTACCATTTATATTTGCTATAGAACTATGTAAATTGTTCGCACTATGTTGCAAAATAATAAAAATATTACCTTTGAATTTCCACTACATCTCTTAAACTGTACTGTATCTGTTTTTATACTTGTGTATTAGATTCGCAGTAATTACTCTTTGTTCTATATGTATACATTTATCATTAAATATGTTGGTTCATTCACTTAATTCGTTAAGCACTGTTTAAATTCTGTAATGATTTTCCTTTGCAAATCATGCAAAGTCAGTGGCCTTGTAGCTATTTCAGCACTCCAGGCAATAGGAGTGCTGAAATAGGAGTGCTGAAACTTTTTTGGATGTGGATATGCAGACATTGTCCCACATTATTTTATGAATCTCAACTGCTATAGATCTTTGTATGGGATACAGAAATTCATACGGTTCTAAGTCGCATCGATGGGCTCCTCAGTGTGCGTGTGTGTCATTGTGCGTGCTTGCACGGGGTTGGCAGTGTGCTGTGTAATTTCTTTACACAACACACTAGTATGTGTATAGCGTTTCTTTAGTATGTGTGTGTGAGTGTGTGCGCAAAGGGGGTGCCTTTTTCCCCTTTATGTTTGCAAACAATCGAAGAATAAACCATTTTAAGGGTTCTAATTAGTTAGAAAACCTATTCTGACAACGACATTGCAATGTCGTTTCAATTTTTCATTCAATAAAGTCTTGTGTTTTGGAAAGGTCATTAATACTAGCGTTTCTTTACAAGTAAAGAAGTCATGTTTTTAAAGTGTTCGAATATGCTCTTAAATGATCTTTTACCTACCAGTCTAGTGTTGTTAGTACATCATGCTTTTCCTTTTTCAATGAAATTACAAAGACGAAAAGGCAGAAGGTTGCTTTGACGTCACCATGGGGAGTCACCATGGTACAAGACTACACCATTCAGGAAAACTACTTATGTTGGACAACTTTTTTCGACTAACCGCCAAAGAATGACGTATTTTAGACGATGACCAGAGCTATACTCATGATTGAAAGGGCAACTCATGAGCTCACCTGCTTTTACGGCTGAGGTCATTGAGATGCGGGTCATTAAAAAAGCGAAATGTTCCCGTGTTATACCTTCAAAATTCATCAACAGTAGACGGTTAAACATTATTGAAACCAAAAAACTTTTGAAGGAACTAAATTGAAACTAAAATATAAACAAGTGTTACGTGAAAGCGTATACATAAACCAATTTTTACATATGAGAAGGAACCAACAAAACAGAAAGAAAGAAATGGACAAAGTAATCCTCCTGTTGTTCAATTTTCTTTCAATAAAGAAAAAGTGTTGTTAAGTATTTCCTAAAATTATTCGATTAACTTTCCCCACCCTCTAGGATACTCCATAGGATCTTTAATAGAACCAATGTCAAAGTTACAATTGCCTAGGAAATGTCAACAAAATAATAAAATCTCATAACAAGCTGTCGCTGGTATCTCGGAGTATCCCACTTCCATGTAAAATAAAAGCCAATATATCATTTAGCACTAAGGGGTTACTTATTGCCGGCGGATGTCTCAATATTGAACTTTCCAGCAATATTTTAACATATTGTAGATTTAATGGTTGCAGTAACGATGTGTTGAATGAAGGTATTTCTAAAGATAATACTTCCTTGAATTCTCCTGGTTTTCAACAACTTCGAAAATAATCAAAGTTCAAGTGCTGTTTTTGTACTGTGCTAATTAATTTGAACAATCACATACAACTTGTTTCCTCTACAAATGACGTCTTGCCTGCAACAAATATAAGTATGGTATAGTACACAGCGAAGTATCGATTTCATCCCAGGCACATAGGCGGTACGTCCTTAACCATGTTTGATAAAAATCCCTGCAGGTCACCTGTATTTCAGACTAAAACTGTGTGTTTGACGAGTAAGACGACAGTGCATGGCCATTTGCCAAATTGTTAATTGTGATTTGGCTTTTAGGCCAACAGCTATTGGTAGANGTTCAAGTGCTGTTTTTGTACTGTGCTAATTAATTTGAACAATCACATACAACTTGTTTCCTCTACAAATGACGTCTTGCCTGCAACAAATATAAGTATGGTATAGTACACAGCGAAGTATCGATTTCATCCCAGGCACATAGGCGGTACGTCCTTAACCATGTTTGATAAAAATCCCTGCAGGTCACCTGTATTTCAGACTAAAACTGTGTGTTTGACGAGTAAGACGACAGTGCATGGCCATTTGCCAAATTGTTAATTGTGATTTGGCTTTTAGGCCAACAGCTATTGGTAGAACGTAAATGCAGAAAGCGTTTGGAGGTCAAATGATTTAAAGAGTTCGAAACAGAATACAGTGGTTTTCTCGTACAGCTCGTAAAAATAGATGACATTTTATTCTGGCATTCATCACATTTTTTAAAAATTTACCATACAGCTCTATACTTTAAATCCTTCTGTTTACAAAATTTGTTAATAGTATGTACTCCCACCTACATCAGAACAATATACCACTCTGACTGGACGATGTAATCATATTTTAGGCACGTATAAATAAGGCCAGCATCCTGAATCAACTGAATTCTAAACGTAATCCAATCATCATCACCATATCTTGCGGCCTCAGCCGAGATAGAATTCACTACACCTTTCCAGTATACCATATCAGTCATAGCTGTTAGAAGGTCTTCCTGGGCAATGGCGGTGTCCCTGCATATGATGTCTGGAAAGGTGAGGTTCCGAGACCGCTTGAGTTATGACGGGTGCCTCCATAAGAGGAACGATGACAAAAGTTAATTTGAGGCACATGCACAGTGTCCAGCAAACTGGACGCATCTCCTTTGGACTAAAGCTGATATCCTAGGTAGGTCACCGTATATCATTTCAAGAGTTGGATTTTTTTTCAATGAGAGATTTAAAACTCTTCTGAGGAGACGGTTATAGCATCCATACAGGCGGCGGTGCTGTTTAGCGGAAAGAGTCCATATTTCAGATCAGTAGAGTAAAAGGGTTTCGATTATTCCCCCCAAAATATGGTTTTGACCTTACGATTGAGCTGGGATTTCCAGATCTTATTCATTGTGTTGCATGCAGTCAATGACATGCCCTTAATCCAATAGCTGGATGGTTTATTAGGAATTAGGAATTTTATTTTGATGGTAATAGAATTTTTTATTTTCAATGAAAGTGATTATGTTGATGATAATAATAATAATATTACTTACTTGTCATAATTAATTTTATACTCTTTGTAATATGTTAAGCTTCCCTTTAATGTCCATGTCATGTCTCATAGGACCTTTATCTGCCCCAGATCACTGGGATGACCAGGTAGGTAATTGTACTGAAATGCATGTATAAAAAAAATACTTGAATAATAATAATAGTAATAATAATAACAGGGAACATGTAAAGGATAATAAAAGAGCAAGTTATTTGTTGAAAATAATGAAATCAACATTATTGTATAAAAAGGATGGTAATATTCAGAGAGTACTCTTTGGGCGCATACAAAAGGACAAGAGATACTATTCTTTTCAAGAATGTCAGTTTTAATCCGCATAATTTTAGAGACATTCAACAGGATTGATATGGCTTGCAGAATACTTTTAGTAGTCTGATGATCTGAAAACCTATTTTACTGACAAAGATAACAACAAATATTCAATACCAAATCAGTCCTGCAATGACAGGCTTAAAACTGGTTAAAGGACAATTTGCTGACATAATTAGTTGTCAAACTAGACTTGGAAACAACTCTGGTTGCTAGTCTTGATATAAAAACAACCCTTTATGCAATATCTTCCCCATTTATTGTGAGGAGCCACATACAATGTTGGACTGATATTGCCAGTTTGTTTGGTATCCAGATTGTGTCCATCCCTGTTTGCACCTGTCTTTTAATAAATATCTATTGCTGAATACCTTGTTTAAATCCATCATTTAAGGCATCAGAGGCAAACGTAACAAAACGAGATAATTTTTCTTTTACATATAAAGAAGTGTACCTTGGAGAATCAAGAAGAAAATATGTGAAAAATATATCTAGGATTACAATTTAAAAATCATAAAGTCAAAAGAAAGGAGAAATATTCTAAAACCTGCTTTACATTTATATAAATATATTTGCATATATAACAACAAAAAGCTCCTTTTTATTTAATTTGTTTTGAAGTTGAAGAACAAACAATAAATTGGTGTTACTACATAACCACGGCAAAAGTTTCAGGAAATAAATTATCAACAGGTTTCTCATCATCAGCGTAGATCTGATGTCTCGAACGATTTCCCCGAGACCGACTGATACTGTGGTGCACCTGTTAACGAAATTATGCTACGGTTGTTGCTGCTGGTTCAAACTTTTCGAATGTTGTGTTGAAATACAATATTCGATACTTGACTAATAATTACTAATAAGATTTTCTTTGGTCATTTGGCCTAAACGTCGTATAAATTATTTAAAAAAATCAAAACTCCCTTCCCCTTTTTTGATTGGTTCATTATGAAAAACTAGATGTCATCATAAATGAAAAATCTTGTAAAATATGATGTTATCATGAGAATGAGATATCTGATAACCAAATTCCATGTTGGTGTAAATTACTTAAATTATTCATTAACCTTTCTATACGATATTATGCATAAAGCAAATGCTTAAGATAGTATTTTTAAGCTATATACCACTTCTGTATGACATAATCTAAAATGATTTAAAAAATTACTCACTATAGGAAAAACAAATTAAGTTCAAGTGAAATAAAAGAGCAATAACCCTTTCATGCATACCAATACTTAACAATGTAGAAAAATATTGGATCATTAATGGAACGTGCAGTTAAAATGCTTCAAATTCAGAATTAAGAAAATCTTAAAAGGAAAATTCGGGGAACAAACTGAACTAGATATAAGATTACAAAAGGGCAAACTATTGCGAAAGCCAACACAAATAAACATAAATAGATTTTATGTACACCTCTCCAAAAGACACAGTCATAGAAAGAAGAATCGATGTCTTCTCGAAACGACTTTGCACAAAAAAAATCATACACATAAAAAAACCTATATAAAATGAAGAAGTGGCTGGTGAATCATGCAACGAAGATTACAAGTCGCATAACCAGGTTAACTTTTCAAGGAAAATTGATAAACATTACATAATATTAGATTCTGATTCTATAGATAAGTTTGAAAAACAAAGAAAATTAACAAAACATCGAAACGATTCATTTCTTACATCTTCCAGTTTGAAAAACATATCGGAGAGCGATGGATAGCCTGAACAAGCGAGCTGAAGGAAAGGCATCATAAAAAAGTAAATAATTACTTAAGTGTTACAAATTCACAATGCAAATAAAACCCTTTACGGACAGAGCCAAGGACACTAAGCAACCATAAATTACTCAATACTGGGAAGTTGGCAATTTTACTATTTCTCTTTATGCAGTTGTGCTGAAGAAGATCCGGACATGGTTAAATTCTTCGAGGCCTACGCCAAAGCGTACAGTTTAAATGACACGAAATTTAAGTTTTTCTGGAGGGTTTTGTTCACCGATTAAAGAAGATATAACCGATTATAGACATATAGACATTCTTTATATTGTGTTGTGCTTTGTTACATAACTGATAAAAGAAAAAAATATTTTTCATTGAAACGTTGCTCCTTTACTTCTCGGTTTTATTTATAATTCCTCTGTACTATATACAATGCTTTTGTGTATTGTGCATTTTGAATGAACATGAAAAATTCCCCCATTTAATCTCGCCCCCGGCTTAATTTTACCAAAATTTTTAAACCCTAGTTTATTAAGACCTTCCTTTATTAGGGGCTATAAAATACGTTTGTTAACTTGCCAGGCCTACAAACACGACGTAAAATTTTTATTTTACTTAATCATTTAACTCTGTCCAATCAGCATCATATTGCTCTCTATAACTATTCGATCAAATTCTTCTGCGCAAACTTTAAATTTAGTTTCATTGAGAGAGTTCAAGTTTCCCTAGCCTGTTAATTTGAAGAAGCATGCTACCAGTGATTTTTTTAAAAAAGCATAAAAAGCATTGGTTGGAACCATTGTGAACTTCCCAGTTCTTACCAACACGCAAGGGATGTTTCGTTATACTGTGCTGCTCAACCTGCAATTGGATAATAATGTGGTTTTGAAATGTGTGTATCAGCACCTTTTAGTATTGGGGGAACTTCCTCTTTGCTATGCAAGTTGTTTCCTTCCATATCGACATCATTAGACTCTCCATGGTTCTTGTCCTGGACAGTTCCACACAACTTTTCAAATGTCTTCTTCCTTATGATAAATTGCTTTAGTCCGCGACACTAATGGAGTAAAAAGCTTCGATGTCATGTGAGCAGTAATCAACTCATAAAAATATTCAGGAATTCGTCATCTTAATAAGTATTTAAAACAACAACTTCACGTTCCTGAAGTCTACACAATTACTTCTTGAACTGGAAAATCTTTAGTCCCAGAGCTTGCTATGTTAGTATCTACAGCGAATTTATTAGCTTCAAATCCATTTAGACAAATATTTTTTGCTCATCTAGTGATAGCATGATCAACTCCTCACTTCTACAGTTAAAGCGCTTATTTCCTTCAGATTCCTGTAAACCCACCCCTTTTAGTGGGATAAGGGATCGAATAACTTCTTGCAATGTTTAAGGGATAATTGCTCCAATTAATTGATTTCGAAACACTGCCATTCTTAGCCCAGTTAATTCCTACAGTTGATTGGAAAGTAAATAACTCTTGTTACCGTCTAGAGTATTGGTTACAGAAAAATTATTTAAAGCCCTGCATCAGAAATATTGAGCTTAAATATCATGTCATTTCTCTTAGATGATAGGGTTTTGGTTGAATTCTTCTAAAACCTCTTGCAATCTCTCTCTCTCTCTCTCTCTCTCTCTCTCTCTCTCTCTCTCTCTCTCTCTCTTTCTCTCTCTCTCTCTCTCTGTAGTAAGTGTTTAATGGGCAAGTATAATAATTTTCATTTATTTCAATATCACTGGTAATACCACCGCCTTAGTGATAAGAATTACTCCTTTTTCTAAAGTGCACTCCGTATTTATGACATCAGGTACAAGGAATAATCATCAAGCACGTATATCGCAAACCCCTTGTACAGAAACAAATTAAATCCGTTTTGCAGTTTGTCTATCATCTAAAGCACCTCGTTTTGGAGATTATCTACTTTCGGTACACCCTGATATTGACCCTAGAGGAACTTCTTGTACTGCTCAGATTCCTGTGTCTTAAAAAACAATTTCAAGCAGCAGATTAAATCCTGAATAAATTACAATTGGGTGCAGAAGATTATTCTTTCTCGAGAGAGAGTATTTAGCTTTCTTTCACATATGTTTTTTCTAATTTTTAACGACATAGTTCTTTGCTCAATACTTTTATTTTGATGTAAGGGCATCTGGTTTTCATTAATAACGGGTGAACCCAAGCGATAAGTGTCCATTAAAAACTTCCTTACCCTCAAGATGGTCTCGGAAATAATCCTTAAACCACGTTTTCTTATCATTCCTTACTTCTTTCAAAGGGTTTATTATGCTTTGGCAAACTTACTTAACATTCGTTCACCATACTTCTATCCACTAGTTGCTGAATTGTAATCAATCTTCGGTACAGGTTCCTATTGTTGTTGTGCCCATTCATCACAGAGCTTTTAACATTGTAATTTTAATATTTTTGTAGGAAAGTGGAACTTAATTGCACCTGTGATAGCTAAAAAGCACTCGAAGAGAGCTTGCGTGATCTTGAGGTCTTTAACTTTTGGTTCACTGACACTTTTCATCATCAGACGCAAACCTGTACAACATATGGGTATAATAATATCGCTTTGCTAATGTCAGCGATTTTTCAAATTTATGGTGATTTGCTTTTAAATCTTTTAGATCTATGTAAATAGATTTAACAGCCTTTACAAAATAGCTTTGGGTGGATATCTGTGAAAGATGGTTTTTACACTTTGTCTCAAAACGAGTCTTGTCTTTTTGTTTTTCTCAATTTAATTTACTTGAATTTTCATTTGTTCGCATAATCCCCGAGATGTATTTTCTCTTTCAATGAATAAAATTCCTTATATCTCATAAAGTTTCTTTGTACTTCGGAATGATTTTTTGACGCTTACATATGTTAAAAAATCGAAATAGTCCCTGCTAAAATTGGATGCTTGCAGTTCATTCATCCCTGATATAAAAAGGACCCATTTTAACACATTAGTTATTAACCCTTTATTTGCTGATGTTGCCATACGGCAAAAAAAGTGCTTACAGAACGTCTTCTCTTACAAGAAACTGATCCATATGACCTGCTACAGGTAGTACTAAGCTGTCTGAGGTGCTATTGTGTGAGTGTGACTTGTTAAGAATCAGGGAATTTTAATCACCACGTGAAGATTCAAACTTTTTCGATAGATTTGTATGAGGACATTAAGGAGAATGGCTTTCTTGTTTAATAGTAATATTATTCTGCTTTTGATTTCTTATATTGGCGTAAGTGATGAAAGAATGAATGAAGGTTATTGGCCAGAAATTTGATAAGTAAAGTGTCCATGCCAGAGCGAGGGGTGGGAACAATTTTACAATTTCTAAGCGAAGGGTCTGATTATTACGCACCTAATAGTAAAAGGTAAATTATATGCCATTAACTATATCTCTGTAGTCTTGTTAGACTAATTTTAAACTCTGTAAAGTGTAAAAATCCTTTTAAACTAAGGTGCTGATTACATTGTTAGTATGAGAAACATTCATACAAGCGAAATTCGATTTTCTGATATTAAAGAAATTAGCTGTCCATCAGTACCTTTTGTAAGAACGTTTTCTCTCTATCTTACAGAAGGTGCCATTTTACTTTTTGTTCCACTCATTACAATTTTTCATGTACTTTTGAATGCGAATAGTTTCTTTACAAAGCATTCAGGCTTCACGAGCGATTTTATCTTCTGACTGGTTATTCTATCTCACAACAAAGCACAAAAACTCTTGTTTTATCTCTTGTTTCTGACAATATGATCTCACATCTTGCTTTCATTTAGTTCTCCTTCTTACTTCTGAAAATTTTGTTGAATATTTCTTTAATAAGGTACCTGTAAGGCTTATTAACTTTTCTTTATTTTCTCAAACGACAAGGATGCTAACATTGTAAAGAGGAAATCTTTGGAAAATCAAAAATCTTTTCAAACATAAAATTTAGCAAATCTCGTTTGAAATATCAGAATTAGACAATAGTATCTTCAAACAAAGAGTTCAATCCATAATTCAAAGATTCTTTAGAATATACCTCATAAGGTGCCATTCAAGGATATACAGGGGCGATCTTTAGCTAGAGCATCCCCAACAAAGTAGTCAGGTTTGGAAAAAATTAATCCCCTCTGATTAGGACTTTGTTGCTAAGGAAATATTTTACGACAAACCAAAGGACTATAGACATTTAGAATGTGTATTAAGTTACAATGTTGGTTGTATTTTAAGATAGCACATATTTGATGTAATAGGGATATGCCAGAATAAACAGGTTGAGAGCGTATAGAAAATGATTGCATACGTTTCACCTATTCCATTTGATAGCACTGAACAGTAGCTGGAATTGGCATCCTTTAACGTAGTTTTAAAGGTACAGCTATTGAGGCTGTACCATTTCTTTGAAGAAGATGTACACTCTGACTTTTTATTGGTTTGGTTTTCTAACAAAATAACGAAGACATGTTGGAGCTTAATTCCTAACAAGAAAAATTTAATATAACTTGATTATTGTTTTTGTGCTTCAGCAGAAATTTAGTAAATAATATGAAATGCTACTTTAAGTTAACAGCATTGTCTGTACACAATGAGATCTTACTTTCATTGCTGTAAAGTGTGTGTAGATTTAACACTTTAGCAAATTGTTTTTAGGAATAGATTATTGAAGATGTCTGGAAGAAAGTTATCCTGTTATTATGAAATCATTTTAACAGAGTTTCAAAAAAGTAGGCCTGAGGTAATTCATCAAGATACATTACTCTGGGGAAGACCTATCGTCATCTATTTGTACGGTAACTTTTTCAAAATGCATAAGATGGCGGAGCACTAATCGGTTGCATGATAATGTACAAGAGAACGAGTACAAAAAAACGCAAAAAAACCCCCATAAGACAACAGAAAATCCGAAAGAAGTAATACAAGTTGAAGCGCTTTATGCCTTAACAGTCATCTAAGAACATTTTAAAGTAAAACAAGAGACTGAAATAGAGAAAATGTACTACTTTGTGTTGCTCAGCAAAGAAAATTAAGTCATTATTGCTAGCTGTGCACAAGAAAGCTTATATTTGTGGTGACTAGAATATGAATTGTCTCGTTCAACGAAATCTTGTTCAAAAGAGCCTTAATATTACTTTCAAGAGCAACAAATTAGAAATTTTCAGGGAGTGAGAAACCGATCTTGGACAACTTTGGAGAACCATATCCATTTTTATCATTGGCACCGTTAGAGTTATAAATGAAGCCCAGGACAATCTGCCTTATCTCTTTTATTGGTATTTAACTCCGGAAGGGTGACAAATTGAATTGAGATTAACCAAGCAAAGAAGAAAAATCGGAGGTCAATTAATTAAAATAGTTGGTGAACATTTTAGTTAGAGCTTTTGTTTAACAAATATTAAGATAAGATGCGGAAAGGCTATTGTTAGGATAGTTTCTTTTGAGTAGAAATGGAGACAATGTAAATGGATGTGAATATTTAGCTTTTAAGTGTGGTAAATTTATCAGTGGAAACCAAATTTAATGTAATTAAGGGGAGTTTTTGTTATATTTTATTTACTTCTTAAACCTAATTTTTATGTAGCTTCAATAGTTGTAGTGCTTGCTTGGTGACAGATTGAGAGCATTTGTTGTAAGTTTGAGGTTTAAGAAAATCAATGAGCTATGGTGACAATTGCAAATCATGGAAAAAGCAGTTCTTACTCTAGTCACTGCTTTTGAAGATAAAAAACGGTACCGCCATTTTCGTTTGTAAAAATGTGAGTTAGATGTTACACGAGATGTAGATCCTATTGATTTTACACCTCGTGTAGAATTCTTTAAGAAAATATTTCACATAGTTTTGAAAAGATGAATTGTATCTCAATTTCAAAGTGGTGGATACGTCAGTAGAAATGATGGATGGTGGAAAGCAAAGATACAGGTCTTCAATTTCCGTTTAGTTGTCGATTATAATCGAAAGCTAAATCGAATTTGTCTAACACAAGAAGTGAGCCCTGAATGAACAGCCTTTTAAGGTTTATTATTGTAGAAAAGAAGTCCTCAAGAGAAAACATAGCGGGTAAATATTTCCTTTCTTCGATCATCAAATTTGTTTGGTTTAAAGTTACAGACCATGTTTATTGTTTATGATAAAATAAAAACAATATAAAATTAATAAGCTGATAAAAAATAACATTAAAATGCAATTGTCGCCAAGTGGTCAAATCAATATATTATCTGATGTACTGGTACCATGCAACAAGTCTGGTGTTGGAACCTTTGCGTTGTCCCTGAATGTACTGTAGACAATTTTTTTCTCCGTTATGACATACTGCTGAGCTTGTACATGTCTTCAGAGATATAGGTGGGAGAGGAAAGAAGTCAATAAATAAAAAGATTAGAAATTACCAAGAATAAAAAGCATACAGTAATTATTCGATTAAGTGCACGGTGCCCTTAAATAATTATGGGGACCCTAAAGGGTGCTCTTATTCAGGGGGTGCGCGAAGTTGAGGGAGTGCGCTTATTGAAAAAGTCAGTCAAATTATAAAGCACTCAATGCCAAAAATATTTTTATCAGTACAAACAGTACGAACTAAACTTACAAAGCACTAAATGTCTAAAATATCTCGTCGACATCATCATGCTCAATAATTAAATCTTCCGGAGTGGCATCTTCAACATCACTTCCTGTGATATTTTGAAACGGATTACCCACCTGGGAATGTTCAATAGATTCGGTTGTTGCCTTCTGACGTTCTAATCCAGTTTCGCACGGTACCCCCTTTTTGAAGCAGTGAATCGCTTTATCTTCACTACCATCTACGTTTACTGTTATGTCACAGCTGTGAAAGGAGTCCGAAGTCATTTGACATGGACGTTCTGACCATACGTCCAGCACCCATTGTATGACTTGTCGTCTGGATGGTTCTTGCATATTACCCGCATTAGCAAAGGTGTGATGCCCTTTGTCAGCCATCTATTCATCACACAATTCTGTAACGTTTTGCTTGAATGGCTTATTCCAAACCACATAAGGTGCTTGAATCTTACTTGTACACCCACCAGGAATGATTGCAGCGTCGATGTTGAATTTTGAAAGAAAAGTTTTCGCAGCACTTACATGGCATTTAAACGAGTCCCACACCAGAAGAAGACGTGAGATAAAGAACCTCCCGAGAACCTTACTTAAGTAACATTGCGTGATTTGATCATTCATCCAGCCATTGACGGATGTAGTGACTGACCATCGAGCCTTGAATTCATCATGTAGTTTGGCACATTCACGCTTACCACCAGAAAACAAAATAAATGGTTTCAATTTGGTACTGTCAGCTTTCGCAAATAAACACACAGTAACTTTCGTTTTTTGGTGACCTATTGTCTTAAGTTAGACAGTTTTTGTTCCAGTCCTCTAGATGGTAGTGCTTGATAGCATATCTTGTCAAACTGCGGCTTCGTCCATTACAATGATATCTCTGTTGATGTAACCAAAACTTTTACGTAATCGACGGATGCACAGGGCAAAAGCTACGAGCTTATCAATCAGGTTTTCTGGATCCTTCTGAGCTTGAGTGGTTTTTGCTCGGAATGACAAAGAATACCTCTTCATGAACTTCTGTAGCCATCCACGGGATGCAGCAAAATCACGAGGATCCGACTGGGGATTAATCTCCTGACATATGCTTTAGGCCTTGGCACAAACTAGTTTTCCAGACAAACGAAGACCTTTGACTCTTCTGTAATATATCCACTCAGCCACGTTCTCTTCCAAGCCTTCGTAGAATGGTTTTCTTCCTCCACCCTTGTTGCGTTTTCTGGATTTCTTAACGCATGCGGGAGCATTTTTGTTTTTCTTCCATTCAATTGTTCTCTTGCGAACTACACCAAACTTCTCCGCAGCCTTGTCATTACCATTTTCCTCAGAAAAACGTACTGCATCCAGTTTAAACTTATAGCTATTTAATTTCATCCCCTTGTGGGATGTACTTGAAGCCATTTTTCCGCCATGTTTACTGCTGATTAAGAATAAAAAAACTGAAATTCGAATCAGACAAGATATTTGAATCGTGCACCACAAATTGAAGTCAATGTATTGCATAACGTAGAATCAAACGTGTTGTGATAAAAAGAAATATGGCTCGTTGACGACCTGCAAAATTTGAAGAAAATGTTCGAACTGACTTTTTCATCCGTGATTCATGGACATCATGAATACTAAAAAATATGGAAGCCTATTCTTGGTAAAATTTTTTATTGCAGAGAAGATCAACGCGATGAAGCTAAACAACATGACGAATATTCGGTGGGAGTATTTCGTGAACAAACAGGACAGAAATTGCTAGTTGGACATGTTTCCATTGAACTGTTGTTTCTGGTGTTCACTTTTCTCACAGCCGATTCTGGAAACGTTGTTTTGTGTAAAGTATCTGGTGCAAGAAAGCTGGAAAATGGCTTAGTTGTGTCTGCTACTTTCATTGTCCGAACCGCCAAGGAAAAAGATTTTTGAACAGTTCAAAAGTGAAATTGACAAATACAAAGATATCTGTAAACATATGAACATGGTGATCTACCCACATGATGTTAAAAACATAATAGAATATACTCACTAATATATATGTCTTTAGTGCTTTTATTCTTGACCTTCAATCTTTTACTTTAAAAAAAGGGTGCGATTGTTGAAAAGGAAATCCGTCAAAGAGGCTGCGCTTAATTGAGGGAGTGCGCTTAATACCTTTTTGGGGCTCCAAAGGGTGCACTTATTCGAGTAGGGTGCGGTAAACCGAATAATTACGGTATTAAGACAAGTAACCCTCTGCAGTAAAGTAGCTTCAATGCTTGCTTATATATATAGTCCAGGATAAAGGCTGTCCGGTAACATATTTGTTAACTCATTAGGTGACTTTCTTTTTAACTGTTGTTAGTTGCTGTTGTATTCCTGGTTCTTAGGTATCATTAAGTCCATACTGATAACAAAGTAATCCTTTGAATGTTTTCTGCAAAACTTACATTGCCTAGAAAAGTTCAGAAAATACTCTTCAGACAATTACTTTGATCTTAAAAAAATCCTTTAGTTTTTCCAAAAACCGAAATCAGATTACAAGATCTTTACAAAATATTCCAAAAACTACTGTATTACTCTAAATCTTTAAACAATAACTCGAAACCTTCCTTAACCGCTACTAACGTCATTAAATTCTGCTGAACTACGGTGATAGTCTAGAACTGTTCACCTTAGAATTTCATGAAATTTGACAATATTTGCTTTACTGTGTATCGCCAGAATAAGTAACTCGTAGAGGGTACAAGCCTTCGTTTACTACTTTTCAGGAAAAATACTTTTTTATTGTTTTAAGTGCAACTTTATCACACAGAAATGCCAGGATTCTCTAGCTATTGTTTTCTCAAAAATCGGGTTTTGTAGCTGCCTTCAGTTACATGTACAATATTTGCATCACTAAAACGGAACATAATTTCAGTGTAAAAGTTAACATAATTGTGATCAGCAGATTGAGAAAAGTGGTTTCAACCCTATAAAATAGATTAACTACCATTGCTGTCCCTTAAAAGAAGCTGATTATAATGATTATAATTATAATTATAATGTCTTACAGGAAAATTTTTACCTTTACCAACGGAAATTGTAATGTATAATTACTAGTGCATCGCCTGACATAAAATAGGGAAAGATTGCTTGGAAAGAATTCAACTTGTTTTATGCACAACTCACCAGAACCTGTTAATTGTAAATCAAAGTTTCAAACCTTTTTCTTTTAAAACAAGAATTCCTAAAAACTTTTAATACGGTTCCTAAGAATTTTAGTTTTCTAGACCTGAGTGTTGAACTATTGGTTTCTTTCCCTTTATTTAAAGGAGCTTTTCAAATGTGTAAGACACGGATTTTGATGGAAAATTGCTTTTTTAATAGAGGGTGTCAGAAAAGCAGTTTCAGGGTTACTACTAATTCACTTGAAGAGCCTGCTCTATCTACTCTAACTGAATAATATTTCCGTAGTGCTGATACCATGTCACGCATGGATTGATATTCCTACTGCTATTTTCTGTGGCAAATCCTGAAGCCATTGCTACAATCAGCTTCTTCCTTTCTCGTTTTTAAATCATGGGGAAGAAAACTGGTTGATTGCATTCTTTCCAGCAATAAACAAGAAAAATAAATGAATAGGTAATGGAAAGCCATTTTCAGAGAGGGATTAGCTTTACTTAAATAAGTTAAGGCTCAAATGATTTAATTAGTTTCTTTAAAGATTCAGAGGAGCCTTGGCTTAATGGTTAGTGCAACTGCAATGTACCCAAGAGATTCCGGGTTCGATTCCCTCAGCGGGCAACTTTGGAACTTCACAAAGTAAAAAAAAAGCCATTGGTTGGTGTCAGGCAGGGCCTTCTGCCAAGAAATTCCTCGCTGCCAAATCCAATTCCATATGAAGGGCAAAGTCTGAGTCCCAGTTACTGGGTAAAANCTCTAGTCTTTTGTTGAGCTCCTTCTTATTGAAAATGCATCTTCTTCCTTTAGTATTTTATCTTATTGTATCTAAAGCAACAATGCCTCTATTAATGGCATTCTTAATGTCCAAGATATTCTGTACAATTTTAAGCATACAAAACTGCCCTATCATTTTTTGCTTTTTCCTAAAATTAATTTTAAAGATAATACCTCTAACTCTCACTTTTTTGTTGATAATTACCTTCTTCTGATTAGTGAGAAGTCTCCTCTTCATATGTCCTGTAAAAAGTTTTTCGATAGTCCTGTAAAACGTTTTTCGATAGTCTTTACCAATAACAACTGAAGTTTAGTTTGATACTCGGAGTTACTTCATATGCTTCAGTCTGGCATCGATTAATTGCATTGGGCGCATTTCCTTCTTTATCGGTACCCATTTGTCCCCGACTACTTAGTTCTAGATGCTGCTTTTAATTCTATTATCTCTATTCTTCAGTTTGATCCATATGCTAATAATATATTAGATTGTGTTGACTTTACTGCTTATCATGCTTAGCAGTTGATTTTTCTCTCTACTATACTGAAAATGGAATCCTACAACTTCCATTAGCTCAATCTTTGACTCATTTTGTCAATTCTTCTAGTTTTATTCATCATAATAACAACCATTTTCCTTCTCCTTTGTCTTGTTTCCAGTCCTAAACGTTTCTTTGTCTGTTGTGGCAATCTTATTGGTAATGCCAACAAAAGAGAGATTTTTCACACACATTTCTGCCCCATTACACTTTTGAAACTATTTCCCTGGTGATTGGAAGCATTTTCGTGATCTCGCTACAGGTATTTCTTGGAAAAGCTTCTTTTTACTTTCGACTGAGAAATGTGCTTCTGAAGTAACGTCCTGGATTTAGTTTGGTAAAATTGCTTTTGTGCTCCGTCTTCTCTAACCGGTAAAATCTTATTCTTTCAATTTGGTATCAGAAATAGCACAATAAAATCATTTTTTCAAATAGCTTTGGCGTGATGACGCTCCTACCAGTGAAAGATTTTTTATGGATGCTAAAATCATTGTAAAATAGTTTTAGCTGAACCTAAAGCTTGTTGCTCTTAAACTAATAAAGTAAGTATTTCCATCCAAAAGCTTGACTCTGCAGAGTTATTCAGCTTTTTGAAACAACATTTTGGTGAATGATAAAACTACCATTTCTCCTTCTTTGATGACTATCGCTTCATAAGATCAAGCAGAACTTCTGGCTTAATCTATCGTTGACAACTATTTCCTTGGTGACACACTAAGTGCTAACCACTAAGTGTGTAGCAGAAAAAGTAGATTCTTTTTATCTTTTTTGCTATTTTTCTCCTGAATTCACCCTATACGTCTATAAGACAGTAGTCAAACGTTGTATGGAGTATTGTTGTCATTTTGAGGATGAAGATCCAGCCAATCTTTCTTATCCTTTTCAAATGTCATATTGAAAATGTGGTTTTATCTTCCTTGCCGGATTAGCTACATCCCGTTTCTCACCGTCGCTATTTTCAATGCTCTTTTTATTTTACAGCTGCTTTTATGGGATTGTTCAGACGAGCTGTTGTTTTTAGTTCCTCTTCTGAAAGTTATCAAGTGGTCTACATATTATTCTGGAAGTGTTCATCCCAATTCAGCGTGCAAAAAATATTTCCATTCTACTAGCTCTTTTCTGCGTCCATCAAACTTTGGAATTCTCTTCCTTTCTTTTGCTTTCACAATAGGTTCGATCTCCCTTCTTAAAATCCTCTGTTAACTAATATCTTTTTTCGCTTCTTCAATCAACTTCTTCCTTTCTCGTTTTTAAATCATGGGGAAGAAAACTGGTTGATTGCATTCTTTCCAGCAATGAACAAGAAAAATAAATGAATAGGTAATGGAAAGCCATTTTCAGAGAGGGATTAGCTTTACTTAAATAAGTTAAGGCTCAAATGATTTAATTAGTTTCTTTAAAGATTCAGAGGAGCCTTGGCTTAATGGTTAGTGCAACTGCAATGTACCCAAGAGATTCCGGGTTCGATTCCCTCAGCGGGCAACTTTGGAACTTCACAAAGTAAAAAAAAAGCCATTGGTTGGTGTCAGGCAGGGCCTTCTGCCAAGAAATTCCTCGCTGCCAAATCCAATTCCCTATGAAGGGCAAAGTCTGAGTCCCAGTTACTGGGTAAAATGACGATAAATAAAAAAACAATGTTTCTTCAAAAATAAAATGACAATTAGAGCAGAAAACTTATTTTTTATATATTTGTCTGAAAGAGGATAGCATTTACTTGACCAGCAGATAAGGGCATTCTCTCCACCAAAGTTTGTTATGATTTATGTACGTTTACATGTGTAATCGAGTCCTACAAGCTTTTCTGACCAACATTGAATACAAAGTGCATATATAGTTATTATATTTGTGTACTATGCTTTATCTATATCAATTTAAACGCGTCTTTATCAAGAGAGTGCTTTTAAGAGGGGTAATAGGGTATGTAACGTTTCATGCACTTAGAGCTAAGATTTTTCAAAGTAAGAGAGAGGATTATGCTNGCTACATCCCGTTTCTCACCGTCGCTATTTTCAATGCTCTTTTTATTTTACAGCTGCTTTTATGGGATTGTTCAGACGAGCTGTTGTTTTTAGTTCCTCTTCTGAAAGTTATCAAGTGGTCTACATATTATTCTGGAAGTGTTCATCCCAATTCAGCGTGCAAAAAATATTTCCATTCTACTAGCTCTTTTCTGCGTCCATCAAACTTTGGAATTCTCTTCCTTTCTTTTGCTTTCACAATAGGTTCGATCTCCCTTCTTAAAATCCTCTGTTAACTAATATCTTTTTTCGCTTCTTCAATCAACTTCTTCCTTTCTCGTTTTTAAATCATGGGGAAGAAAACTGGTTGATTGCATTCTTTCCAGCAATGAACAAGAAAAATAAATGAATAGGTAATGGAAAGCCATTTTCAGAGAGGGATTAGCTTTACTTAAATAAGTTAAGGCTCAAATGATTTAATTAGTTTCTTTAAAGATTCAGAGGAGCCTTGGCTTAATGGTTAGTGCAACTGCAATGTACCCAAGAGATTCCGGGTTCGATTCCCTCAGCGGGCAACTTTGGAACTTCACAAAGTAAAAAAAAAGCCATTGGTTGGTGTCAGGCAGGGCCTTCTGCCAAGAAATTCCTCGCTGCCAAATCCAATTCCATATGAAGGGCAAAGTCTGAGTCCCAGTTACTGGGTAAAATGACGATAAATAAAAAAACAATGTTTCTTCAAAAATAAAATGACAATTAGAGCAGAAAACTTATTTTTTATATATTTGTCTGAAAGAGGATAGCATTTACTTGACCAGCAGATAAGGGCATTCTCTCCACCAAAGTTTGTTATGATTTATGTACGTTTACATGTGTAATCGAGTCCTACAAGCTTTTCTGACCAACATTGAATACAAAGTGCATATATAGTTATTATATTTGTGTACTATGCTTTATCTATATCAATTTAAACGCGTCTTTATCAAGAGAGTGCTTTTAAGAGGGGTAATAGGGTATGTAACGTTTCATGCACTTAGAGCTAAGATTTTTCAAAGTAAGAGAGAGGATTATGCTACTACAAAGATAGACAACTGGCATCAATGGCATTTTTTCCCTATAAGTTGAAGTTAATTACAGTTTTTTTGTCGAGGATAAAAATGAATCTCTAGGTGCTTAAATGTTGCTAATTTCTGTAGCAAACATGAGCGTGGGGTACATATAAGGCTTTTAATTTTTGTTAAAAGTATGTTTTAAATAAATATGAAGCATTTTTAAGAGTATATAGGTATACCCTTTTGGAAAGCTTGTACTTGCTAGAGCAATCAGTACTAATAATATGTGATCTGAGCCTTTATATCTTACAGAATTCACACAGTCCGTTAAATACTTTGTGGTTTCTCAAGATGAAAACATAATATCTACATATGTCTTTAATAAGTCTATTTTGACGGCTTAGAGAAAGTTTCGGATATTAGGTTTTTTAGTTCCCTTAAAATCAGTATCAACTTTAATAGTTTTCCAGTCATTAGCGACTAGAACACTTACTCCAGGACACAATTTTTTTAAAAATTAGTCTTTACGAAGAATCTCTAAAGTATTCGTGACCACCTAAATTTTAGACATACTTAAACTAATACGAATTTCATTAAGTTAATGAAATCAGTGGTTTTTCACTTTTCCCTTCGGTCTTTCTCTAAAAACCATGGCAACTGAGAAGACATATATATAGTCTATTACTCTTATTTAACGTTTGATAACAATATTTACAAAATGAAGGAGACGGAGGTAAAGTATTCTATTTTTATCAAATTCGGTAAGGTTTTACTTTAAAAATCTTTTTGTTCAAGATTTATTAGTATTCTCCAAAGCGTAGAGATCGCTTTGTCTTAAACTTGTGGCTCTATTTCTAGCTAGTCCATTTTGAGATGGTTCGGTTTTAAGTGTCATAAACAAAGGGTGGTCCACACCACAATCGTCGTTTATTAGACACAGAGAGAGACCCAAGGGCAAAACTGGATTTCCAATTCAATGTTAAAAGAATTTACATGGAACTCTAAAATGCTTAAAATGACTTCGTGATAGTGTTATCTTAATCGTTAATTATATTGTTTATGCTTCCTACCAAACAGGGTTTTTTTTAATGGAGCATTTTAAATCACGGCACTTATTTCTGGGAGTATGCTTTCCCAATGCATAACAAATGACAAGGCCTGTCAGCTGTTCTCGAAAGATCATGATAATCAATAAGCTGTTATAAGAACAGCCAGCTCTATAATAAAACGATGTGATGCAGGTGCAACCTTTTTGTCAGTTTGAAAAATAACTTCTCTCTTTCATCATCAAAGTGTTCCTGTCTACCAAGTACAGTATGTCAGACAACTACATCCTTATTCTGAATTCAATGAAGAATGACAAAGTAATGTCCTCTAATGATCTCTGTCACAATGGTGTTAAGTATTAAAGGCTCAAGCACCTCTACCATGTTCCCATATCTTCCTCTACCTTGTACAACTATGGTTGACTGGCCAAACCAGGATTGTACAAGATGAAAGAAGGTATGGGAATGTGAGTGAGGGCTTAAGAGCAAACCGAGATCTGGAAACAAAAACAGCATTGACACAAACCATGCCCTTTCTGACAGACTATAATGGGCCCACAATTGGTGCTACAAATCTGTACGCTACAGAAATTGAAAACACCACTTGAGCCAGCAAATGTGGGGATGCGACAATTATAACCTGGTGGACGTTTGCAACAAGGACGGTGATATGAGAAGAAAAAGTACCGAGAGGACAGTGAGATCGATAATCTCTTTAAAATAGTGCTTAAGAGGGATAAACCTGGCAGAATCTATTATCAATGGTGGTATGAAAGAAATATTAGGAATTGAAGGAACTAACTGTAAGCTCTATCTGAAGCTCTGAAAATGAAGAGAACATTATAGTAGATGACGAACAGCAAAGCCCTTGGGATTTACAATAAAACTGCTAAATTTTCCAAAGCAAGTGGAAGGAAGAGAAGCATAAAACTTGCAGCACTTCTTACTAAGATATGGTAGGTAAGGAAAGTATCTGAAAATCGGAAAAGGAGTTAAGTATAATGAGAAATGAGTTAAGAGACTGTGAGAAATCAAGATAAGTGACTTTATTCCTCTGATTAACAAGGTTTGCAAAAGAATACTTGTTGACAGGATAAAGAGTTGTATTGGCCTTTTGCACCAGGTGGGGTGGAGAAAACGAAGTAAGTAAGACAGTACGTAGTATGCAAGTATGAAAAAAAAATTAAGATGAAGCATTTTAAACAAATAGTACCAACAACACTTTGCTGCATTGTTTAGTGCTTATAAAGGAATAGATGAATTACAAAGTAAATTTGTTAAGCCATGAATAAAACACTGCTAGTTTTTGCACTCCCTATCAGAGTGCAAAAACTGGAAAGAATAGGCAAACTAAATGTTTAATATTAAGAGCATCTTGCACCAATTTTTCATTATTTGTACTCCTTATTGTAATTTTTAGAATTGTACCAGAGAATGTTTTCAGATAATTTTTTATTTGAAGTTTCTTATGATCTTATGTTACCTCCTTTTTAACTATCTTATTCTTGTGTATGAAATTATGTATGAAATATGAAATGACGTATCTTATTTTGTAAAATACGCATGAAAAGCTAACAATTGATGTAAAGGCATTGTGAAAAGAGAGCTGCAAGTCTAAATTAATATTTTTAATGAGGAAATTTAAACAAGTCTCAATAAATGACAAATACGAACAATGTCTCAAGGTTATAAAGGCGGACGTATTAAGAAAGTTTACATGAAATATGAAGGTAAATGTTTAAAAGCAACATAAAAACGGTAAAATCTGGTAATGGTTGGATCAGGAACAGTGAGTTAGGATCACCAAAAGAAATAAGTAGGCACGCAGAGAAAATTTCAAATCCAAATGGACCTTACAATAATTTTTTACAACGTAAAAAATTATTGAAAGGTCTAAATTAATTTTCTGTCGAGTCTCATCAGGGGGGTATTTTTCGGATCAACTGACCTTGGTAAGCGGCCTACCTTAACAATATCATTATGAACGGAATCTTTGGTTTGTTTTTTCGGGGTTTTTTGTTCTAATTTGACTCCTTTGCCAGTTAAAAAAATTAAAAGCATTTTATGCTTTTTATGTAGGATCCTAGCGGTTAATGAAGTCTTCACTCTCTTCTGGCTTAAAATAGAGAATATCACCATGAATAGTATCAGTTGCATAAATATGGTAACATGATTTTATTATTTTTTAGGTATGAAGGGACACCCTTTATTTTGCCGAAAATTATTTTTAAGGAAGTCCATTTTATGTAAAAATTACACCGAAATGTCATTTAAAAACTAATTCGTCTGGAAGTAGATGTCTCTTGAAATGTTTGCGACAAAATTTTAATTAAACTTGTTTTATCCTGCGGTGTTTGTTAATGTAAAATTCAGTCTTTTGACATATATAGAAAACGAATGAATAGGAGCAATTAGAAAGTTTATATTTTTCTTTTTTTGAAGGACCAATAATGCTTTCAAGAAAAAAACATTTTGATACACTCTGATAATGAAAAAAGGCACATCATTCTCAGAGTAAACACTTCTTAGTACAAAGCTACGTCATGGTACGTGTTACCAACAGAATGCCTTATTGCAGACAAAAACAACTTTTGAATAATCTTTTTGTTGAAGTGTTTTATCCTGTATAAAGATTCATTATAAATAAATAAATAAATAAATTGATACTATATTTGAAAGCGTAATTTTTGCATGCAGATGAAAAACTCTCAGTGAGAGAAAAAATAACCCCTTGATGAAAATATTTCATCTTCCACAATTAACTAGAGGAATTATCATCGAATATTTGGCCTACTGTTATTAAACAACTCTCTATAGAAACAATTAGTATATTTGCTTTTTGTTGGTTGAACATTTCAAAATGTACTGTTCTTTATACTGTTTCAAAAAATTGAAAAGAACAAAAAAGAAATTTAAAAAATGAGAAAAATGAAGCAGAAATGCCCTTTGTATTATCCTTGGCTCAAGAGTATAGGAGTAATTATTACATAAATATATATATATATATATATATATATGTGTGTGTTTGTTTGTGCGTGTGTGTGTATGGGAGTATAAACAGTACAGACACTCACGGGCTCCAATCGCATAGAAATTACCAAAATAATTTATAACAACTCAGAAAACAAATTTGTTAAATGTTTTAACTTTCTTTTTGTTGGTAAGTAATAATATATATATATATATATATATTTGTTTATTTATTTATTTATATCATCATCATCAAGATAGTAGAGAGATCTTACCCAAGCAACGCCTGTAAGTGCTATGCTGAGTAAAGTGAGTCGGTTCGATTGGCATATACTGGTGATTAGAAAAGGAGTAGATTGGATTGAAAGAAAGCAGAGCTTGTTGAAAAGTTAATTCAATTCCATATTTCCATATTATGATTAGTCAGGAAAACCATAAGTTCTTTCTACAAATGCGAATAGAAGAAATTTTACTCTTCTCCGTATTTCACTGATTTCTGTAATGAAAAGAATTCCTATCGTTTTAGCTATTTAGCAAACTATGTCTATTCGATTAAGTATTGCAGTGCTACGTTATTTTACATTGCAAGTGGAATGTCAGTATTTTTCAAAAAGACCAAGTTATGTGTTTTTTTTACTTTGTCTAACACTAGATATATTCCATTAAGTGTGGAAAGATTATTGGACCGTCTGCACATTTTCTTCTTCGTTCATTCTAACCCTATAGATAGTCCCGTTAGTACTTCATAATAATTAGGTTTCATTCAAAATGGGAGGAGCAAATGAGTACAGTCATAATGCTAAGTGTAATCAACTTAATTTGATTGTCTTGTTTTCAACGTTATATGTTTTCAAGTATAATTGGAGGGCTGAAATAGTCATTTGCCTTTCCATTAAAGAAAATATGCCATACTTTGCTTGTTTTCGATAGACGTTGTGCAAGAATCAAGAAAATTCAAATGTTTAGAGTACCAAGCACCCACTTTATTAACTAGATATATATTGATATCCTTCATACTCTTGTATTATAATGTCCTGTTGGGGTATTATGCTTTAATTGTGACTTTTTTACTGAAATTCAATAGAGGTATTTAAATGAGAATCTTTACGCATTAATACAAATTATAAGAAATAATAATAAGCTTTAAACAATAGGCTGCTGTTAACAACAGTGATCAAAGGAACACGAGAAGAAGTTAATTTTGTAAAAACGAGCGAGCATGGAAGTCACTGATGATAATTGTTACAAAATGTATTAATCAAAATGTAATGGGATGGTTAAGACGCCTTTGACATATAAATACTGTTAAGAAAAACAAATTGGAGAAAAAAATAAACAAAGATAGTTAATGTCGTGATATCTTAAAAATGTGAACATAGTTACAGAAACGATTTTAGTTTTTCTACTTTTTACACACACACACACACACACATATATATATATATATATATCTTCAAATCTGTTTATTCCTGAATTTTGTAGATCATTTACCAATGAGCTTTCCTTCAGGTCATCAATGTCTTTTTGCTTTTGGATATTGAATATGTTGAAAAAAGGTAACCAGTTTGTTACAATAACAAATACTCTTTTGTTTGATTCTAAATGATCGAATAAGGACAATCTGTGGATACACCTTGTCATAGGGGTATCCACAGATTGTCAAAGGGGCCATAATGAAAATAAGGT
Source organism: Morbakka virulenta (assembly GCA_003991215.1). NCBI lineage: Eukaryota > Metazoa > Cnidaria > Cubozoa > Carybdeida > Carukiidae > Morbakka > Morbakka virulenta. The sequence goes on from RDPX01000023.1 coordinate 4,230,714, forward strand.
CTTCATGATCTGTATTATGCTACCCCTGCCACCGTTTCTCTAGATTACCGTCCCGCCTGTTTGTTTCGTTCTTTTTTGTTTCTGTTTAGTCTTATTTTTTAACTATTTTGGATAACATCATGTATTAGGTTTTTACCATTTACCTTTGAACATTTGTATTTTTTTTGTTAGTGGCGAATAAATACATACATACATACATACATAGATTTAATATTCGGTTCATGGACAAACAAGCAGGACATTTTTTCAAACATTGGTTAGCTTAACTCTTACTTTCCTGTCTGAAGTNATTACCGTCCCGCCTGTTTGTTTCGTTCTTTTTTGTTTCTGTTTAGTCTTATTTTTTAACTATTTTGGATAACATCATGTATTAGGTTTTTACCATTTACCTTTGAACATTTGTATTTTTTTTGTTAGTGGCGAATAAATACATACATACATACATACATAGATTTAATATTCGGTTCATGGACAAACAAGCAGGACATTTTTTCAAACATTGGTTAGCTTAACTCTTACTTTCCTGTCTGAAGTTGATGCTTGACCTATTTTCTCCAGTCAGCTTTTGTTTTCTTCCTATTGTTTCAGTAATAAAAACCATCCTTATAATAATTTTATTTCTTCTTTTTTTTCTTTCACTTAAAGCAAGTTGTTAAAGTCATTCTTTTTCTTTGGGTTTATCCGTGGCGAGGGTCCAAGGCTTCATTAATTGGCCTTTTACTTAAGAGGTAATTGCATACATCAATGCAGAACATAATTAATTTTTATAACATTTAAAGAGTATTAATTTACTACTTTAAGTTTGTGAATAAAATCACTGACTTGCTTAGGTGGCAATATTTCACTGAAGTTTTATAGAAGAATATCACTGTAAATCTTTAGTTTCACAAACTTTTACTTGTGTATTGTATTAAAATGATTATGTCCGTTGGGAAAACCTCTGATTTTTTTGCTACATTATTTCCTTCATTGTCATTAAAACTTTTCATTGTTATCTGATCTTGGAAAATATCGACCTGGAAATCTGGCATATGTCATCAGTAAGGTCTTTGAATGACATATTAACAATTTTTGCACAAACTAGGTATTTTTATTTATTTTCAGTATGGATCTTGCTTCACTAATGACCTTTTCATTGTAATTAAGGAACTTTCTTTACGTTATTGGATAAGTGTGGTAAGGATGTGCTAAATTTCTGCATATTTCCAAGACATTTGATAAGGAGTGGCTTACTGGCTTGCTTTCATGAGCTTTTTGCCTATGGTATTTGTGGAAAAGTCTTAGTTTCATTCAGGCCTCTCTCTCTCTCTCTCTCTCTCTCTCTCTCTCTCTCTCTCTCTCTCTGTTGATAAAGTTGCATCTGATGAGTATTTCATTAATCCTGACATTCTTCAAGGTTTTAGTCTTGAAAGATAAAAATGTGTAATCAAGACATTTTACATTAAATGTCTCAATTCATCAGGAAAATTCAAAATGCATAGTGAAAAAAGTAGACCTTATAATACTTTTTAAATGCTAGATATGTTAGCAATTCCCTACATTTACAATATAAACAAGAATTTTAACTCTTATTATTTTTATTATCTTCTATTGCCATGCTTACTTGGCATGACGAATATTTTTTCTGCAATGGTGTTTACCCTTGTTTATCTGACTAAATTTTGGGGAATCATGTACATTTTTCTTTCGGTATTATCATTGATACATGTAAAGTATTCTTCTATTGTTCAAATAATGATAGTTCAAAGCCAGTAATATCATCACCTTTGGTTTTAATATTGTCAATCGTAATTGCAAAAGGAAGGAAGGCAAGGTCATCGGTTTTATCCTTATCGTAAAATTTTCATTCCCACGAGTGAAACCTATTAATTGTTTTATGAGTATCAGCAAGTTTCTGTTGTAACTATGTTTGTGTACTATAAGTGATTTTGTGAACAAACTTTAAAATTAGTGCTTGTACATTTATTCAATTTAATGTCAGGGTTTGTATGTGTTTTGCAATAGTGGGTAAAGAATGTTTCCTACGTTTCGAAGCTTTTTGTTTTGTATGGTATAGAGCTAAAAAACAACAACTCGGTAATTGTTGTGCCAGTGTTTTTGTTTACAGACGGGTAGGCCAAGCTTACAAACTCAATCACTTTATAGACATACATCAGACCTGATCAATCTGACTTTCATACCTGTGTAGACAATTCGCGTGCAGCTTTTTCTCAATTTTCATTATTCTTTATTGAATTGGACGAAAACTCCTTTTTCGATAACTTTTTACCTTTTTCTATGTATTTTGATCATTTAGAGAGAGAGAGAGAGAGAGAGAGAGAGGCAGACAGACAGACAGACAGAAAGAGACCAACAGACCGACAGAGAGACAGAGAGACAGAGTTTTACTAATTAAAGTGCAATATTCTAGACGCTTCTTCCAGTTTTTTGACCTTCTTAAGATTACTGTAGTTCGACATTTCTACACCCAGTGAACTCTTCTTTTCTTCAGTTGAGGCTTATTGGTTTTTCCCACTATTCGAAAGATGGTAATGTAATCTTGAAATTTTATAATTAAAATCTTTTGCCTGAATATAATACCAGAAATACTAAGATGTATAAAGCTGACTTAAAGGCCGCATTAAATGTAACACAACGGAAGCCTATTCATTTCTATTATGTACAACAAGATCACCTTTTAATTGCTCTGAAAAAATGCGCGTTCTAAGATCTGTAAGATCTGTATATCCCTTATTGAAACACTAAACAAATTTGTTAAATGGTGATGTGTTCAAGATTTTATTAAACTATTTATAACTATTTTTTCCCCAAGTTATGCTCTGGCTGTTGGAATTTCCGCCTGTTGGGCAAGTCATAACAGATGAGCAAGAGCTAACAGGAACTCTTTCTCTCTCTCTCTCTCTCTCTCTCTCTCTCTCTCTCTCTCTCTCTCTCTCTCTCTCTCTCTCTCTCCTCTCTCTCTCTCTCTCTCTCTCTCTCTCTCTCTCTCTCTCTCTCTCTCT
>RDPX01000023.1:4234487-4262812 GCA_003991215.1 Morbakka virulenta
TCTCTCTCTCTCTCTCTCTCTCTCTCTCTCTCTCTCTCTCTCTCTCTCTCTCTCTCTCTCTCTCTCATATCCCTAACACCCTCCTCAGAATCCTTGCAGTTCCTAACAAGGCAGTTTTTTGTACATCTCCAATATCATCCGGTACCCCCAATTGTTAAATCCGCCTCTCGAATTCTTTTGTCACACTTTCAAGGGCACCTACAACCATGGGAACAACCTTCACTTTCCTCAGTTTCTGCAGCCTTTCAATATCCCTCTTCAAAGTCCTGGTATTTTTCCGTCTTTTTTCCCCCTTTTAATAATACCCATGTCTGGTCTTCTTCCTTTTATCATGCTATCACACTGTATATTTATATCCTGCAATAATTTTTTATCTTCATTCTCACTCTGGGTTATGTTTACACCCTTTTTTCTTTGTGCCACAATGCATTTTTCTTACACAGTTCCAAGTGAATTTTCTTATCATGGTATGGTGGCTAATTTTTTACATTCACTTACTACATGTTCCACCGTATCTTCTCTCTTGCCACACATTCTATAGATGGAATTATCAATACTCCTATCAATGTGGTGTTTTACATAATTTGTTCTGATCGCCTCTTTCTGTGTAGCACATAGCAGCCCCTTCGTCTTAACCTTTAAAGCACTATTGACTTCCCATTTCTACGTTTTGTCCTAATCTATCTTTTCCAGCATTTCCCCGAAAAATTGTCCATACATCCTTTGCTCCGTCCATTTCTGTTTAAGTTCATTCACATTCCGTCCTTAGAATTTACTTTTCTTGACGGTACTTTCTGTCTCAATTGTTCCTGATGCACGAATCTTCTAAGTTAGTTTTTCTGCAGAATTTATTACGTACAAAATCAAGTTATTCTCCTCTCTTTTAATGCAGAGTTCTTATGCTTATCAGACTTCTTCCTTCTTTATACCTTTCTTTATAACTTCAAGTATACCCTATCCAAATTACTTTTGGGGTGAAAAGCACCATACATTGTCATTGTCTTTCTGTTTGTTCTGTCCAAGCTTTTCACTTCACATCCTTTCCAGTTGAGTATTCCTGCTCCCTATCTGAAGACAGCTACTGCTCATGTATTCATCGCTGTAATTTTATTTCTACCACTCAACTTTAATCTACAAATCACCCTAAGCTTTCCCTTGCATTCCCTTGTAATTTGCACTTTCACCTTATTTTTTTTATCTTTTCCAACTCGACTAGCCCCAAATATGTGTAACCTTACAAAAGGCACACAGTTGCTTCTCGTTATCTTCTATAGCCCCATATCCATGCTTTTAAATGTTGCTTTCACTTCCCCAATTCTTTGCTCTAACTATTACATTCAGTTCACTGATGACCATTAGCATTTCGTGGATCTTCACTTCCTCCGTAGCTGCTTGTAATTGGTTATAGAAGTTATCCTTGTCTTTTTTCTTGCAGCCCTTATTAGCCTTCAGAAGAGGTGAACCCATAAGCTTCTACTCTAACAGGACCATCTCTATCTTGCTGCTGATTATCATGGCAACATCTTCAATGCACAGGATATTAGCTTTCCCTGAGTCCTCCTGAGATGTCAGTTTTCCCTTTTTTTATCTAGTTATCTTGCTCCTTTGACTCTCAAGATACCTAGTCCTTATTCCTTAAACTCCCTCGTTACTTTGTGGAGCTTTTCTGTTTGGTACAGTGCCCTTATGTTTTAACATATCACTCGAGTCCTCCTTTGGTGCTTGTACTTTGATTTTCTTTTCTGTGACCAGCCCGCTTTTAACAAGATTGTGTTGTTACCCTGACTCCCAGCTTTCCTACCTCAAGCAGGTTTAGAATTGGGAGTATCTCCAGGAAACCAACTGGCGGAATTATATTTGGTTTTTTGAATATAATTTACTGATTCTTGCTATTACTAAAATATAAATATTGGGAAGGAAGAAATTAATAATAAGGAGCAGTTCAACAAATGACTAAAATGAGCTTTGCACTGTTGTTTGTATTTCCCACTAGAAATATCCAAAAGGATGCAAAGCTATGAGCGGCGTGACAGTATAACTACCTCAATATTACTGAAACGCTAATAGGGTAGCCCTTACAAACACTACGCATGACTGTGAGATCCTTACTACAGTCAAAAATCAGCAAACACGAAACTGCCTAATCCAATATCTTTTCCTATGAACAAACAAGTGCCCATCGAAATCTGAGAAAAGAAATCCAGCGGTTCAACACTCTAGTCTGGAAAACAGAAGTTCCAGAAAAATCTAAACCAGACTAACAGGAGGGTTGGGGATAACAAGGCACGGTTTATAAAGTAATAAATCTACTCCACAATTCGTTTTTTTTCAAAATATCATCATGAGAAGAGTTGCCAATCAAGTCTGAAAAGGCTCTCATCCTCATCAGACAATCTCAATCTTGTCGAATGTCAACCTAGTACTTCAAGTTTTTGGTACACGCTTTTAGGTTTATACCTTACCAAAAGGTAGCCAGAAAGTAATTGTGAAAAAAGACTATTATTAGCCCAGGTCAAAACTCCACAGGGAGATGAACGATTTCCAATACCCCGGATCCAGCTCAAATTTGAAATCCAATTATTTTCCAATCCCCTTTATGCTCTTTTTCAACTGTTTTAGAAGTAATTATAATTTTCTTAACCTGCTACATATTCTGAATGTAACAGCTTGATTATTATGGTTAAAATAATAATGATAATAATAATGTTTATTATTATTATAATTATTATTATCATTATTATTATTGACGGATGCATCATGAAAGAAGTAAAACAATATCATAGGAACTTTGCAGGGATATTCTAAGACTTAAAAAAGGCTTAAGGTAAAGTCCACCATAATTAGATGTTACACGTATATGAGTAGATGGGAATCCCAAACGATATCATACAATTGATAGGATAGCTTATTAGCAAGCAGGATTAGAGATCTAGAATGAAGGGCAGAATAACTGGCTGAAGGGTTGAGATGCAATGTGGATCCATCCCTACAAGCAGAAAGCTACTCACCAGTGGGTTTCTGTGTTTCTGAAATACCGGAGTGTGACTTGCTGCAACAGATTAAAAAATACTGATAGCGAGAACCTGGAAACAGAAATTTACATAAAACTCAATCTATCTGTAGAAAGTATTAAACAGTACCAATAAAACCATAAGATACTAAAGGACGTAAACGAAGTTATTGTGCAAGCTAGTCATGATACAGAAACTTGTCATAAATTAGCAAAATATGCAGATATCATTTTTGAACCCAAGAAAGTAATGAAAGGGGAAGAATTGAAAGTTCTTGAAGAGCAGATAAAATCTATGGACACTGACGATCGGGAAACATACACGTTCCTGGGGGTAAAGCAAGCAAAATGAATAAAATTAAGAACATCACCCAACGATTGACGAATGAGATGACAAAAAAAGTCAATAAGTTAGTCAATATGGGACTAAATAATGTCAATTTTAATGCTACCACAAATCAAAAAGTAATACCTTTTGCTGCATATCTGATAAACATTCAGCATTGTAGCACCCTGCCTGCAGAACCAAATGATCAAAGAACACCCAACCTGACAGGCAAAAAATGAAGGACTACATTTATAGGGAGAGAAATATGGAAGACAATGAAGAATGGGCGTATCAAAATTGCATTATGTATAGCATGTTGTATGTCATAATCTATTAACCGTTGGATACAGACAGCTTAGGGTTGATAAAAATTTATAATGTGATATTCAGTGATTCTATGACAACTATGAAGGGAATTGGAGCAAGGTTGAGATTTGCTGGCAAGGTCATGAGATTGAAAGAGGAGATTAAAGAGGCAGAATTCATGCTAACATGGAGAAAACTAAAGGCAATTTTGAAGAAATGTCTCGAAAGGGAAAGAACAGAAACAAAACAAAAACAAAAACAGAGCCCATTCTTTAGACAATAAGAGCTAAAATGTTACCACTTGCTGACACGGTTCTAAACCCAATAAAGCCATCAGCAATAACACAGGGGAACAATTTTTTGGGACTCTCATGTTTTCTTTAAAAATAAAAGTGTTTCTAAACCAATTTTTCGTGCTGAATCCAAAAATGATATCCATTTGTTCCCATCACGTCTAGTTTTTTCTGCCCATGCTACACCTAGTTTTCATCAAAAATTCTGCTTTAGCATTGGGAAAAACTTTCTTCTGGTCATGGGATGTCCTTTCAAACCAATAAAGAGGGCTAAAATGTGATTGTTGCCATTCTTCTTCATCGAATTGATGCTGATATTCTGATTGAATCATAATTGACCTCTCGATTTCTCTCGTTTCCTTGTTAATCCTTTCATGGGGCCATTCACATAGTATGCAAGCAGTTTTCCCTATTATCGCTAATTGGCTGAGTATTTACAACAAGGTGACATTTCAGTCAGTCAGTCATTCAGTTGCATTTTTTGTGGTTTCCTGTTTCCACTTGAGATCTGAGAAGAGATGGATCGGTTGTGTTAGTGTGACAGCTGTCAACAGAGTTTGTTCTTGAGAGGCTATTTTGGCAACATAATGCAAATACTCCTTTGTCAGTGGTCTTCAGCAATTTGTGAATAGTTTGCTGCTTGAAATTATTCAGCGATTTATTTGTGATGCAGATTGAATATGGCAAGCAGACGAAGGAGGTGTAAAAACGACCCAAATTCTTTCTGTTATATTTGTGGACAATTCACGTTTCCATCTCAAAGAAAGCCAATCTCGGATTTCGTTAAAAAGGCATATCTGGCATACTTTGGTGTTCTACTTGCTGATCAGGACAAAAACTGGGCTCCACACAAAGTTTGCAATTCCTGTGTTACCAGATTACGTCAATGGACAGAAGGGAAACGATCTCTTAATTTTGGAGTGCCAATGGTTTGGCGAGAGCCAACAAATCATGTTGATGATTGTTATTTTTGTGTGGTAAAGACATTTGGATATAGTGCCAAAAATAGGCATAAAATTGTTTACCCTAGTGTACCATCAGCAATTCCACCAATACCACATTCAAATGAGCTTCCACAGCCAATTTTTCATGGGCTACCTAGTGATGATGCCCTCCAGAAATCTTTTCATTCTCTTCTTCCTGTGAACTGTACAAGACATGAAGGTGAAGACATAGACATAAAACATTTATCGGAGAGTCAAAATGACAGTGATGATGCTGACTTTGGTGACATACCAGCTGCAAGTTTGACCTCATCAACTCAAATGGAATGCTTTGATCACAGTGAAATAAATGATCTTGTCCGTGATCTTGGCTTATCAAAGAAACTGGCTGAATTGCTAGCTTCTCGGCTTAGCGAGAAGCACCTGTTGAAGCCGGGTGTCAATGTTTCATTTTATCGAAATAGGGACAGGGAATTTAGACATTATTTTCAAGAAGATAGCATGTTTGTCACTTGCGTAGACATCAAAGGACTGTTATCAAAATTAGGTGTTGCGTCCTACAACCCTGATGAATGGAGGCTCTTTATTGACAGTTCCAAAAGAAGCCTCAAATGTGTTCTCCTTCATAATGGTAACCTGTATGGGTCAATCCCTATTGGCCATTCCGTGACAGCCAAGGAGAACTATGAAGCCGTAAAGAAGGTGCTCGAACTAATACACTACGATGACCATAAGTGGATCATCTGTGTCGACCTGAAAATGGTAAATTTCTTGCTGGGACAGCAAAGCGGCTTCACCAAATTCCCATGCTTTCTATGTCTGTGGGATAGCCGTGCAAAAGACAAGCATTGGGTGCAACAGGAATGGACAAATCGCGATTCTCTTGATGTTGGGCTGTCAAATATCATAAATCAGCCATTAGTAGATCGCCAGAAAATAGTCTTCCCACCACTGCACATTAAATTGGGGCTGATGAAACAATTTGTTAAAGCCCTTAACAAAGAAAGTGATTGTTTCAAGTACCTTCGACGATCTTTTCCTGGCCTTAGTGAGGAAAAATTGAAGGCTGGAATATTTGACGGCCCCCAAATCAGGAAAATGAAGAATGACAAACAGTTCCCTTTATCAATGACTGTTTTGGAGAGAACTGCATGGGACACATTTGTCAGTGTTATTGATAACTTCCTTGGCAAGAAAAAGTCTGTAGACTACAAAGACCATGTCAAAAATATGTTGAAAGCATTCCAGAAATTGGGCTGCAATATGAGTATTAAGGTCCATTTTTTGTTCAGCCACTTGGACAGATTCCCTGATAACCTGGGTGACATAAGTGATGAACAAGGTGAACGGTTCCACCAAGATATTAAAGTGATGGAACAGCGATATCAGGGCAGATGGGATGTAAATATGATGGCTGATTACTGCTGGTCTATTAAGAGAGACTGCCCAGACATCAAACACAGAAGGAAGTCAAGGAAAAGGAAATTTCTTCCTTAGTTAACTGTAAAAAAACTTTTTGTAAGTATTTTGTTTTAATTTTTTTAAAAGTCTCTTGTTCATTTTTCCTCTCGTTTGGTTTGCTTGAATTTATTTGCATACTCTTTCATATGACAACAAGATCAGGCGCCAACTTTGCCTTAATTTTATCCTATTCTATACGGTGCATTTTTGGTCAGCGAATATATGGGCACGGATTCTGCCCCCTAAAATCTTAGGATCTATTCTAGCTGCAGTCTTGAAACTTGGTAAGGTGGCAGAAGAACAATGCTCCAAAGAAATTAAAATACAAATTTTTGGTGATGATGTCATCAGACGATCGGTGACATCATCATATTTATTGGCCATTGGAATTTGGCGATTTTGGCCAAAATATTTAAATCGCAGAATGAACCAAATTTTTGTACAGAATGGCCCTGAAATGAATCTGATCACTTTTTAAATGCATTTTTCAATGAATGATGAAAAAGAATGATGCCATCAATTTCACAGTCAAAAAAATCACATGTTGGCCGAGTGCCAACTTTGACCAAAAGTCCAGTGACAAAACGGCCATAAACTTGGACTGGGTCATCACATACGCTTGAAAATTGCAGTAAAACTGTAAAAATATGCCTCGATAAAAGTCAAAAAGCTTTGAGTTCACAGCTGGTTCCATTTGGAAAATATTCGGGAGAAAACCGAGACGGTGGCGCCAACCACCATACGAAATCGGGTTGAGTAAAAAAAAAAGGGAATCCTATTCCGCAAAAACTAGAAGTGGTGGGAACAAATGGAAATCATTTTTGGATTCAGCACGAAAAATTGGTCCAGAAACACTTTTATTTTTAAAGAAAACATGAGAGTCCCAAAAAATTGTTGCCCTGTGTAATCGGGATGCTGGAGCAGATAGAAGAGACGAGATCATGGCAAGTTACTAGACGACTTACCAAAGAAAAACGTTGTCGAGTTTATTGTGAACCAAATGAGACCGTAAAATATCTTGTGCCCAGTTGTAAAGTCTAGAGAGATAGTGAATATCTAGCAAGACACAACAGCACTTTGATAATTTTGGCAAAAAATGGGCGAAAGAATACGAATCAATAAGAGTAGAGATGGTTTGATACAAAGAGAGATAAGAAACAGGAACAGTGCTAAAGAATGAGAAGGCGAGCATTGTATTGGGTTTTAAATTCCACCTTAAAAAACCAAACAATTAAAGCAAAAATGCTAGCCTTAATATTGGAGTAAAAGGAAAAGAAAAAGATTTGAATCTGTGACATGAGCTGCCCAAACCAGCAGAACTTGGAACTAAAATATTAGAAAATATTATGAAGTACCGACAGTTGGCATTCGAAACGAGAAAAAGACGCTGTGGGTTAAATGTATTTTATTGTATTGTATATTATAAAGGCTGACGAGGTATCTCTCGAAACGTATCTCAAAAACAGCTTACGACTCATGACATGATAAAGTTCTTACGTCTATTCTTTGGTCTCGATTTTTCGGATAAAATGGAATCGTTTAATTTTTTCCCAGGAAATATTGATTTCATTATTTACCCAAATTTTTAAATCTCTTTTCAAGCGAATTCTTAACATATTTCTGACAAGCTTCATTTATGACGTTGATTTGCTATATTGGATCTTTTTTATCCAATGACAGATCACATTTTAACCATTCTAGATTATTATGTGAATAGTTTCGACAGGTTATTGTTCGCGGATTTACTTTTTGATGATTTCGCCTACTTGCGTAACCAAATTAATGACGATAGCTGAGGCTGAATGGAACAATGGATTTTTTCGGAATGCTTCCCATTTCTGTAGCTAGTACAATGTCAATGAATGTACTGGTATTTTTAAAAACTTTGGTTGGACATTTGACTAATCAATTAAAGTCATTAAAAAAGTATGCATTTCGACTCCTCACAAATGTTATCATCGAGATAGTTTACAGGTCATGAGAAAATAACTTCTTTGAAAGCTCATTTATCTCTACCACAACATCTGCTAAAAAACGTTTAAGGTTTGTTGGAAGGTAAAGAGAAAAATTTTGGGATCTGAAAATGCTACCAACAGCGAATCTTTCTAGTGTAGTTGTATTATTTTATTCGAGATCGTTACGATTTTCATTCGTTCGTTTCCAGGTTGAATCTTTTTCCCAGGTGACTTTGTTGTTACTGTATATATATATATATATATATATATATATATATATATATATATATATATATATATATATATATATTATATAACCTAAAAGGCTTATAATTATTGTGAAGTACAGCTTACAGATTTTGTAAAGCTTTTGCCTCCTTTGATCCTAAGCTTTATGATTACTTCAGTAAAAATGTTTTACCTAATGGATTAATGAACAAAATTTGTCACTTACTAGCAAAAATGCTGGTTAGAGTGGACTGAACAATCAACACATGGATCTTCTTTATTTTCAGTGAAAACAAGAATAGACATTGTTTAAGACATGTGGCAATTATCAAGGTACCTTTACTTAATTCGTTTATTCCTGAGATAACTCAATACAATAGATAATCAATAGATAATCAAAACAGATTTTAATTAAAGAGACATTGCCTAATTATCCAAAAGGCCAAAAAGTAACCAAGAGCTATTACTACCTACAAAATTGACCAAAAAAGTCAATACGTTATATTTCTCGACCGAAAGTTAATCAGATCTTGAAATTTATAAGATAATTGAGATTCAAAATATTAAATGGGTTTTCTTCTAAAATCCAAAATAATTAAGTAAAAATTCAGGTAACTAAATAGGTAGTCGAAACATTAATACGAAAAGTAGCCTAAATTAAAAGTAGTTTCATAAAGGACAAGGATTTCAAGGATTTTAAGGCCTCTGTTAAAATGTGTTATTTTGCTTGAAATCAACTTTTTTCTCGTTATTCGAAAAAAGCACAAAGCTTCAGGTTAATATCCCTTGTCATACATAACATTTGTTACTGTTGCTAGCTGTCAATGAGTCAACTCTGACTCTTGGTGACTTCATGAATCAATTGTCTCTAGCGATTCCAGTCTCTCAAATTTCAGCTTCCCCAGCATCATCCAGGCTGGTTATATGATGTCTTCCATCTATTTTGTGCACTGCTTGCCTCTCCGTCTACTACCTTCTACTTTACCTAGCATGATTGTTTTTTCAAGTACTCCTGCTCTTATTTGCTAAAGTGCGATAAACGCTATTTGACAATCACTGCTTCAGGATTTGTTTCTGGTTAGATCTGTTCGATTACAGACTTGTATGTTTTTCCTCTGTCTCTGACACCTTCAGGAGATGCCAGCACCACATCTCAAAACTATCTTCTTTCGCTCTGCTTTTCAAATGGTTCAATTTTTACATCTATGCATCATGACGTAGAATACGATGGCCTTCACTGCTCAGACTTTTGTTGATGTTGATATGTATTTTTCCTTCATGACTCTACTCAGCTTGCTCATTGCTCCTCTTTCTAGTACAACTTGTCGTTGAATTTCTCCTGCACATTCTGCCGCTTTTTCTTTCTTTGACCAAAGGAATATGAAGTTGTCAACAACCTCAATTTCTTCATTCTACATTTCAAATCTGCCTATATCAGCTGTTGATATCACCTTTGATTTTTTTATGTTCAACACGAAGCCATATTTTTACTTTCTTCTTTCACCCTCTGCAATAGCTGTTTCAACTGTTTCTCTGTCCACGAAATCAGAGTTGTGTTCTCTGCATACCTTATGTAGTAAGTTATTGCTCCACTAATTCCCACATCAACCCCTATGATGAGATCTACCGTTCTCATGAGGCTTTAGTGTAAATATTACATAGATAAGGCGTTAGAATGCAGCCTTACCCCATACCTTTTCCAATAACAAACTCCTCCCTTTTGCCATAATCTGTTTTAACTGTTTCCTGCTGTTCACAGTAGAGATTTTGTAGCAGTACAGTTAGTGAATAGGAATAGTGATTTTCTTTATTGTATTCCATACCTTTGCATGGTCTATACACTCAAAAGCTTTGCTAAAGTCGATAAAACAGCAATATTCTTCTTTCTGGAATTCCCATGATGTTTCCATCAGCCATCTGATATTGTTCATCTGGTCCCCATGGCCTCTACATTTTGTAAATTCTGCCTGTTTCGCTGGCATTTTTTCTTCCATATACGGCTCTAATCTGGGTTGAAATACCTTCAAAAGGGTCTTGATAGCATGTACTAAAAGTGCTATTGTTTGCGCAGATCCGCAAGTTCCCTCTTTTTGGAAGTGGGATGAAGACTGACTGCTTCCATTTTGTAGCCCATATAATTGAATTCCAAATCAAGTTCCAGATGAAAGTAATAGCTTTCACTCTAGCCTTACCAGATACCTTTATTAATTCTTACTATTAATGAGTAAGTTGTCTATTCCAGAGGATTTATTGTTGGAAATATTTCAAGTGCCCATTCGACATCTGCCTTTGTGACCATAGGTCCTGGCTCAAATTCAGGAGAGTAAACTTTGTCACTGATGAAAGGATCATATCTGTGCGGATCTTTAGCATATTCTTTCCAACGTTGTTTTACATTTTCTGTATCAGTAATATCTTCATGGTTCTTTCCTTTTGGTGCTCCACAAGGTGGCTGTAAAGTGCCTTTAATTTCATTTATCCTACTGAAAAGAACTCCTGCCTCTCAGCTCTTTTTGTCTTCTTTAATTTGCTGTGATTCCTGATTGATGTAACTCTTTCTCTCTCTTCGAACTTTCCACTGAAAATTCCTCTTCAGTTTTCTTACTTCTTTCTGGTTTTCTTTCTGTCTTAACCTTCATTTTTTCTTCATTTATATTAACTTTAAAGCATGACATCTACCTTTCTTTCTTTTTTCTAGATTTTTTGGAATAGTGTTTTCAGTCTTTGGGTCATTATGTTTCGCAGCTCTTCTCAAAATTCACCTACGTTTTCTTTACACATCACTGAGACATTCAAAGCGGTTTACAGCTTGGATTTTATACTGTTTGGGGATGTTGTCCGCCTTATATTTATTCACTGGTTTTAGTTTTTTAATTGGATTTAATCTTAATCTCATTTTGGAAATTAGTAGCTGATTGTCCGTCCCACAGCTAATGTTTTAACATTCTAAACTGGACTTATATACCTTGCATTTATTATTATATAGTCCGTTTGGTTCTTGTGATGGACATTGGAGAACAATAAAGTATAAAGGCGCTCTTTTGGGATGTTAAGAGCAGGTGTTTATAATGGCAAGTTCATTCCCAGCACATACTTCTATCATTTGTTCTCCTTTAGCATTACATTTACACAGTCCGTAGTTCCCTGCTATTTCTGCGATCTAATTTTCCTCTGGTGCTGTCATTGGTGCATATACCTTAAATAAAATATTGACAGGTTTTGGACAATTTGTGACAGAAATTATTCTGTCAGAAATTATTGTTTTTGTAAACAACAATTACAACACCATTTATTTCAGGAGTCTCATTTCCTGTGTAGATCATATGGTGATTGTTCCACATAAAATGTCCTAATCAAATCCATTTTAATTCAATTCTACCCAGGATCTCTGAGTTTTATCTTTCCATTTTTGATTTTACTATTCTCAGCGTTCTCATTTTTATTGAGTTAACATTCCATGTTTCAATGATGTGCATGTTGTTAAAGATGCAACTCTTCCTTTGGAAATTGGCATTTTCTGCCATAGACCTCCCACATGGGTTTAATTCAGTGATACCACTATGATCATCATCAATCTCGATTCTGTTCAGCGGAGTTGACTGTTTTTCTCCAGTTGTTTGGTTGGTGCCTTCTGACGCTGGCTGAAGGGCTCATCTTCAAGTAACATACCTGCATTACTTTCGACTTGTTTTTCCATGAGGTTTTTTTAGCATATATACTCAGATGGTTTCCCATTGCTTCATTTTTTAACGTAGTTTNAAGATGCAACTCTTCCTTTGGAAATTGGCATTTTCTGCCATAGACCTCCCACATGGGTTTAATTCAGTGACACCACTATGATCATCATCAATCTCGATTCTGTTCAGCGGAGTTGACTGTTTTTCTCCAGTTGTTTGGTTGGTGCCTTCTGACGCTGGCTGAAGGGCTCATCTTCAAGTAACATACCTGCATTACTTTCGACTTGTTTTTCCATGAGGTTTTTTTAGCATATATACTCAGATGGTTTCCCATTGCTTCATTTTTTAACGTAGTTTCAAATTAGGACAGATGACGCCTACCTTTGATCAGGCATGGGATTTTCTACTGGCAGCAGCATCCACTTCGCTGCTGTCCATTAGCTTCATCTTGACCCTGGCATGAGGGGTTTAGGGTTACTGACACTTGCTAAAAGTGTGACTCTGGGACTCTGGGAGTCTTGGAGGGTGGGAGGATCTTATTCATTCCATAAAAACCTTTAATCCGAAAAGGGCAAAAATTTATTCACATTTTTAATAAGAGAAAATGTAAGAAAAAAGGAGCTATATTGATCAGCACTGCTTCTTTATGATAATTTTTATCTTTTGATTTTCTCAGCTTTGTTTCTTTACGATTACAAACTATAAGGTATCAAAACATTAACTTAGTTTATCACAACTACATGTTAAGTAGCCATTCTTAAATGTTCTTGTTAAAAATGTAATTATTCTATATGGCTTTAATCCACTCAGGTAAATTTGCAACAAGATATTGCACTGATAAATATTAAACAGAAGAAATTATCAATAATGATGTGAATTAAAAAATCAAAATGTTTAAAACCCAAAGATCATGGTATGAGGACCCTATAAAAATAAATGCTTTTATTCCAGATTTTACCTACAAACAGAAAAATGTTTACCTTAGTAATTTCTGACTTAATACAGGCACAATTTATTGTGACGTGTGAAGGGAGCTTCTTTAGGACTGATCCTATTGAACCAATTAAAGTGATTAAAGTGACACGTACCAGCTTCATCGTTTACCAAAAATTCAGAAATATTTTTATTACAAGAAGAACTCCTTGCTGTTTCCATAGATATAAATATAAATATATATATGTAATTTGATAACATGTCATGAATCAAATAATAGCAACACATGTAAACATTTTAGTATTTCCTTATTATTGCTATAACTGTAATAAACAAAATAGCTTTACGTGCTCCCAAAATCTATGTTCACAAAAGGAATAAAAAGACTCCTCTCAATTGCGACCTTGTTAATAAGACTTTCAAAAAACCTGACCTTTGCCATCATATTAATCAATGGCATTAATGTAGTTGCACGAAATATTTTGGGTGTAATTGGTTTTACTCCATTGCTTTTTCTTAACTATAATAGAGATTAATTACTCTGAAACAATGCATCAGTTAGATAATCTTCGAGACTTTGGGATGTCATGGCAAGAATTCAAAAGGTGTGACAGAAGCTTTGTTTTCTTTAGATATTACAGCAGAGTTTACCCTTGGAAATAAAACTCTAAAATAAAATATCAAGCTAATACCACAATTAGTTTTCTACGTAAACACAGATAAATTAACCCAAACCTAATTTCATAACGCATTTTTTATTCATATTTTGTGGGAGTTTTATACTCTGACAATTCTTTTTTCTTATTTTGATTTAATTTGTTATATTTTAAACCCCTATATTTTGTATAAAAACATTTCCCCCTTTTGTTAGATCATTGGTTGTCCTATTCTCTGATGCACAAATTGCATTTTAATAGATAATGAATAGTATTTAACAAGTAATAAAACTTTTTGAAACATCAAAAACAGCAGCAAAAAACTGTAGCTTCTCAGTTTTTTAAACATTTATTTATTTGCTCAACATTATCTTTATTCCCATTTAATTTTCTTATCTTGTTTTAAATGGGCAATATCTACATTTTAATGACTACCGCTGTGCTCCTAGCTTAACTGCACAACAAAACATATATTGCAGCAAGTATAATATCCTAAAGCTGCATTAGACTGCAAAATGGTAAAATTTTGTATGTTTTTTTAGTGTGGAATTTGGTCCGATTTTCTTATATGGGTTTAAATAGGTATAAAAGTCTAAGAGAGTATTTTTTTTAAGTTAAGCCTTTACTAAAAGACATATTGTTTGGTCATATTTGCTTTCGTTAATTAATTTAACAATACATTGAAATATGGCTGTACTTTTTTTGGAACCAAATAGTAGACGACTTAAAACTTTAACTGAATGACCAGGTTAAAGCAAATATTAGTGAGAAAGTGAGAAAATATTCTATCTAAAATTCGTCTTCCTATTATATAGAGGCACCATAGTCATACATTGACACGATCCTTTACCTTTTCTACGAAAGACAACAATGGCCTTTTGACAGACAAACATATTAGACATTTAATAACCTTATTGGTAATACCAGATTCTCATCTTATCTTATTGTCGTAGTTTATTTAAAACTTTGTGGATAGCAAAAAGAGAAATCAAAAGACGAAAATGGCATTAAAAGTTAATAACCTTGTCTTTTTAATCAGTATCTGGCACTGCATCTTGTCATTTACTGTCATCCAAGGAATTTGACATCAGGATCAATTCAAATTTGGACGCCTGAGATTTAATCTATATTCCTTTCAAATGCTTTTGAACAATCTTATTTCATTTTCAGACAGCAAGCTGGACATTATATGTAGTGTAAACAATCTTTGTAATCCAAAAGAAAAACATATATTTTACTTTAAAATGAAACCATAGAAACTGGTCTTTGATCTTTGAATTTAGATTTATGACCGTGGTTTAGATAGCAAACAACTGATCTACAACTGAATTCTTCTGATATGGAGACAACAGGAAGGAAATTCCAAATTACTTTATAGGAGACCTCAAAAGTCAGAGTCAAATTTATTCCTGCCCTTGAAACAAACCATGGTGATGATATGATTTATTACTTGGATTCTATAAAGCATTTGTATAAACAAACTAAAGCTGCAATCAGTAGTTGGCGTCTTGAAATTAATTTGGAAATTATTTTGAAATTATTTTGAAATTTAAAAAAAAATTAAAGTCACGTCTTAATCAGTCTGATCAGGGTGCATAGAAATAAAATTATTTCAGAGGCAGTCAATAAATTGCTAAGACATTGGTTCTTTTAGTAGTTAGAAAATGTGCCTTTGATAACAAAATTAAAGCAAAAAATGAAATAAAAAGTGTTGGAATATCATCCTATTAATACTACGTTGAAGTATGTAATGTCTAGTTTACAGGTACACATACAAAAACATACAAAAATATGAACACTGATATTTTTCTTTCTACTATTAAATTAAAAGCGGATTTAGTGTTTCCAGGAAATTTTCTGGCTCACTCATTATTTGATGTTGTCCCTGTATTAAATCAACCACATCATAGCTAGCTATTTTTCTACTTTAATGGAAATGAAACTTTCCATTTCCTCTCCGTCGATAAATTAGCATTCCTTCATTACGTTTGTTTGGAATAATTATTTTTGTATGATTATGCAAGTAATTCTCTCCTTCTTAATTCCTTGTCAAGATTGTCTCTGTATACTTCATGATAATACAATATGTTTCAGCTGTAAAAATTAATTCTTTAAATTGTCGATGTACCAAAGAACAGGAAAGATAATAGTGTTCGTCGGAAAAATAGAAATTGAACATATAAACTAAGTAGTAAGAAGATTTCAAAAATAAACAACTACGTAAAATTGAAGGATTTTTTTTGTAAAGCAATATCTAAAGTATATTGCTAATATAACCACTCTTGGAAATTGTCTTCAGAGACAATGCCTGTATTGTACATTCAGCAGTACTTGAGATTGTTGAAGAAAGTTACCATCAGCAACTTGTGCTGGTGCCAGTCTATTGAAAAAAACAATACTAACTAGATGAAATTTATTCAACTGCTTTATCATGTTTTGTAAGATGTATCAATAGTGGAAGCTCTTAACTTAACTTAGTTCTTGATAGGAAAGATAATGAATAGAATGAGTATGTTCAGATGTTGGTCGCAATTGGTGTACCATCATCCTTTTCCCATTCCAATACGAGTAGAACATTTATAGAAGAGGAATTAAAAATTTTTGGATGGTTTTAAAAGGAAAATGTCAGCAATAATTTTATGTTACAATTTGTTGGCTTGCAAGGTGCCAAGTTTATTGGACGTAATGGTAACGTTTGTCATAACCCAATCCACATTTAAGCTAAAAATGAGAGGAGAAGTAAGACTTTTCTAACCAAAAATTTTTGTAGCTAAAACGACTTTGATTTTTCTACTCTTGTAACTGCTCTTTAGTTCTGTTACAGTCATTCAGTCCGAGTTAAAAATTCTTGTAAAAATCTAACGTTCTGTCAGATATAAAGACATTACTAAGCAATCCTAAGATTATCTTTGTCTTAATCTATTAAAATTAAAGCCTTGGTTATGTACATCAATGCATTTTCAGTTAAATAATTGTAGTGTGGGTATCATTCATACTTTTCGTTTTGTTACATTTATTTGTTAGTATGGTTTACAGATGATTAAATCTTACCCTGGAGCAGAGAGTGTTACATGTTGTAAAAATATGACTTGTTGCTTTTGCGTTATAAAGTTTTACTATTCACAGGGTACCCAGAATGTGTACAAACTGTGTAAATGTCGTATATGGGGACAGCCGTATTTCATCAAAGTAGTACTGTTATCAGGGAACCCAAGTGTCTTCACGTGGTAGGGTTTTCTTCCTCTCACATAGGTAGCAATGACAAGAGTATAAATGCTTCCATCAGTTTCTGTGTCATGATCTATAATACTTTATTCTGAGTCTGTGATGCAATAGAGTATTGTGATTTCCAATCGTGCCATTTGTCAAAGGTGAGGTGTGGTGATATCTTAAAAAATACTTTTAATTTGAAAAAGTAATTTTCACCTACATATAGTGTTTCACTTCTCTAGTTTTCTCAGTTTTGCTCGAAACCATACCTAATCCATAGGAAATCTAAATCTAGTCTCGTTCTAAAATTACTATTCAGATCAAGCTGAAGAAACAATCAATTCTTTAAAAAGGCTTAAAATGTTGCAACCATTCTTAATTCTAAGTGATGACATAATTTTAGCCACTAAGCTTTGGTAAATTTCTTCATTTATATTCCGATTTTCAACCATAGCAAAGAGGGAATGTCTTAAGAAGGACAATGTATATTGGGGATGCCTTGTTTTTCTTCATATAAATCAAAAGGTTATGCAAGTTAAAGTTACTACTTAGAATTGTTGGAAGTAAGCGAGACAAGAAAGCGATAGTCCAGCCTTTCAGTGCTTTGTATTTTTTGTCGCCTTGAAGGACTATACTGACCTTTATGTTGCAGCTTCATTCGTAATAGGTACATTTCGCAGTAGTTCAGGTCAACATTTGTGGAGATCTCGTCAAAAAATTGGACAGATTATGTTAAATGCCTCTTTTGTTTATCAAGAAATAAATTAACTTCACCGATACACTGGATGTTGGAAAGCGTACGTATACAAATGATCATTGAGAGATCAATGATAGTTTCATCTTGTTTCACTAGGCAATAAATTCTGTTTCCTGCTTTTAAAATATTTTTCAAAAAAACGCTTTTATTGTACTGGTTTTCGTCATCTGTAATAATTAAACTTACAAAGCTAGTAGAACCCACATCACCACCATAAATGTTCCTATCAGTGATTTAAAGAAATGACGTTTCAGTGTTTAAAAAATGCCCATGGAATGTCAAAGGTAGATTCTAGGAATTGCTGAAAATGCAGATAACCTCCTTTTTACCCGAAAATACTCTGCGAAGAAGCTCTATGTACCCTATGTAGCCCGTACTCTAAAGAACCCTTCTATTATTCTCTGCATTTTATAGAGCAAAGAATTCAGAACATAAAGCAACATAGGGAAATTTATTTTTTGAGACTTACGTTAGGAAATATCGAAAATACAATGCTTTATTGGGTGCTGTTGAGTGGTATACATATATTTGCAACAATTTCTCTTTTTCTTTATTATTGTGTTTTTTTCCAGTACAGTGAAAATCTAGACTTCAGAGGTCTACTTTCTTTCCTAGGGCCGTAATAAGGAGCTACGACGGGGCTGGAAACTCTACACAATGAAAAAACACCTGCTACGAAAAACCTTAAGCATCTAAAATAACCCACAAAATCTTGGAACAGAGGTGGTACCTTATCCAAACGAGAAAGGTTCTATGACTTTCCTTTGTGAAAACTGTAAGAAATCTCAGAGGATGGCGGTGCCGTTTTTTGGCCCAAACCTTAGATTGAAAGCATTTAAAATTGGAATTCAAGAGGCATTATCCTGCGGAAAAAGCTAAAAAATACCAGCCAAATGACTAAGTTCAGGAATCAATAAAAGTAGTTGGACCGGAACTGGCAAAAACTTTAGCGTTAGAGGAACTTATTTTTTTATTCAGCAAGAACAGGCAATATTCGTATCAATAAGTAACCCATAATGATGTCTCAAAATGCAGTAACGACTCCAATTAACAGAAAAATTAAAACAAGAAGACATACACAGACAGTTCAGTCACAAATTGGATTATTAGGTTAAAGCTGGTACAAGGGAAACTAATAAAAAAGATAACAAGAAAAAATATGAGTGACAACATGGAAAATGCTTACAATGATACTGCGAAGATATCTTTGAATGTAAGGGAAAAAGTCAGACCAAACATAAACCAGACTACTGGGGAATTGTCTGTAAAAGAAAACATTTACTCAAATATAAATAGTGCTAATTCTGGAAAGACTAGAAAAGAAATATTAAGAACATTATTGGGAAAGGGAGAAAAGACGCTTAGGGAGCAATAAGAACTGATAGAACAAATGGTTTGAGAGTATTGCACAAAAGGATGAACGCCTGAAAACACTCTGTTGATTAATTTAAATACTTGGCAATGAACGACTTTGTTAAATCACAACTCTTAGAGATAAGCAATGAAGAATTCTCACATAGAGCAATAAAGGAAAACGACAATAAAAATATGTAAGTCCACTATCCTTCCTTCAAAGAATTATTGTTGTCACATCTGGATAGGTACTCCTTCATCTTATTTTGATGTCCTAGGTTCCAGTTCAAAGAGGTTTTTTTGTCTTGATTGGTCCACATCTTATTGATACTCTTTAACCTATGTCTCATCATCGAAATGTAATTTTGTTTTCAGTCAATGGTCAAGTCGTTTTCTGGTAAGCTTTAGTTTAAGGTCAACTCCTAACTATGTTAACTATGTCCTTTATGTCTTCCAATTACAGTGCCATACATTCAATAACTTTATGCCCTGTTTTGCTTTTATTAATCAAAAATGCACCATGGTACACGTTGCGGTAGTGAAATTTGAAAGTATATATTTGAGAGGCAATGACAACTTATTGTTGTGATTCTGTGCTGAGTCTGTTTGCAATATGTCGTATTGGAATTGGAATTAAAAATTGATGGACAGAAATGGACTTTCTAACACCTGATTAAATAGCTTATCTCATAATATAGACGTTAATAGGTGGTTAAAGAAAATTTAACTTGGATCAGTTTCATGCTTACATGGAAAATGAGACAAATTTTGCTGCTTTTGCAGAGAGATAACAAAGCTGTGCAGAAAAATTGATACTGAAATTGGTCTAAAGCACGTTGATGGTGCGTTCATATTACCGTCACCACAAAGCAAGTTATTTTGACCACAAACTGAATTGGCCGTCTTCTTAGTGTTTAATACTTATGACGTTGACCACAAAAAATATTGTAAAGCAAGAATTTCAACCTTTACATCCTGTCATTTTAAAACAGGCATGCTTTTCTGCAAAGGGCTACTTAAATCACCTGATTTATATTTGTGTAATAATACTGAACGTGGACAAGAAAGAATCCCAGTTTCTTGTTATATATTAAAAGGCAGCTTGCTTTTACAGCTATTGAGCCACTCGAATTCCTCAGATAAATACCAGCCAGGGAGGGACTGTAGGGCTTTCTCCTGGTTAAATAACAACTCAGTTTCTGCCCTAGCTTGGAAACAATAGCATAAAAACCAAGCGTTGCTCTTCTTGAACTCAAAAAAAACACCTGACAAATACCATCAATAACATCCATTTGAATTTACCTAACCAACCATTTTGGTTGGTATCAAAGGACGGGGTAAATAGTGGCCAATATCCAAATCAAAAACTACCAATCTCAANACAAAGTAAGTAATTTTGTCACAAAACTGAAGTTGCCGTCTTCTTAAGATTTAATACTGATGACGTTGACCACAAAAAAGATAGTAATGCAAGAATTTCAACCTTTAAATCCTGGCATTTTAAAACAGGCATGCTGTTCAGCAAAGGGCTACTTAAATCACCTGATTTATATTTGTGTAATAATACTGAACGTGGACAAGAAAGAATCCCAGTTTCTTGTTATATATTAAAAGGCAGCTTGCTTTTACAGCTATTGAGCCACTCGAATTTCTCAGATAAATACCAGCCAGGGAGGGACTGTAGGGCTTTCTCCTGGTTAAATAACAACTCAGTTTCTGCCCTAGCTTGGAAACAATAGCATAAAAACCAAGCGTTGCTCTTCTTGAACTCAAAAAAAACACCTGACAAATACCATCAATAACATCCATTTGAATTTACCTAACCAACCATTTTGGTTGGTATCAAAGGACGGGGTAAATAGTGGCCAATATCCAAATCAAAAACTACCAATCTCAAAGCAGATTCCCGAGACTCAGGGCGAGAAGATTGCTAAAGTATTAAATATTCTACTGCCTAGCAGTGCTGCTAGTTGTGCTCTGCACCTTTGAGATAGATATCAGTTTGGCATATCATTCTACCCCAAAGTTCCTGAAAAGATGTCATTTATGAATTAGCTAATGATATTAAATGTACGAAGTAAAAATCTTGACCCCGGCAGGCTGGCTGGCTATATCAAGCAGGAACTGACTTTAAGACAGACTAAGCAAGTGGTTGTTATAAGCAGCTAATTGTTCCACCTACCAAAGCTGAAAGGCGGGTTATTAAAACCTTCAAACAAGAAACACCAAATAAGTATAACATATTATTTGGAAAAGGTAAAATGTTTGGCGTATTACAGGAAATACTGCCTGGACTAAAGAGATGAAATGGAGGACAAAGAACATTTACCTTTGACAAATATAGTAATTCTGATGCTCCAGCTTGATTGTTTTTGTTCAATCGTAACAAAGCCAGTACAGGTTCATATTTATACAAATAATGGCTAGTGATAATAAAACAAAAAGAGCTCTTTCTAGAAGTCCGATGTATTGAAGAAACTACCCTTACTTTTTTACCAAAGATTTTAAGGTTTAATTAACAAAAGTCTATGATGATCTAGAATCAACATAATCCAAATTTACAGACCCACTTCAACACACGTATCTGTAACTTAACTGTGAATATCACTGGCTTTTCTGAGACCGTGCAGAAGCTATCTGAATTTAATTAAATACACTGAGAATCAGTCCTGGGTATGACGTTAAACTGCACCCGGCAGCAGGACCCTAGTTCGGGAGTTCCGGGGTTTTGAGGAGAATGTCACTACCTCTTAACTGCTGTTGTGCTGGGTCACCCTTGGGCAAGGTGTAGCACCCAAATGCCTCCCTCACTGGGTTACGTTGTCCCAAGAGCACTGTTCCTTGTGGCTGGTGACAATAAATACTGACCAGAGAGAGATAGCTTTTGCTCCCACTGCCTTGTGGGTGGTCTTGGCTGACCAAAGGCTGATGGTGGCTAGCAACCAGAACAGGCGGAAGAACCCTGTACGGGTCAACGGCAGCTAGCTAGAGCTGGTGTTCTCAAGAAACACACCCGGCAGAAGGCAAAGGCAAACCACTGCTGTATCATGCCTAGTAAAATCATGGTCAAATCTGTTTATGAAAGAAAATCTAACGACGTGAATGGGGTCCCCTCTATATCCAGTGGAGACACCTCGTCCGGTAGGGATGGTCATATGCAACAGGTGACCCCAGACCGTAATCAAACTACTGTTTGCAAAAAACGACATCTAAAAATAGGAACATGGAATGTGAGAACATTGTATGAAAAAGGAAAGCTACAAAATGTAAAGCAAGAAATGGATCGACTGAAAGTAAACATTTTGGGAATAAGTGAAATGAGATGGTCAGGAGCAGGAAAAATGGTTAGTGATGAGACAACTGTAATCTACTCATGTGGAGAAAAACATCAGCATGGTGTTGGAATAGTGCTGGACAAAGACAGGGCAAAGAGTGTGATCGGATTCTGGGCTATTTCTGAAAGAGTATTGTTAGTCAAGCTAAAGGGGCAGCCTTTTAATTTATCTATCATTCAGGTATATGCTCCAACATCAGAGCATACAGATGAGGAGGTTGAGACTTTTTATGAGGAAATAGAAAAAGCAAAAAAGCAGTGTAAGTCACAGGAGATAGTGTTGATTATGGGTGACTTGAATGCCAAAGTGGGAAAAGGAAGAGAAAGAAATACAGTTGGACCACATGGGCTTGGTGAAAGAAATGAAAGAGGTGAAAGGTGGATCCAATGGTGTCAGGAAAATAGTCAGGTCATTATGAACACTTGGTTTCAACACCATCGAAGACGACTGTATACATGGATAAGTCCAGGAGACAGAGCAAGAAATCAAATTGATTACATAACAATCAACCAGAGGTTCAGAAATGCAGTTCAGCAGGTGAAATGTTACCCAGGAGCAGATTGTGGCAGCGATCATGCGTTGTTAATGTGCCACCTGAAGATTAAGTTGAGGAAACTGAAAAAATCCAAAATAACACCAAAGTTGGAGGTATCCCTTTTAAGTAGGAATAGGGTATTAAAACAGCAGTTTAAAGTGGAGGTTCAAAATCGTTACAACGCTTTGAAAGATGAAGGTGAAACACTCGATGAATGGACTATTTTTCGGGATGCCATAGTACAAGGAGCTGAAAGTGTCATTCCTAAAATCAAGAAAAGGGCAAAACAAAAGTGGATGACTGATGAAATACTCGAATTGATGGATAAGAGAAGGGCTGCAAAGCAGAAAATTGATAAGTACAAAGAACTGAATAACAACATCAGAAAGAAATGTAATGAGGAAAAGGAAAACTGGCTCAATAGCAAGTGTAAGAAAATTGAAGAACTGAAAAATAAAGATGCAAGGAACATATATCACGAAATTAAGGAGATAACTGGAAAGAAAAACTGTACTTCTAGTGGATGCATAAGAGCCAAAGATGGCAGTATTATTCTGGAAAAAGAAAAGATCCTTGGCAGGTGGACAGAATATATAGAGGAATTATTTGAAGATGAAAGAGGAGAGAAGACAGTGATAAGAAAAGAAAAGGAAGGCCCAACTATAATGAAAGCAGAAGTTCAGTTTGCTATTCAAAAAATGAGGAAAGGAAGAGCAGCAGGACCTGACAACATTGTCATAGAATTGGTGAAAGAGCTAGACGAGTTTGGAGTAGAAAAAATAACTGATATTGCAAACAAAATATACAACACAGGGTACATTCCAGCTGACCTCAGCAAATCAGTGTTTATAGCTTTGCCAAAACGACCTGGTGCAACTGAATGCGAACTACACCGGACCATCAGCCTAATGAGCCACATGATGAAACTGATCCTGAAAATTCTGTTGAACAGAATGAAGATCAAAATAAGGCACGAGATCTCACAAGAGCAAAATGCATATATAGAGGGAAAAGGTACCAGAAATGCTATTTTTATCATAAGAATGATGGCTGAAAGAGCAGTGGAAGTCCAGAAGGATTTGTATTTGTGCTTTATTGATTACAGCAAAGCATTTGATAAAGTGAGGCACCATGAATTGTTTAAAATGTTGAAGGACTTAGAAATTGATGGAAAAGATTTGCAATTAATTCAGAACTTATACTGGGAACAGATGGCAGCTATCAGGGTTGATGGAGAAATGAGCAAGTGGTCTTCAATCAAACGAGGAGTAAGACAAGGATGTGTTCTATCACCGGATCTGTTCAATCTGTATAGTGAAATCATCTTAAGAGGTATCAAGAACATGCCTGGAGTGAAAATCGGAGGTGTAAACATAAATAACTTAAGATATGCTGATGACACTGTATTGATAGCTGAAAGTGAAGTGGATTTGCAGAACATCTTAAATAAAGTAGTGTTAGAAAGTGAAAAGAAAGGACTCCAGATTAACATCAAGAAAACAGAATGTATGGTGATATCAAAGAAAAGTGTATCCCCAAAGTGTACTTTAACTATCAATGGAGAATTTGTAAAGAATGTTAAAAAGTTTACTTATCTTGGTAGTTTGATAACATCAGATGGAAGATGTGTGAACGAAATAAAGAAACGAATCACTTTGGCCAAGGATGCTTTTAGTAAAATGAGTTTAGTTTTCAAGAACAGGCAGCTGCAAGTAAAAACTAAGATTCGAGTCCTAGAATGTTATGTGTGGTCTGTTTTGCTTTATGGGTGTGATGCTTGGACCATCAATGAAAGCATGAAGAAACGAATAGAAGCAGTGGAAATGTGGTTCCTGAGAAGAATTCTTAGAATATCTTGGACTGACAAAGTGAGCAATGAAGTGGTATTAGAGAGAGCAGGAATGAAAAGAAAGTTGATGAAGGTAATTAGAAAAAGACAACTGCAGTTTCTGGGTCATGCAATGAGATGTGAAGGAATGGAAAACTTGGTGTTAACAGGGAAGATTGAAGGAAAGAAAAGTAGAGGAAGACAGAGACTGAAATTCATTACCAGCTTGAACAAGGATCTCCAGTTCAAGAGGAGTGACTGTGAAATTTTAGCACTGACAAAAGAGAGAAATAGATGGAAGACCATGATCTCCAACGTCCTGAAAGGATAAGGAACGCAGAAGAATAAGAAACACTTAGAATATTACATATTTCTTTAAAAACTACAAACAGAAAGTTCATAGAATTATATTCCTAAAAAATTAACATTAATTTTTTGGCTCATTATTTAAAAGTATATGTTCCTCGTCAATGTAATACCTATGCCTTTGTTATGTCTACTGGCAACTTATTACTTTTTTAACAAAAAATGTACCCAATTTAACACGTAAGAACCAAAAATTACTAGAGTTAATAAATTCGGTCAATTTTCAAGGAAAAGTTGAATTAATTGTTTTGATACTAAAAAAGGTTTTTTTTATTTTGATTTTGTGAAAGTTTTTAGAGGTGCCATTAAGAATAAAAACCGAGTATTCAACGTCCCAAGAGTCTACTGTATTTGGTCATATGCATATTCTATGTACAGATTGGAAATAATATAAAATATGAAATAGGTACTTTTATCACTTTTGTCTTGCTTATTTATTATTCCTCTCACAGAATGTTCCGTTGTTACATTACTATACATTTTTCTCTCTAGTTCAATCTCCAATCATATGTTTCACTGCTAAAAACCTCATCAGTGTAGCCTAGAATACTCCAAATGCCCTCAGCTTAATACAAAAAGCCCATTAATGACCATTAACACAATGATGCTTGAGAAGAGTGGACATGTGCACCGTTAAAATATAAAAGATGTTGATGGGCTAGAGTGCTTAAATTGCCAAAAGACCAGCAAGTATCGCCTACTTGACAACGAACACTACTGGGATTTCAAATATTGCTTAAAAAAAACGAAACTGGGAGTATAGCTCAATCCGAGAAAGGTTTATTTTGCTGTTCAGCCGCTCATTAGTTTATTTATACATTTTAGAAATAGCATAAATGGTTGCAATCAAAATTTGGAGGGTGAAATATTATAATAGTAGCGTTTTATGATCCAAAGCGTTAGAACTCAAAACTTTCAAAGAGATAGCAGAAGGTACCTCCTGGCTGCTTAAGCTCTCCATCGGCTAAGTGATATGTCGAGTATGACCTGAATCCAATGCTTTTGTAGCGAACAATGCTTTCATTAACGATTGCGTGGTGATGAAAAAATTGGCTTCCATCCCCCCACCCCGCCAATGAGGCGAAGGAAATCTTTCATATCGTGTTTTCTTGCAGTTGATGGAAGGACCTCCAATTCAAATACAACTGCTTTCTTTTGAAACAGAATAAACTATATGAAAATGATTACAGTGACCTTTATCACTCTTTTTAATTTGAAAAGAAGGCAACTGACATCTGACTACTTATAATCAATGGAAAATCTGTTAAAATGAAAATCCATCTGTAATCGTTTTGGTTTCAATTCCGTCTAAGGAAAAGCTAGCGAGTATTGAAATTCAATTAGGGATTTAATACCAATAGAGGAAACAACAGGAATACAGGATTCAAAGTTTGAACTGAGATAGCATGTCATAATCGGTCTTTACGGTATCATACTAGATATATTTTGAAATTAAATACTTCCGTAGCCTCTGGCTCACAAAAGAAACCATTCTTTGTTTACTTTAATTAAGACAATGTTTTGATGAAATTTAACTTGGTTATCTTGCATCCATTGACTCTAAATTACTGTTTGTGATCACTTAGGCTAAATGAAACCTTAAATGGCAGATTAAAATGGATGAGCAACCAATGGTTTGTATTTTCTCACAAAGAAAATTTCTTTGCAAACGCTTCTGTTTGGGTTGTTGTTTTAATCTACTGTAGACTTTAGTCTTGATCAGAACCGCTTGAAAGTGCAGTAAGGAAAGCAGAACAAGGCGGTAAAGAAGAATTATTTTTTTTTCCAGAAGCAAAGTGTGAGCAACTTTCCTTCAGGCAAACCTATTTAAGAGGTCATGTGTTGTGTATATGTGCGTGCGTGATAAATGTTTAATTGTGATTATGTATTACGTTTATGATAATTCTTGAGTGTGCCGTGCAGACGCTTTTCATTTCAGCTTATACAGTACGTTACACTTATCATAAGGATAAAGAGATAAGGAAAAACATTAGAGTTTTTCCTGTTTACACGTAAAGAAGGAACAGAGATAAATACATTCCATATGATTATCTCTTATATTTGTTATTATTCACTGTCTTCCTTAAATTCAATATCACATATAATATTTTCTTATTGGCACCACGAAATTCCCAGCATTTACTGTAAACCAAATGCATTCAAAAAGCTTTTTTATTCTGATTAAATCAATTTCTCACATCTTTTGTTGTTAAGAATCCGAAAATTAAAAGTAAACCCTGTCAAAGAAGTACTGTAGTAGATGATATATTATTTCCTGCAAATAGTCTGTAATCAAGTAGTTGTGTAACGAAAAACGTGTAAAATAAAATACAGATTTTGAGCTACCTTCCCCGTTTTAAATTACATCTGATTAACTCAGAGATAACAATATTAAAACCTTGTTTTCATTATACTGTTGAAACACTACAGTCTGTGGTTAGTTCCAATTGCAACATAAATAAACATTTGTAGTTGCAGAAAAGTTAGCTGCATTTTGGATTCCACTATTGTTGTCATTACTCCCCAAGCAGATCGGAGGGATATAGCCGGTTCACATGTTTTTAATTAACTTTATTGTATATTCCTTCAGCAGCTTCTTCTTCCTTCAGTATATCAATCACATCCAACATTTGTTCTCCAAAATTTATTTATTGTTGTTCCTTGTACTTAATTTTTTCTTTTTTTCTATCTTATAATAGCAAGTTTTATCTAACTCTGTGTTAATTTTCTTTTACTTTCCCCCCAATCCATATAAGTTATCTATTCCTCTTACCTAATACTCTACGTTGTAGGTATCTATCCTCCACTTACGCAATGCATTAACTTGTCTGAATATACCGCACATACTGTATACCATGTGCAAATTTAGTCAAGATTAATTAATTCAAACGCCGGCAATTGTTCCAATGCCATTTAGAATGAAGAAATGAAAAAAAGAATAATGAATGAATGAATAAATGAGTGGATGAGTGGATAAGTGGATGAATGAGTAGATGGATGAATGGATGAATGGATGGATGGATTAATCGGTTTATGGGTGTTAAAATATGGGACATTGTCCAATAATGTCAAACGTCTGATTAATAAGGAATTAGGGCCATAAAAGGACATTATGCTGTTATCTTTTGATTTAAAATATTTATTTAGTCT